>JANVYB010000009.1:4200000-4675599 GCA_027406005.1 Colletotrichum horii
CGTGGAGTGCTCCGCTTTTGATCAATCTGTATTCCAGCCCACTCGCAACCTCGAACCACGATTTCCCCAGTGCGTGCCCGCGTCCCCCGGGTGTCGACGACGATCCAAAGGCCACGATGAAAGAATGACGGTCACGACGATAACGACGACATGGTTGAATAAGCGGGCATATCTCACGGAGGACACAAACAACACCAACATCGGCTTCTTTAATTTCGTCACCTTCGAACTGCTGTACGCGATCGTACCGGTAATGACCTTCATCGACCTCTTGACGCTGTTTCTCCGAGTTGCGTCGATACGAGAGCGCCGGTCACGACCCCAAGCCGACGATTATTCTGCTATTCTTGCTTCTGTAAGTTCTCGACGGATAAATGCCGAAATGGACTGACGGGCACACACGGTTTGGACGTGGACTGATTTGTTTGTCAGCTGTTTGCCATTGCGACGGGAGTGATTGTTATATACGGTATGCGAATGCCCAAGCTCTGAAGCGGACATAACGAGTTCGCGAGCATCTCGGATAAGGTCAAGAGGTTCATGATGCTGACCTCCACATGCAGGTGCCGTCAAACGTGTCACTGGTCGGCACGATTGGGATCCTTGGCCTCTGCCAGAAGGACCCTGGCCAAGGAGTGATTATTCATGGGACACCAAGGACACTGACCACCCCGTATTCATCGGGCTGTACGCCATTCATGTGCAAGTAAGCATCTTTAATCCGGTCTCACTGTCATTCTGGTGATACTAAATAAGTGCCGTAGATCAACTACATCTTGAACTGCATGCAAGGCGTTGGCATCGGAGTGGTGCGGCTTGCGTTCTTGTTTCTCTTCCGGAAGCTCTTCCTCCACCAAGGGCGGGGATACATCATTCTCATCGACGCCCTCATTGCAGCCGTGACCCTGTTCATGCTGGCATTCACCGGGACACAGGTCTTCGTTTGCGGGGTACATCCGACAGCGCAATGGACGAACCACGACACAGCAGCCGAATACTGCTTCACAAACGTCACTTACAACTTTGGCGTTAGCATCGTCACGGTCGCCCTCGATGTGACTGTGTTCTTGCTGCCCATGTACCCTCTGCTGAGGATCACACAGACGAGTATGTCCCCAAGTCTCGACCGAAGTCGGGTCAAAAGAGAATTTGCTAACTTGTTGCGAACTGCAGTGAACAAGGAGAAGAGGAACTATATTCTGGTCGTCTTTTGCTTCGGCTTCTTGTAAGTCTACTTGCCGACACATCCATGGCTACTCTGTCATGCTACAATTTCTTAATGTCAAACTCACACTACGTTACTCCAGGGCCGTGGTATCTTCCATCTTCAGCTTGGTTCTGGCTACTCCATTTTTCCTTTACCAAGGTAAGCCGACTAAACTCATGTAATCGACCCATTGTTCTGACTTGCCTCAGATAACTATATCTACACGTGGTTGCGTGATCACGGAGCTGGTGATGGAGACGCATTCGGTACGACAACCCGGCCCCTTCCTCCTTACTTTTGGGGGATCCTCCCTGGTGTTCCTTGTGAACCCCTCTTTGTTCGTTTTGCTGACCAAGTGATGCTCTCATCAAAACAGGCTGGTCCGGAACTACAACATTTTGGTCGTACATGGAACTAGCTGTCGGAGCAGCCGTGTGCAACTTGCCGATCATATCACGATTCCTGATTCGCAGGTGGTGGGACGTGTCGAAACAGGCCACCGTCCAGACCATGAACCAGATCGTGACCCGAAAACTATGGGAGCGCGAACACGCGCCGGAATCATACGCATTACAGAGCGACACTTTGCCAATATACGTGGCGAAAACACGGTCGGGAGCCACAGAAACGACCAACAAGTCGGAACAAGAGAGTTCTGGACAAAAATATAATTACCATGGATACGTCCATGATATCGAAAGTAATGACCACTGGCCGGAACACGAAGGAAATGCCAGGATAGGTACAGCCCTATAGCGGCAGAGGAGGATACTACATCAACTATTTAGCGTTTCGAATTATAATACCATATCAACTATGTTGGCGACGGCCTCGTAACCTTACACCACAGGAAAATGCATGTTGCAGCCATCAACTTTCTGACATTATGAGGTTGATTTAACGCGTGCCCAGATCATAGGGAGGCCTTTTCTGGTGCAGCGTTTCAGTTACCACAGCCTGGGAGCAACCATCCTCAAGCGCCACGCAATGTCGCTGTCACCACTAAGTGGGACCACCGCCTAAGACGTCGTTTGAGCCGGGTTGCAGAAGCTGGGTCGTCTCTGTCATGCTATATTGCCAAGCCGTGCCAAAAGATCGGACGACCTGATGAGGCGGACGTCCTGGGCAGACGATCGTGCCCCCCTGATCGTGCACGTTCAGATGAACGGCGGTGCGAGCAGCTCGGACAGTTGCCGTATCGCCGATTGATTCAGCAGAAAAGTCAATCATACGAAATATAGGCTCCTCCCACTTTTCCGGCTGCATGAGTCGCCATCGTCAATGTAAGATTCTCGATTGTACTGAAGATTCGCATGATTGGGCTCAGTTGGTTTTCGGACCAATGAGGCTTTTGAGCCGGCCAGTAGAGAAACACTGTGTCACCGGATCATATCCGGAGCATATCCGGCCTTGATACCGTGCTGTTAGATCTTAGCCTTTCTGATAGCACTGTATCGTAGCGCTATCCACATTACTCATCGCTATCTCGCGTTTCTGCCGACTTCATCCGTATGGCGTGCTGAAGTTAGCTTCATTAAACAGCCAAGTATTGAAAGATTTCACATTTCTTAAGCCGCTTGCGGTGAATGGAACCGCTTTTTGGATTCTCTGAGTGCGTGTCGCGCACGGAAGCACCCAATCACGCTACCCCCATCAGTTGTGTTGCCCCAACATGCCGCCCAAAGGTGCAACGCGGTCGATGACCTTCACTGGGTATGGTGTCTCCCCCAAATCTCGTGGATCTCACCGCCAGACCTGCTCACATGTATATAGGTGCTGGACATGTAAGAAACGAAAGGTCAAGTGCGACGAGAGGCCCACAAGCTGCAAGAATTGCGAAAAGATAAAGACTCCTTGTGGCGGATATGGTATCAAGCTACAGTGGATCAATGTACATGATCCACTAAATGAGAATGAGAAACCCCCGAGCAGCAGCAACGGGAGGGGAAGAATCCGAATCGGTGAGTCTCTTGTTTTTGGCTCTGCAAACCTGGCCAGCTCATGGAATATCAGGTAGAGACACAGGCCCTCAATATCAAATGCACGAAATAGACGGCTTTCTGGAGAGTCTTGAAGATGTCGCACGGTCAGAAGTCTTGACAACTAAAGGCCCGTTTTCCGTGTTTTCGACATCTGGAAATCTTGGCGAACAACGATCCAACGATAGTTTGGACAGCACTGATAACGAAGTTTCTGCGGCAGAGTTTGCAAACGACAACGTGAACCCAAACGCCGAGACTTCACCAGTTCAACCAGCGTTTGATGACACACAGGCAGCTTTGACACTGGGAAGTCTTTCCACTCCCAACAATACGGACCCACGGCAAGAGAATGAAGAGGATGTTGTTGAAATTGTCCCCGAGCCTTCCGACGTTGTGGAGTCTCTACCAGTCATCTTACAGGAAGAATTAGGAGCCTCCTCGGGCAACAATGATACATGGGCAAATTCGACCGAGAACGGCACAGTATCATATCACATGGGTAGTCCCCTGAGGTATACAATATCTACCAGTATCTCCGGTGATGCTGTCATAGACAGACTGATGCATCACTACGCCGAGCATGTCGCAGTGATGCTCCAGCCAATTCAGCATCCTCAAAACCCATACCGACAGCTATATGTCCCCGCCGCACTCGAAGCAGCATCCAGTCTCACTTCTCCAGCACAACTTCAACTACACGTACCCAAAGCCACCGTGAAATCGGTCATATTTCACTCACTTCTCGCATCCTCAGCTTTCCACCTTTGGAATTGTCTACCCTCTCAAGTCAGGTACCACCAGATTGGCGCGCGACATCGACAGCAGGCCTTGCTTCTACTACAATCTGCTATCAGTCTTGAAATGCCGACGGCGGAGTACAAGACTTTGATGGTGGCCATGCTATCGCTAGTAACGATAGATGTGAGAATCCCCAACCTCTTTATGCCCTTGAAAATGACCTAACCTCAACAGTTCATGTCTGGATGCGAAGCCGATTTCGCCGTACATTTGCAAGGCACGAAACAACTAAGAAAACGACGCCGGAAATGGAGGATGATCAGCAGAGCAACGCAGCAGCTGAATGAGATCAGCGACTTTCTCTGCCTGTTGGCTCGAACCATGACATTCTTGCCGTCGCCGAGACCGTGGTCCATAAACCCAGCAGAAGATGGGGATCAGTTCGCCACATCACAGCATTCATCCGACTGCTGTTATGGGTATATGTACGGAATCACGCCTCTAATTGCCGCTGAACTGCAGGAAACTTGCCGGTTGGCAGAATATCTAACCTGGTACGAACGTTCTCACGAGCCCATTCCAGATAGTCTGCTTGAAGCCTGCGAAACACTAGGTGATCGACTATGCTCTTGGACTCTCGAACGCGACGGCGCTCATGAAGCAATCTCCCAGGACGAAGACGGTCTCGAAATTTTCAGACACCATGCGAATGCCTGGCACCTGGCTACGGTGATCTATTACCATCGCCGCATCCAGAAGTGCCGCAGCGAGGATCAGGATGAGATAGTCGCAAGGATCGCGGAGCACATGCATGCAGTCGAGGATATAAAAGATCGCTCGACGTCATCGTGTGCCACACAGAGAATGGCGCCGATTATGTGGCCTGCTTTTGTTGCATCCTGTGACGCTACAGCGCGCCGTCCTTGGGCTCTCTGGTGGCAGCGAGCCCAGTGCTACCACATTGCTAACTACGAGAGACAATGGGAAGTTGTGCAGACGATGTGGCAAAAGAAAGACGAAATGGATCAGACGGAGTTTGGGGATTTCGATTGGATTGAGGCGTTTAGGGGCATGGGCATCACTTTGTTTCCGATATGATGAGTGCAGAAAGTAATAATGAAATGATTGATGCTCTAGTTATTTTCTTGAGATCCGTATGAGGGATGGAGCATGTCAAGAAACGAGCCGGGCCATGTCGCGTCTGTCATCATCATCGGCCACATGACGTTCTCTCCAAATCCCATGTTCATATCCAAGCCATTAGTCGCCTCCACAGAGAAGCCTGGATGGGTGGCATCTTGTGCCACCAGTGGTATGGTATAGGTATCTGATGGGCTACAATAAGTAGACTGGCTCAGCCCTTGACCGGATTGAACAGCTGCGTTTGGTGCCAACGAATCCTGGTCATTGGTAACAGGTTTATCACAAGCACGCGTGCAACGAGCTCGGATATTCTTCATCATGTCCCACGCAAGGTTCGAGCCGTGAGAGTTGCTGGCCAAAGCCTTCAAGACATCCATGCACGTCTCGACGTCTTCTTCTAAGGCGGCCACAGTGGGGTCGTTTCCAGCGTCTTGCTTCAGTAGAGCCCCTGCCATGACCATGATCGATCCTGCGCAAACGAGGCATGATATCATCTGCCACCAGGGATAGTTCATAACGATGTCCATGGTATCAGTGACGTTGTGCATCAGAGAAGCGATGGACTGTGCCTCGGTTGCGCATATTTTCCCATACTCTCGACTCCGGCATGTTTGATCTTGAGTTAAGAGATTATTTTCAGGAGACGTGTGGAATAAATATGGTCGGTGAATTAGGGCCCGTAGGTGGTGGAATTTGATAGCCAACATGTTCCGCTTCATCCGAGTTAGCCGGCATGCTAGTTGCAACGCAGACTGGACAACTTACCTGACGTTTCAGAGTAATCGATTTCTCGAAGGCGTGTCCAAGGTCGAACCTCAAATATCGTGGCAGCTTTTGCTTCCATGTGAGAAGTAGCACATCGCAATCTTTGGTGCTTTGTAGCCTGGCTGCGATATCGCGCCTTGGGTGATAGCATTCTCTCAGCACTCGGCCAATGATGGAAGAGAACTCGATGAGACGGACGAAGTATTCCCCGGCACGACCCTCTTTGGAACTCTCCGGTACCTCGCCGTTATTAACATCTGGATCCAGGCCGTCTATCCGTGAAGGAATCTGAACATGGCAGTCATGGTCCGAGATCGCAGGTGGCCTTCCGAGTTGCAGGGCTGTCAACCGGTCCAGGACGTACAAAGAGTACCAGACCCTGCTTCGAATCTGGGGTCGCTCCGAGCTCGGCTGGCTTGAACCATGATCCTGAATGTCGGCATGTAGGCCGATGCTCTGCGCTAAGCGGACAGCAAGGCCGAGATAAGCCCAACATCTGTCAATCTCAGATGTTGCTAGGAGATAAAAGCACTGTGCTAACAGAGCCGAGACTTGTGTTAAAGAGCGTTCGAGCATGTCATGGCGAGATAACAGCAAGGAGCGTTGGAACAACTTTTGGTGAGCTGAGCCATCTGGCCGACTGTCAGGTCGGAACGAGTCATAGTACGCCCCAAGAGCGAGCAATGCATCTGCTGATGTCAGCGCATCACTTTTAAGCGAATACCGTCAGGCTTAGATACTTACATAAGAGAGAAAGCCAGGAATGGGTTAAGTCTGGGGCCGGATTCCCGTCTTGTAGGTCCTTGAGTTTATCCATGAATGGTGCTTCTTCTACGAAAGGATACGCAACGTGTATAGTTGAGAAGTAGATCCCCAGAAACCTGTGCACGTGCGACCTTTCTGGCATATCTGATGTTGGGTTCTGTAGATATTCCATCGTGGTTGGTGCATCGATGTCATAGTTATCAACCTCTCCCGCGTCGTCTTGTGCACCACCATCACCGCCACGAGGTGCGGCCGTTTGTCTAACCAAGTTAAAGAAATGGATGTCGCTTACTTCGCCAACATATCTGGGACTTTGAATCCGCTGGATGAGGGCAGGACTACTGGCCGTGATGCTGGCTGGGCTAATCGTGGTCACCCCCGGTGAGCTATCATGGAACAGGGTAGCCTGGATTCGAGCCAGACTTTGATTGATTTCGGCCCTGCCCTCAGGAGGTACATCGATGGCGATACTTCGTATAGCCTTTTCGCACCGATCAAAAATCTCCTGTGGACTTGCTGCATTACCTGCTTCGGAGGACGTTAATGGTGGCGTGCAACTAGCATCGCGACGCGTCGACTCGTTGCCCCATGAGCAGTGATAATCATAGCCCGCGCAACGACCGCATACTGGCCGCTTGCCATCGCACTTGCGAGAGTCAGAACATTTCAAGCCCCAAACCTGATTCCTTGGAGCTTACCTTGGACTTTTTCGCGCGACAGCTGTTGCAGGCTACGCTGATTCGCTTCCTCTTCAAGATGGGTTGTTCGGCCGAGTCATCCGCCATGGCCGGCTTGTGTTCGGCCCCGCAATGCCTGCTTGGGGTATGAGAGCTCCGAAAGCACGTGCAAATGTTGAAGCCGCTGCCGCTAGAGCCTTCAGGTGTCGCGGAAGTGAAGGCAATGATGTGAAGGGCGAGGAACAGGCATGCCGGATCTGTAGGATGAGGAACTGTGAACTGAGAGACAGCGGGGCTTGGCGGGTATAAAACCCAGTTCCCGCCCTAGCCGTCGGTTCCGGTCGTTCCGCGGCCGCTGAAATGCAATTGCGTCAGTGGGCTACCCCAACTCGGTCTAAGAGGATACACCGTCTAGCCAAGAAGAAGACGTGCGTTGAATAAGACTTCGAAAGTTTACTACATATTATTGTCTTTGACACTTCAGTATTTGAATTCTCAACATTCAACGGGTTCATGCAAGATGCCGGCACAAGACGACAAAGCCTTCTACGACATGCTCGACTCCATTGCCAACACCGGAGACGAAGACGCAGTTCAGCAAAATAAACGTATCAAGGAAGCTGAGTTCGCAGCCGATGCAACAGAGCCAAACGAGGAACAGACCGCTGCAATCCGACAGGAGGTGGAGGCCAGCAAGGAAAACCACAGTTTGAATGTCAAAAAGTTTCATACTTCACGACGCTGAATGCGCTTTGTAAGCAAATATAAAGCCAATGTTCTCCGAGAGGAACTTGAGCGGTCTCATGGCTAATGGAAAATTAGACATAAAAGCCAAAACGAGAGTCCATCATGTCATATTAGGAAGTAACTATTCATAATTCCTTATCAAAGGCATTGCTCTTGTCGGAAAACGGGCACACGATCATGCCAGTCAAACTATACAGGAAGATACAAGGAAAATTGGAACGGTCCTTTCAATTGAGCAGATGCTGTGCCGAATTGACAACTACATTTCAACGTGCTCCGAGGCTCGTCGACGATTTTTTGTCTGTCGGGAAAGAGAAATGTCTTTATCTCACGGCATGGATATGCCCAGATTACTCCTCAGTATTCACAAATCTCTAGTTCAGGTCTAGAACCGGTCTCACTGCTGACAAAACGTTAGATATTATCGAGATATGAGAACCTTGGTACACAGGAAAGCATCGGACGTCAAATGTAACGCCGGATAATTTAGTCTCTCTGCAGTGCAGAGACAAGCCGGAATTAGATCCCGTGATCTATGTTAGTCGTGGTGCGGACCGAACACCGGCTCCTCCCCCGCATTCTCCAAGTGACATCACGACCACAATCCACGCCAACCTCTCCGCTCCGCCGATCCCTCAACATATCTGTGCCGTTTCCGACCAGCCTCCAACCAATCTCCAACTAATCCAGACCAGAACACGTGGGTCACGCGTTGCAGCGGCCATCATTCCGCTACGCGTTCACCCCAAGCTTACTTCAAATAAAATCAAGAAACGCGGGGTAACCTCCTACCTCGGCCTTGACACCCACATTCACCCCGGAATTCTAAGAGACCGATAAACTCATTGGCCGTTTCGATCTGCCGAGCCGGCGGCGGATGGGGCTCACCCCAGCCGCTGACGATGCAAACGATAGCCAACCTGTTTGGGGGCCCGTGGGTTGGGCCGAACCGGCGGACAGTGATCCGAAGGTTTATATCTAGCAGATGAGCCAACCATCATGGCCTGGGGGTGTTCGACGACGAACCCTTGCACAAACCGTTTTCTGTCCTTGGCATCTCTTCTTCAGTGACAGAGACAGCACCTCGTCAACCCATCCCCGGCCACCGTTTCCACCAAGCCTTGGATACAGTATCGCAGTTTGATTGCAATTTGCTGCCATCCTCCATTGGATTGGCAAAGATGGCGGGCATGCTTACCACCTCCGAGAAGCTCGACGTGTCGGAGCTGGAAAATGGTCAGCCGGAACATTTCACGAGGAAGGATGAGATTGGGCGCATCGACGCGATCGCGACCGCGCAGGGCACGACCCTTGCGTCTTTCGCACATCTGGATGAGAAGAAGATTTTGAGAAAGGCGAGTCCTTCAACTACAACAGCACTTGCGCTGTGAAGATTCACATGACTAATCTGTGACGCGATACAGATGGACGTCCGCCTCATCCCCATGCTGGCCTTGCTATATCTCCTATCTTTCCTCGACCGTCAGTCAAATTACCACCAAGTACAAGGACATTATTGACATTAGCCGTAGGCGGGAACATCGGCAACGCGAAGATTGAAGGACTGCAAGAAGACCTGGGAATGACATCTGACCAGTACAACTGGTGTCTCACAGTCTTTTTCTTCACATACGCCGCATTCGAAGTCCCGAGCAACTTGTTGCTCAAGAAACTCCGACCGAGCATCTGGCTTCCCACGATCATGGTTGCCTGGGGCACAGTGATGACTCTTATGGGGATTGTCAGGAGCTACAATGGGCTGCTAGTAGCTCGAATCTTCCTCGGTGTGACCGAGGCTGGCTTATTTCCTGGTGTTGCTGTAAGTTTTGGGCCAGCTCAACGCATTGAAATCGAAATCTGACTTGACATTCAGTACTACTTGACAATGTGGTACTGTCGCCACGAGATCCAACTCCGACAAGCAATGTTCTTCTCCGCTGCGTCGATTGCTGGTGCCTTCAGCGGTCTGCTCGCCTTCGCGATTTCCAAGATGGACGGTACCGGCGGCCTAGAGGGCTGGCGATGGATCTTTATTCTCGAGGGCATAGTCACCGTCATCGTTGCAGTGTTTGCCTTCTGGGCGTTGCACGACTTCCCCGAAACAGCTACGTTCCTGACAGAGGAGGAAAGAGCATTTGTCGTTTACCGCCTCAAATATCAGGGCCAGGTTCAAGGAAAGTCAGACAACCGTGTTCAGGTTGCTGAAGCCGACGAGTTTCAGTGGAAGTATGTCTGGGATGCTTTCACTGACTGGCAAATCTGGATCAATATCTTCGTCTACTGGGGAGTAAGTAGAGACCCAGGATGATGGAAGATCATTTGCTAATAAGGCAGATTGTATGTCCTCTCTACGGAATCAGCCTCTTCCTGCCCACGATTATTCGAAATCTCAACTATACGTCAAGCACCGCCCAGCTCATGACAGTTCCGATCTATATCACGGCCGCGATTCTTGCAGTTGTCGTCGCTTATCTTTCTGACCGCTTGGGCAAGCGAAGCCCGTTCATCGTGGGATTCCTATGCATGATGATTGTTGGGTTCTCCATGTAAGACGGTGCCACGAACACCACCAAGTTTGCAGCACTAACACTTGTATTTTCATAGGTGTATCTCAAGTTCAAATCCCAAAGTGGTCTATGGCGGCGTTTTCGTTGCTGCTTGCGCCATCTATCCTGCCTTCCCTGGAGTCATCAGTTGGCTCTCCAACAACCTTTCTGGGAGTTACAAGCGCAGCGCTGGGATGGCTCTACAGATCGGTGTTGGTAACTTGGGTGGTGTAAGATGTCCCGAAAAACACAAAACCTTTTCTGAACTTGACTCGACTAACATCTGATAGGCCATGGCGTCCAATTTCTACCGCCAGAAAGATGCTCCTCGATACATCCTTGGACATGGACTTGAGCTTGGCTTCATTTCTGTCGGCATTATCGCTGCCCTGATACTCATCTTCTCATACATCGGGATCAACAAGAAACGTGACAGGCAGATGGCGGCAGGCGAAGACAGTCGATACACCGCGGAGGAACTGTCTGCTCAGGGCGACAAGGCCATAACATTCCGATATATGTGGTGATAGAATGGTCAGATGCCATAAAGAATAATAAAATGGATTTTTGAATAATGTCACAATCAAAGCATGGGAATCAGCGTGATAGGGCCCTTGATCCGCTTGACCACTCGGGGCGGCGGGGCCGAGCCTGACTTTCTGCCAGATCCACGATGGCATTATGACCCAGTTGTCGTAGACCACGTCAGCTGTGCTACATGCGGCATAGTGCAGCTTTGCATTATACAGGCAAACAATTATGGATTTTGGGAAGCGGTGGGAAATGGCCATCTAGCGCTGAACAGTCGGGTCGCACGTGGGGCTTGGCATGCATGAACTGCTTACCCCTCGACATCAGTTCAGAGGTGAGATCAGGCTGTCAAAATTTTCGCTCCATCGTGGCTTAATCTTATCGGACTTCGCAAGTAGAAGACAGTCAACCCGACTGCGAGGCAATGGATGGATCATATCAGAGGCCTCCATCCCTCTGGAGCGTTGGCCGGATGTTGACCCAGACGTAAAAGAGATGTTGCGCATCAAAAAGAAACAACTGGTAGCGCAATGCAGAGATTTGCTGCACGTTTCTGCCAACCCCAACGAGCCCGAATTACTCGGTGGGAGGGTTGGTCCTCTTCACAGAACCGTCCTTGATTATTTGAAAACGGATGAGGTCAATTCTCTCCTTCTTGAAAAGGCTGGTCAAGAGTTTGAGCCTTACCGAGCCCTGCTCGTTGCGCACGTGCTGGAGATCCGCACTCTAGCTCGGAAAGCTGGCCTCGTACATTTGAAAGATCACTTATGCCGTTGGTTGGACGACGTGTTTGACTTTGCTCTTGGGTTAGAAATATGCACAGGAAAAACAGATATCAAGACTCTGGATGATTTTGGAAACTTCCTTGCTACCCTTTTTGAAGAATACCATTACCCATCTTTTGAGGAAGGCATAAGGGCGTTCTTTGGGGTTAAAGAGGAGGCTTCTTCATTCGTTGCACTCGCCGCATATCGAGGCCTGAGAATGTACCCACAAGCCAAAGGGTTTGACTTTGATGAGCTAGACAAGAATAATTCGGAGTGTGGAGATAGGAATGAGGATGATAGCATCGAAGGCAGCTTGATTGGAGGCAATGTGGTATTCGCGAGGAAGTCTACATTTTGGAGCCGGATACGGAATTCCCTGAGCATTTTCTGAGTTCAAGTTTCCTAGCAACATGTCGTTGATGTTGAACATAGGTGGCATGGAGGAAAGTCAACAGACGGTTGATGTATCAGACATTAATGGAAGCTGTGGAGAATAATCCTAATTAACAATATTCCTATCCAACTATTCATCCCAAGAGACTCTCTGAAGGCCTTTTAGGTTACGGCTTGGCTTTCTCAACGTCCACTTCATTGAACCTATCGGTGGCTTGACTCTCGGCGTGTTGCATGGCAAAGCCGGCAGCGTAGTCTCCTGGCCCACTGGCTCCATCAGGTACATGAAACCGTCGATCGAAACGGGACAGCGTGTACGAGTATACCACAATGATCTCGAGAACGTAGTTGAAGACGTAGTAGCATGCCTTCTGATGATACCACGCCGGGTCCGAAGCAAGCCGTGGCGTCGTGAAGTTGACGCCGATGCGAAAACCAGCGCCCAGAGTCAGAAGCGCGGCGGTCGCCAGCACCAAAACCATTCGTCCGGAGAGAGCCGCTGCCGAAAGGCTCTGGCTTCGCAGACTTTGGGAACGCGGCTGCGAGGCCAACGATGGGGATCGGGAGAAACGCCAGTAGGGCGAGATAGGTGCCGGAGAAGAGCTGAATCTGTCGGGCTTTTTGGCGAACTGAGCTGTCGAGGGTGTAGAACGTAAGAACCGTCGGAACGATGACCATGATCAGACAGGCCACGACGCAGGCGTATAGGAAGATGAAGGCGATGCTGGGGACCCGGTGCCAGCCAAATCGCGGATGGAGAGAGCGCAGGATGCGCTGGGCGAGAATGAGGTTGATGACGAAGAGGATCACGGTGCCGGCGCTGGCGAGGATCATTGCCGCAATGGCCAGACTCGCGTTTGTCAACCGCTCCGCCCAGACGATTCGCAAGACCAGTGCCGCTGTGCGCGCCATGGAGAAGCCGAAGAAAATCATGGACGGCAGGAATTTGTACCCGCGGGCTTGGTTGCGCCTGAATATCGTGAAGTTCGCCGCCGCCGAGCATAGGAAGAATGCGATCAGGACGGACGAGATGGGGATGTCGACGGTTGAGGTTGGAGTCAGGCCCAGTAGAGCTACCGTGGGTACATACGGCGGTCCAGGGACCTTCTTCGTAGACAAAAATGTTAGGCTAAACGTGACGGCTGGAGGCATGCGAATTTTGTCTGATTTCACTTACTTGCTGTCCACTGCTCATCGTGGCTTGATTCAGTATGCTTCGTTCTAAGGTATTTTGAAGTCGATGCCGCAAGAAGACACAAAAGATGTAATCCAAGGACTGAATGTAGCAGACTTGGAAATATCTGAGGCTGGCTTTCAAGCGAGGACTACGAGCACTTTATGGTCGTGATTTCGGATTTACCGCCAAGAACATTATGAGTGGATAGGAAAAGGAGGCTGCGGAGCGGCTGCGGATACGCTGTCCGTGATTGTCTTGTCGTCGGGCCTGGAGCCTTCTCCAGAAACTCGGACAAGGTTGCTTATTATGGCCGACCATCGACCAGTCATGACATAGTCAAAGGGGACCAAGAATGCAGGCTTGAGGAGAGACCCACAATAAGGTGGAAGGGGGCTGATGATGGTCGGGGGAAGTTGAGGTCCGCTCCGCCGTACGGGGCTAACGGAATCGGTCCTTGGGCCGGCTGATCAGCACTTCGCGACACGCTGACGGCGTCGACTATTGGTATTGACGGCTTCGGTAGGAAGAACATGTTTTATACTGGCGATCTATGACCGAGTCCAACGTTGTTTAAAGAAGAAAGAAGGAGACCACCTGATTTTCTTATGCTTGCCCTGTTACAGTGCGTGTGTGTACGCTCGCGCGTGGATGGACTTAATTCATTCGATCGAGGATACTAGCAGTAGAGAAGCCGGCGATGATAGACGCAATCATAGTGAGTTGACGACGACAGTGAGATAAAGTATGCACAAGCCGACAGGAAGACTCGGCGCGATGCCACAGGACAATGAGAGGGTGGTCTCAAAAAGACCTATCTTTTCTTACTTAGCCGAGAACGTGGCAGGCAATGTGATCCAACACATGTCATCGACTGGAGTTTTGCAGGTGATGAATGCGCCGTTTGCGTACTAATCGGTGCTTGACACATCCCGTGCTGATTGGGAGGGTCATGAAGGGCCTAGTCGGGTCGGGTCGGAAGTGCGGCGACGCCGAAGGACGCAGCGGCCTCCGACAGCAACCGAACGTGAAAGAAATCTTTTTCACGTTTCTGTATCATTTGGATGTACAATAATTGTAATTTTGGTTTTGTTACCCAGTTTAATTTTCCAGTCTTGTTTATCGCGTTCGAGAAAGAGAAAAATTCTCGCCCCCTTTAGGAGGTACTAATTGCAGGATATATCTCCAGTGTTGGAAACTGGAGGAACAAACCTAAAATGTCACATTAGGGATGTCACGCGCATGGTACCATTCATTTCCTAGTTGTGAAATTTGTTTCTTGAAAAGTGTCGAAGAACAAAAGAGGTTATGTAGTGACCGTGGTATCAACCCAAACAAACCAAAAAGACCAAACCCATACCGAAGAAGACCCTGAAAAAAGACGACCGCCGTTTTCCCGAACCAATCTGTAAGACCGCCAGACCAAAACCAAAACACCAAATTCAAACCCAGCCTCCCAAGCTTTTCCAAAATCTCAAAAGTCCTATCCAAAAACCACCATCTATCCCATCTCATATATAGTGAAGCGCGTGGCTCAAGCATTCGTCCTCTCACCCACAAACCCCTCCGATACCTCATGGCACAACTTCGCCACGCTCGCGCTTCCAAGAATCTTCATCACAGACACATCCCTCTCAACAACCTTGTAGAACCACCCCCTCACCTCCACAGCAACAAGCGAGTCCATGCCCAGCTCGCCAACGCTATGCTCGCCCTTCACACTCCCCTCGCTTTGCCCAAGCACAGTCTCAAGGTACCGCGCAAACCCCTCAGTCAACACCTCCGCGACGGCATCCACCCCGCCTTCCACCACACCGCGCAGTTTCTCCTTGAGGCTCTGCTTGCCCTCACCCTCCTCCGCGGCAGACGCGTCGTCCTCGACGGTGAAGTGCGAGAAGCGCGGGTCGCGGTGCCAGTGCAGCGGGTCCGGGTTGGCGGTGCTGTAGCGGCTCAGGCCAGTGGTAATGTCGTAGATCTGGCCGTCGACGGGGCGGCCTGTGACGATGGCCTCGAGGAACATGTGGTGGATGTCGCGCTCCGAGATGGGCGGGTACCCGTCCTTCTCGAGGAAGGCGTAGATGTCGTTGCGCTCGCGGTGGAGCAGGCCGAGGCCGTAGATGACACCGATGTTGAGGACGGAGCCGGGGAGACCGCGCAGGCGGCGGTTGGCGGCGAGACCGTTCATGTACTGCGTGATGTTAGCGGTGTTGAAGGCAAGAGGGAGGGGAAAGGGGCACTTACCATATTAGCAGCGGCGTAGTTGGATTGTCCTCCGTGGCCACCGGGGGCAGCGAAGGACGAAGTCATGATGAAGAACTCCATGTCGGAGTCGCAGAAGATCTCATCGAGGTTGCTGGACCCTACGGTCTTGGGGCGCATAACCCTCTGCCAGGTGTTCTCGTCCATCTGCGCAAAGACGCGGTCGTCGAGGACCATGGCACCGTTGATGACTCCAGCGACAGGCGGCATCTCGGCGGCAAGCCTCTCCTTGAAGGCCCGCACGCTCTCGATGCTGGTGACGTCGAGCCTCTCGATGCGTACCTCGCAGCCCTTGGCGGCGAGATCGTCGATCCACTGCGGGTTCATGTTGGGGTTGCGGCTGGCGAGGACCAAGTGGCGCGCCCCGTGCTCGTAGAAGAGGTTGCAGAGACTCTGGCCCATGTCGCGGGTGAGACCGACGAGGACGTAGGTCTTGTAGGGGCGGAGGAGCTGGGTTCCCAGGAGCGGCTTGGCGATGTGCTGGACGGTGCGGTCGGCGCGCCAGTCGAGTACCTGGAAGGGCTTGCCGCTGCTGGACTGGTCCAGAAGAGCGGGAACAGAGACGGAGTCGATGTTGGGAATGCCCATTTGACCCTTCATGCCGGTCATACTCTCCAGCGCCTTCTCGATAGCAGACTCCCAGATGGGCTCAATATCCATGGAGTCTCCGAGAGCGACGACGTGCTCGGAAGTCAGGAGGGAGAAGCGGGAGTGGTACTCGCAGTTCTCGGGGAGGCAGTCGAGGATGGCCTCGGAGAGTTCGCTGCCCTCGGGGAGGAAGTCGATGATGGAGGCACCGCCCGCAGGGAACAGAGCCTTCAGCTCACGGTTGCTGGCGTAGGGGTGGATGTAGCGCTCGCCGGTGGTTCTGACCTTGATCGGGGTAGTGGTGCAAGAGATGACATTGACACCCTTTGGCTCAAAGACCTCTTTCATGCACTCCAAGAGAACGGCGTCGGGCTCGAGGAGCAGAAGCGTCTGCCCCATCATCTCCTCTTCAAGAGAATAGGTGACTAGGTAGCGGAGGACAAGGCTGAGCAGAGTCTTGGGCTCGATGTTGCGGTCTCCAAGAGGGAAGACGCAGGGGTTGGGCACCGTGACATAGGAGGAGTTGGCCTTGGTCATCGCCAGCGACTGCTCGCCGGTAGAGACGTCCTTCCCGATACAGACATGAGAGGCATACTTGAGACCAAAGTTGATCACCTCCACAGAGCTGTAGTTGACCATGATGACGCTCTGGTCCGGGACAACAGCGCCAAGGATTTCACCCTCGACAACGTTGGCAGTGTAGACCGCGGAGCCGTCACCAGACTGAGAAGAGACAACCTCGACACAACTCTCGAGAGTGTTGACCTCGGAAGAGACGAGTCTGCGAGGGCAGTTGACGCGGTCGTTACCCTCCTTCCAGGGGATGACTCTGGGCACAAGTCTGTGGCCCTGCTCCATGAAGATCTCGTTCTCATGGGTCCAGAGCAACTCGCCGTCCTTGCCGCCAGTGCGCAGCTCCTTCATGCTCAGTCGCAAGAAGGTCTCGGTGACGGCATCGACTGAGTCACGTCGAGAGTCGAGATCGAGCATCTGCAGCTTCAAGCTGGGGATCTCGGCAAGCATAGAACGCGAGAAGCCGTAGGTGGCAGCATGCTCCGGGTTGCCTGCGCGAGAGTTCATGGTGACCCAGAGCACGACCTTCTCGGGTGCCATGAGGGCGCGGAGGAGATCAAGGCGTTCAGATGTCATGGTGCTCATCATCGGCTCGTCCAGGTCAGCGAGGAAGATGACGTTGCTGACCTCATTGAAGTAGGCAGGCTGGAGCGAGTCGAAATCAGCGACAATGTCGACCATGCTACAGGCGGGGATGAGCTTCTGGTGGACCTCAGCAGCCAGATCAGCCGAGTTGGAGCCGGCGCCAATGATGAGAGTGTGTCCTGCCACCTTAGGCAGAGAGCCATTGAACGGGTTCAGAGCAATCTGCTTGATCTCGGACTCGGCCTGGCGGACGATGAGAGAGAAGTCAGGGGCGAAGAATTGCTCGGCCTTCTTCGCGGCGCGGACGAAGCCACACTCATCCAGGAGGTCGGGCCACTCGGGAGGAGTGAGGGGCGCGTTGACCTGGGCCCTCTCACCAAAGGCGCGGCGAAGTCTGTCGCGGAGGGGGCTCATGGACTCGTGGATGAGGATGAGGAAAGCACCAGGCTTCATCAAGCTCTGAACCTGCTTGAGCCTGTTACGCTGCTCAATGCCCTTTACCACCGAGGTGTTCAGAACGACCATGTCGAAAGGCTGAAGGGTCGAGTTGTCCTCAGACTCGAGCAGCTTGAGGTGCTCGGTGTCAATCTTCTTCTTGATCGCTTCGGGGCCGGAAAGTCTGGCAAGCAAGTTCTTCTCGGTCTCGGTGCCGATGGTGTAAGACACAAAGGAGCCCTTGAGACCACCAATGATGTGCTCGGAGAGGCCAGCCTCGGGGTCGGTGAGACCGAGCACTCGCATGCGAGGGTAGCGGTGAGCAATCTGAGAGACAACACGGCTGACATGGGAGCGGAAGCGGTGCAGCTGCTTGGCCTCTTGGATGATGGTGGAAATCATGGCGGGCAGGACATCAGGGATGTTCTCTCCCAGCATTCGGATGAACTCCAGAGCATGATAGAAAGGCGACCGAAGGATGAAAGCCTCCAATGACTCTTGAGTGTCGTACTTCCAAGGGCTGGGCTGGGCCTCAGAGCCCGCGGCCTTGGGTACAAGAGGCGAAGTCGGCGGCGTGAAGAAAGTAGGCGGCGCGCCCATCTCCTTGATGGCCGACTCATCCTGAATGTAGAATCGCGCAACTCTCTCGCAGCTCTCAAGTAGGATGCGCTCAGTCGCGACGTCCTCCTTGCTGATATCGGCAGTCACGATCTCGTGCTCGGGGTCAAGGTCCATGACAGTGTGCAGGTAAAGCTCCTTGTCGTCCTCGGGCTTCGAGTTGGCGAAGGAAGCAACCATGAGGCCTTCGACTTGGATCTCCATCTCCCCGCGGGTGTTGAAGATGCTCATGTCGCCAACGAATTTGGTCGTCGCGGTCTTGGTGCGCGGGATTTCCTGGGTAATGACGGAGTCAACCACCAGAGAGGACCCGTCGGCAGGCTTTCCATTGCAGAGCGCAAGGTTGAACCGAATTTTCTCAATGCTCCTGGGTAAGAACGACGTCCAGAGCGATTTGTCGCCGGGTGATGCGCAGGCGGCGAAGACGGAGTGGAAGCAGCTGTCGAGCGTCGCGGGGCTTACTCCCAGGCCGGTAGTGTCTGAATCGTGGAACTTCTTAAGAGTGGCGGTGCAGAAGTTGTATCTGCGGTCAATGGCCTCAAGAGCGCGGAAGGGACCGGTGTAATCCAGACCAATCTCCGACATCATCTGGTAGAAGGCATCGGTGTCGGCCGGCAGGGTCTCGGCTCTGGCGGGGTCGCGCTCGGGAAGAGCTCCCTCGGATGGCTCGCCGAGGTAGATGCGCAGGTTGCCAGTAAAGTTCTTCTGCATCGGCGCAACACCGTCGGCATAGCAAGAAGTGATGGTGAAGGTGCCATCGATAACCTTGCCGGCCAAGCGGCCCTTGGTAGCCGGGGGCTGGATGCTAAGCGCAACAAGGATTTCCATGCCATAAGTGTTGGACTCGAGTGAGATGCCGCTCATGAACTCGAGGTCCGTCAACTCCACAACTGAGGCGGGGCGGCCATTCAAGACAGCCTTCGCAGCATCCAGGGCAAGCACGCAGTACGCGGAAGCAGGAAGCAGAGCCTGGCCCTGGAACTTGTGATGCTGGATCCAGGGGATGGTCTCAAGCTTGAGAATGTTGCGCCACCGGAGCTCGAACTCGGTGTCGTCGCGAGTGCGAACGCCGAGAAGCTCGTGAGGGCCCTGCTCGCGGAAGTGGTACTGGTGAGCGATGCGCGATTCGCGGTAGTGCATCTGGCTGTGGTCCCAGGGATAGGAGGGTAGCTCGATCTTGGAGGACAGGAGGCCAGGTTGTGTTGAGTTGGAGACCAGAGCCTTCCATCCAATCGCCTCAGGGCCAAAATAGCACCAAGTGAAGCCCAAGAACTCAGCGAAGGCGTGTCTGTCATCCTTCTTGCGGTCGAGGAGACCAGCGTACGAGAGCGCACCTCCGGTCGCGGCCTTGACAGTCTGCTGAACGGGACCCTTAAGAGCCGGGTGAGGACCGACCTCGACAGCACAGTCGAATGGGCCCTGCGAGCTCAGAGCGAGGTCGATGGCCTCGTAGAAAGACACGGCCTTGACCATGTTGTCCTTCCAGTAGCTCGCCTTCAGCTCATCGGCGCTCGGGTCCGTGCCATCGGCGTAGACGCTAGAGACCCACACCGTTCCGTTCCGTTGCTTCGGCGCGATACCGCAAGCGGCCAAGCCCTGCATGTACTCCGCAGCCGGCTTCTCCATGTGGGCGGAGTGGTATGCCGTGTCAACGACCAGGAGACGCGCGAACTTGTTCTCTGCAGACAACTCGGCCTGCAGCGCCTTCACGGCATCGATGTCGCCCGACAGGGTGACGCTGGTGGGCGCGTTGCTGGCGGCAACCCAGATGCGACCCTTGATGTCGTCGCGCTCGCAGAGAGCAGTCGCCTCGGCGCGTGTCATACCGACGGCCATCATCATTCCCTTCTGGCCGTTCTTGCCGCCGGCAAGGTGGGCAGACATGCCGCGGTAGTACGAGATGAGCATGGCGTCGCGGGCAGTGAGGACGCCGGCGGCATAGGCTGCCGCGATCTCGCCAGAGGAGTGGCCGACGACAGTATGGAAGGAAACCCCAAGGCTGGCGAGGAGGTCTATGAGGGCGATCTGGACCGCGGTGCAGAGAGGCTGGGAGAGGGCGGCAATGTTGATGCGGGAGGCGTCATCTTGGTGGATGAGCTCCTTAATGAGGGACCACGTGGGAGGGTGGGGGCAGGTCTTGAGAACATCCTCGAGTTTCTCAATAGCGTTGCGGTAGATGGAGTTGGAGTGGAAGAGCTTGCGGCCCATTCCAGACCACTGGGCACCCTGGCCGGTGAAGATACCGAGGATCTTGGGCTTGTTACCGTCGAGCTTTGCACGCACACCGAGCTCGGGGTTGGTGGAGGATCCAGCCTTAGAGAGGAGGTTGTCCAGACCGGCGACGACTGCGTCGCGGGAGTCACCAGAGACGGAAACCCTGTAAGTCAGGGCGGAACGGCGAGTGTAGAGGTTGTAGGCGACCTCGTCCGCCGATGTCTGGTTACCAACCATGAATTCTCTGGCGGAGCGAACAACTGCGACCAAAGACTTCTGCGACTTGGCTGAGAGAACAAGAGGGAGACCAACGCTTGGCTTGCTAGCCTCGTGTGTGACGGAGAGCTTGGCGGTAGGGAGTTTCACGGATTGATCGAAGCGCTTCGCGATTTCGTTGTGGATGCTCGGCTCGTAACGCTCAATGATGGCGTGGGAGTTGGTGCCACCGAAGCCGAACGAGTTGACGCTGCCTCGCAGAGGCTGGCCAGCCGGGGCCTGGGGCCAAGGGATGAGCTCAGTGGCGATGCGAAGGTGGCCAAAGAAGGGTCGGACGCTCGGGTTGAGGGTCTCCAGGTGCAGATTGGGCGGTATCGACTTGTTGTGCATGGAGTGCACCACCTTCAGTAGGCCAGCCAGACCAGCGGCGCCTTCCGTGTGGCCGATGACAGTCTTGATGGAGCCGACTACAAGCTTCTTATCATCGCTATCAGCGGTGGTCGACGCCTCGTTCCCGAAGAATGCAGTAGCAATGGCCTGCGCCTCCCTAGGGTCACCAGCCTGGGTGCCCGTCCCGTGCGCCTCAAAATATTGGCATCGGTCCGCGGGGCTCTGGGAGTCGAGGCCCGATCGGCGGTACGTATCCTTGATCAACTCTGCCTGGGCCAGGGGGTTCGGCATCGTGATGCCCTGAGTTCGTCCATCCGAGTTGACACCCGTCTCTCTGACAATGCTGATGATTGCATCTCCGTCTTTCAGGGCTTGAGAGAGGGGCTTGATGAAGAGCGCGGCGAAACCTTCACCACGCGCGTATCCGTCCGCACCAACATCCCACATCCTCGAACGCCCGGTAGGGCTGAGCATGTGCAAGCTGGACTCGGTGATGAACTGCTCGGGCGTGATCATCATGTTGGCGCCGGCCACGCACGCCATCTCGCACTCGCCGGATCGCAGGCTGAGAACGGCTTGGTGGAGGGCGACTAGACTCGATGAGCAGGCAGTATCGATGGTCATGGAGGGGCCACGGAAGTTGAAAAAGTAGGATATCCTGTTGGAGAGGATGGCTCGCGAGTTACCGGTGGCGAAGTACTGGCTAGCGGTGATGTCGTCCCGCTGGCATAGTGAGTCGTAATCGGCGGTCATCAGACCGGCGTAGACGGCGACCTTGCGGCCGGCGTATTGGGAAAGAGTGTATCCGGCAGACTCCATGGCTTCGTATACGACCTCTAGCACGATACGTTGCTGCGGATCGATAGCCTCCGCCTCCTTAGGCGTGATGTTGAAGAACCCTGCGTCCCATACGCGGTGGTCTTGCTCGAGAAAATAGCCTTGGGTGGCGTTCGTGGCGCCGTGATACTCTCCATCCGGGTGATAGAAGCCTTCAACATTGAAGCGGTTGGCGGGAACCTTTTGTGTGAGGTCTTTGGGCTTGGAGAGAAGATCCCAAAGTTGAGAAGGGGAGTTAACATCGCCAGCAAAGCGGCACCCAGTGCCGACAATGGCAATGGGCTCCGACTTGGGGATCTTGTAGGAGGTAGACATTGCTGTCAGGGGTATCTCTAGGATGATTATGTATTATGGGAAGGAATAAAGGGTATAAGTGGTAGGGATGATGGTCTCAGGGATGAGATATCAAGGCGGGGAGAAGAGTATAATAATAGAGAAGAAGTTGAGTTGATGTGTTTGCTTCCAATAAACTGAATCATTTTGGGCGAAGAACGGGAAGGGATATATAGAATTTTCACTTACACGGCGAAGGGGAAAGGAGTCAACAGGCCAGCGGCATCAATCTCGCGATGTCTCCCTCGCAGACCAGCGTCGTCGGTATCATGACGCCTGTGCCCTTGCTGTCAAAAAAGCAAGGGGCACAAGAGACACACGCCCCATCCCCCACGGTTGGGGTGGATCCAAAAGGGTTGATGGGGCGTGTGGCGGTGGGAAAAGAACATTCGGCGTTCATGATGTTGGCAAGGGGTGGGTGGTTCGGAGTTCCGTCGCCGAATGTGTCTCGAACGGCGGCCGGGATTTGGGCTGCACGTTCGGCGGTCGGCCAGTTGCCCGGGAACGGGACTACTACTTAGCTAGCCTCCCGTCCAGCATCGCAAAGTCACTGGCGCCATCAGCTGTCGGGAGGCTTGATAAGATGCGCCTCTTCTTCAACGATGAACGACATGTGGTCTGTGTCAGGTCTTGGCTGGCTCGACGAGAACGGAAGCGTACCTTGACAACGTCGAAAACGGGGCTGGGTATTTTGCGGCCTCGGAAGCGCGCACCGGTCCGCAATCTTGGTACCAAAGTCAATGTGTGAGATTCAGTGCACATTTACCTCGTGGGGAAGTCGGGGTACTTGCATATGAAAGACGTTTTCTTTGTCTTGGTAGTCCAGTTTAAGTCTGGCTTGTTTCTCTTCTTCAACAGCGACGCCGAACTCCAACTCCACGCCAAACTCGATTCGTACACTTCTACTAGGTATACGGAGAGATGCGGCTTAAACGAACAATGGTATTATGTAACATGTGTAACTCCGATATATCTTCATCCGTCAAGGAAGGACTCCATGTCCTTACGTAGGTCCTTTAGTTCTTGTTCAAGACTCTCTTCTTGCCTCTTCAGGGCCTGGAATGAGACATCCACTACCCCAGAAAACATGGAAGTCGCGTCAAGCGTTCTTCCTGCTGGGTTTTCCGCCGATCGCAGAGTCGGGTCCAGTGATGATGCTGCTCGCCGCATCTGCAAGAGAAACTCTTCGGCTAATTGAATCGTAAGAGACATTTGCAGTGAAGGCGTCGAGTCTACCGCAAAGGATCCGACAGTGACACCAGGGAGTTTCCATGACTGAAACAGGCTGGCCGGCTGCAAATGTCCTAGTTGAAAGTGAATGCAGCTGAACACCTTCTGGTACATGTCGAGCAGTCGAACATATGTGGAGAGAATGAAGAGGCAAGTCGCCGGATCCGCCAGTGAGTCGAGTCCCTTAGTCGGCTGGTGCCTTTCCATGTCGCTAGCGGGGGAGGCGTCTTCGATCGGTGCCATCTCCGCAAGTATCTCGGCAAAGTGGCGCGAAAGTTTGAACATCTCGTCCACCGGGAAAGGCGTCATCATTGCACTGCCCTCTTCGGGACTGGAGGCCATGCTGTACCGAGACGGCTCGTCAGAAGCTTCGGCCTGGTGTGGGAGGCTTGACGAAAGCTCGAAGAGCCTGGAGTTGACGTTGATGATCCGGGGCATCCACTCTTCCGCAGACGGTCCCGGCCCACCTGCAGCTGGCCGGAGCGAAATCTGCCTTGTCCTCTGCTTTGCACGTCTTCTCTGCCGTCTCTCCGGAGTGATCTCGAGCTGTTGGCCAGGCCTGACTGATTGCCTGTAGGGGCCAGGGCTACCAAGATAGACGTGGTTGGCTGGATCTGGCGGCGGAGCCACAGGCGACGTGAATGCCGACTCCGATGTTGCAGATTGTGGGGGACTCCACGCGTGAGAGATTGAATCTCCTGCCATGAGGTCGTCCATGCCACCGTGGAATGGCGGCGGTAAAGGCTGATTTGGCGCTGGGTTGGGGTAGAGGCTCGGTGGCCCAAAGCCAAAGTCGAAGTCGACAATGTCCAGCATGGCTTCTGGAGACACAGCATGATCCCCAAATCCAGGGTTCCCTGTGATAGAATCACCCGCTTGGGTCTTGACAATGGCTACATAGTCATGGTCAGTAAGGGAGAGAGCCCCAGACAAGTCAAAGACACGAGACTCACACAAATCGGGTTGCACAACGTGGCTCCCACTGTTGGATCGCTGGCGCTTAGGCGACGGAATGCTTCTTCGTAGGATATCGCCTGTCGACTGCTGATGGTGTTGCTTCCGATACCGCAGGGATGGGCTTGACTTGCATTGCGTCTTGAGCCTGACACATCGCTCGCAAGCTTCATCGCCGACGCGTTTACAGCTGAGCTTCTGTGTATGACATCGGTCGCAGGCCTTCCGATTCGGACCGTCAGCCATTGTCACTGCCATGGTTCGTTCGGCGTTGGCAAAACAAGAGCAAATTGCGAGGATTCCAGAGTCGGGGGGGCGGTGTTTAGTCAAATAGCTCTGGGTCCATTCGAGTAAAGCAAAGTGGGAGGGATCCCTGGGCAATGAGACAAGAGCTTTTACATGAACGCAGGCTGCAGATTGTGGGCAGGGGAGAGGTGTACCGCGTGTAAGATGTGTAAGCTAAGGTGGGAGAGAAGTACCAACTGACATCGACAAACACAGGTTGATCCATTCCTCGCCTCGACTATAGCCCGCTCGAAAAAGCATACGGGCGTCGGGCCGCTGCCATTGGACAACGTCGACTAGCCGTGGACGCCACGGTAAAACATGGGAACAGAGTGGACGAGGATACTGGGCCTTGCTCATCGGACTTGGACGGATGGTATCTGAGCTAACCTCCCCGGGACCATGGACTGGTCTGTGAACGGGGTGTACTGCAAAGGGGGGGTCATCAAGAACGCTTGCTCTCGACGGACGGCCAATGGGCACCTCCCCGGAGGCCCAACACACTGGTACAGGCCTTCGTGACTTTCTCCGATCGAACCCCATTGCCATGGGATGAAGGACGATGCCTGAAAGAAGAAAAAAAACCACTAGCTCAAGAATACGTCGCGCTGCCCCCGAGTCTGTGCTTCAAGCATGCCCTGGGGTCTGAACTGAGAAGTTCAAGGGTAAGTTGCAAGGGGCCGGGAGATCCAACAGGGTCCTTGTGGAGCAGATGAAACCTCGAAAAACGAAGTTTGAACATAGAGATTGGACTGCTGAGGCACAGCAAACGACAAAGAAAGGACTTCAGGAGAGAAAAATTAGGTGAAAGGCTTCTTCATGTTGACGGCTCACATCCGCGAGGCGTGGCGTCTGTTTGACCCTCTAACCAACCCACTGCTTGGGGCCCCCCCAAAGCTCTTCCCCACCACCGTGCGGTATGGCCCTGGGGGGCAGTGGTCGACAGGGGCCATCGGGTATGCAGAAGTGGCTGCAGAGAGCAGCAGCCACGGGTGAGGATTGAATGCCAAGACCCGGCTGGTAAAGCCAGGTTTGGTGATCATGCACGACGGCTTCTTGCTGGCCTCCGCGTCTACCGCTCGTCGTGGAGAAACGGTGCGACTTCGATGCCGTGCGACCCTGTCGATTCAAAGACTCAGCAACTAGCCTCGAGACCGAGGTATGAGAGGGACGCCTCGCGTCAGCGGACCCGACATGGCAAAAGATAACGGTGAAGGTCGGCCGCCTCTCCCACTGCCATTGAGCCATCCGCTGTCCTCCTAAGCAGAGTCTTTGGGACGTTGACCAGCCCGCCGTAGGGCCCCAGATGGACCTTCCTAGTCCCCGTAGCCGCCGCTGGACTCGAATTAGAGCCAATAGAGATACAGTACCTGAGAGTAGAACAGTCCAGGCTTGATAATGTCTGGAAGTGATGATTCTAAGATTGATAATGGGTCGGGCAAGCCTAACGGCGAAGAAACCATGGATGTGGTCAACATTAGGTCGGATAATACGTGGTTGCGGACCTCACCCGTCCGCACAGCCACTTTTGAGGTTCGCGATGTTTGCTTGCCAAATCGCAAGTATGAGAGGCGGGAGACATCGGAGGTGTTTGCTGGATGCTTCCTGGCGTTGTTTGCACAAATCTCTCCCGGGCCATGTTGGAACCGACAGGCTGGTCCTGCCAGGGTACCCTTACCCAGTATTTGCCCCAAGATGCGACAGTGATGAAATGTGATAAGTCTCGCTCTTCGATCCCTCCTGGGTTGGATAGATGGTCACATCTTGGAATGATCCCAGGTGAGACCCGCCTAAGGCGAGCGAGGGCAAGGAGGTCCCGACGAGGCGAATCTGCCTGCCCTGACCAGATCACCCGGCGAAGTCGGGAATAGCACGAGCAGAGCCGTCCCTGACGATGGCGAATGAGAGGCCTGGTGACAGCATCTTCATCGGAGGAAAAGCAATGTCGTGCACAATTAGGCGGTCATAGTGCTAGGTGGCCTTGAGCTAGGAGGGAACCATGCACCGAATGGCCGTTGAATAGGGCCCGTTGTGGGTTCGAGTAGGTTAGATCGATAAGGATACGGCCGAGAGTATGGCAGGAAGGCGCCGTCTCTTTGTCGCGCGGGAAGACCAAGCAAGCGCATCTGGCGAGCATTGGCGGGCGTGAAGGAGTGTCAAGAGGTGAGAGAAGTCGGTGATGGCTGCGCGAGAAAAGAGTCGGTTGAAACGCCGTCGAGATGAGTAACGTGCATTCCATTGACGTGATGCCGGATTGGGAAGCCTGCAGATCTAGCGCCATGTCTCGAGAAGCTGAGGACGCGATGTGGCTAAGAGCTAACAGGGGGGATTCGCGCCGCTACCCCTCAAGACAGACCCTGGCAGCCTGGCACCCGCGGGACCATCTTCAAATCCGGACGTCAGATGGCTGCACGACCTGATGGCTTCAATAGTATGACGACAGGCTGAAGAGGTTGATGGCTAGGCTGTAGCAGGATTCGGTGTGTGTCGTTGAATCCTTGCAAGTTGGCTCGATGGGGGTAGGCAGACGATTCGGCGATGCTGGCTTTGAGAGTCGTCGTTTGACATTGATTCTTACGGCTCCTAATGGAGAGACATTTTTGCGTGCGGTCTTTACTCGAAGGACTACTGAGAAAAGGTACGAGGACCTAGTCGCGTCGCACAAGATGGGACTGGCGGAAGTGTCCGCGTCGCCCAGACCCGGACTCGTGGCAGCCCCTGAAGGCCGCGCCGGAAGCTGGTCTCTGCACCGACCGACGCCGACCGCATCGCAGCGGGACCTGTTCATGTTCGGTGTCGTGTAACACCGGGTGACGTTGAGCTGGTCTGTCCATCTGGGGCATGACGCCTTTGATCGGTGCATCTCGTTCGACATCTCTTTGAACGAGGCAGAGCCTTTGTTTTGCGAGTCCCGAATTACGAGCGACGATATGATGAAGCGGCCGTATGCTAATGAGCCCTGGCTTGGGAATTTGGGTGCTGCACAATCGCTGCACGGTAAGTATTGTAGGACCACAACAGAGCAGCGTCGCAGCCAAGCAAGGCGCAAATGCGGGCCGTCCCACGGAATGGCCACAGAGAGGCAACGGAATGAGCATCAGATCATGCGACCCGGTGCCGCTCAAACACGACTCAGGGAAAATTAACATTTGACAGGTCCAGCTGGGCACCACAGGATGATGTGCATGTGTGTGGCAGTCCATCTAAGTGACAGTGACAGGATGCAAGGTGGGCTGCGTGCGTGAGGTTGTGTTGCGTTGCAGTGGTGACAGCAGCCCTCCCTTTCGGACTTGGCTTTTGTCTATCGATTTTGCGACTCTTGATCCATGGCTCGATTCTTCAACCCCGGCACAGGCGGGAACCGCTGAAGTACTGCACTGCGACATAGGGAACGATATTGACGGCGACGGGCAATATCGACGGGGGATGCACCCAAACGAGCATCGCGGGCGGCGATTGACAGCGGCTCGGTGCATGCTAGCAACCAGTAGCCGGGATTGAAAAGCTGAATGGCTGCGTCCGTGGGGAAAGCTGGCGACTGGGCTGGGCTGGGCTGGACAATCTCCAGCGTCGGGCTCGACGGCGGTTCGGCGATGTTGGGCAACGCAACTCGCAGGAAGAGGAGGACGCGCCCGCCGGCCGGCCACGAAGCCGTGATTCCAGATGTGACGAAAAATGCGAGGGGTCGGTTGGGGAGCCGATGATGAGAGGGCATTCCCGGATCCACCATTCATCCACCAACCCTCCGACTGGCGTGTAGATATCACCGCAGCAGGATCCAGACCAATCCCAGTCTGGGTCAGTCGGCGAAGTCCATCCCGTGATGAGATGATGGGCGGATAGAGTTTGAGTACCGGCATTCCACGATTGCCATTCAGAGCAGGTTGACAGGGGACGGCAGATGAGGGGAGGGGACCGAGGAATGCTGGTGACTCTTCCAGAACTCTGGCCGTCTCGTCTTTCTCTTGTGGTTTCTGTCGTTTTCTTAGCCCCTGGAATGACGATGATGGGCGAGGATCGTGGCCGAGCAAGACATGGCCGAGCAGGGATTCAGCGTATTCCGCAGGTGTTCCGGCGAGGCAGTGTCATTGCGTGGGTAATGCCTGGACGATGCTTGGGCGGTGGCCCTCAGGGCAATCGACGGTTGGGGGAGGATGCGAGATGTCAGATATGACGAAGCAGAAGGGCGGCGATGCCGTTGAGGCCGTAGCGTGCAAATCTCAGCAAGGTGCGTGCGAGGGAGAAGGGTGCGGGCGGCCAGGTCTGCCATGTCGCGAAATGGGCCTTGACTGGATTGGATTGGATCGAAAGAGGAGTGTGAGGTCGAAGAAGAAGCAAAGCATCGAGAAGAAAGTTTGGTGGTTCCAGATCGATGGGACTCGCAGGGCCCGGGTCAAGGTCCCCTGTTCCGCAAGCCCTGCGGCCCTTGTTGCTGCAGCTGCTGGTACTGACGCTGGGTGCTGATGCTGGTTGTTGCAGCTGCATGTCGAGGCGGCCCCTGTTTGCTGCCGGAGGAAAGAAAGCCTAAAGCGACCGGGATATGGGCGATGAAGAAACGACGGGAGGAATCGCTCGGTACCAAACAAACAAAAGAAGTGGAAAATATGACAAAGGGAGACGGGAGTACGTCAAGGGACGATGCGATGCGATGAGGCAGTGGTTGAGCAGGAAGCAAGCAAGCAAGCAAGCACAATCCATCAATGCAGCAAACCGGGGAAGGAAGGGGAAGGGGAAGGGAAGGGAAGGGACGGGCGGAACGGGATCGTGGACCCCCGCCTGCCTGCCTGCCTCACAATGTTCACCTCGGCCGGGAAGGAAGGAAGGAAAGCGGGACACCGCACCGCACCTACCTTACCTACCTGCCTTAGCTATCTGCCCAAGCAAATGAATCAATCACTCGCACCTGCCTCCTTCTGTTGTGCTCCTTCTGTCTGCAGCGGGAGTGCACCTGCCCGGACGAACAGTTCACCAGGAGCAGCTGCCTACCTAAACACCAGGTGCACCTGCCCGGTGCTCCGTGCTCGCTCCTGCCTTCCCCCCGTCCGATCAGCTTGATCCCGTCCCGGAAGGCGGTACGGTGGCGGCCTGGGATCCCATCGCCCTTTCCTCTTTGCGGGTAGCGCAAGGCCGGCACATCGGCGCTCCGGGTCCCCGGGCACGTGGTCTCACCAATCACGGCCGAAGCAGACCTCCTCGCAGCAGAGGACAGGCACCTACCTTCCTGCCCGTGACCTCTTTCGTGTCTTCCCACCTGCCTCGGGCACTACCACTACCTTACGATGAGCAGCAGCGCAGCGCAGGTGAACCCCTGGGCCGATCCAGCAATTTATTGACCCAACAAATTCCCAAATTCCCGACTTCAACACCATCACCTCGGCCTTGGGTCCATCACAACTCACAACTCACCTCTCGCCCCTGCCCACCGACTGCCCTGGCTTTGGTCGCATCTCACATTCGACGGCCCAGCTCGATGGAGATGGCCTCTTTCCCGGAATCGCGGACGACGCCCAACCGGATGGGGGGACCTGAATCTTGCATCCGCACCCGCACCCGCACCCGAATCCTACGCGTCGATACACGTCGATGACGATCGAGCATCTGGAGCAGCCTCATCCCCCACGCCCTCCCTGCTTCTCCCTCCTCTGCCCTGCCGGAAACCCAACCGGATCCCCCGTCCGCCGGGGAAAGAGGCAACCTGAAGCCGTCCGCCGTACCTGATCGCCTGGCCCGGAAATCGTCGTCACAAAATGCACGATTCGCTCTGCCAAAGCCAAGTGTCTCTCTGGTCGTTGGCTACTTTCGCCTAGCTCTTCGAATAAGCAACGTTCTTTTCGACGAGTGATACGATTTCTCCCCCTCGTGTCACCTTACCCAGTTTATTTTTGGCCACACTCCCGCCCTCGTCCCGTCTAGGTTCCCTCGCCAGCGCCCACCCCCATTCCTTTGCCTCCTCACCCGCCAGCGAGCGGCTGATACCCGAGGAGCCAGCCGTCCAACGGCCAGCTAACTGCCAAACACCATTAACTGGCCGTTGTTAAGACAGTTAGCACGAACGAGTATCTTGGCCATCTTATACTGAGCCATATTAATTGTCAAGGATGGACGCTGCTCTCAATGTGGCGCCGTTTGATGGGACGAACGACAAGCGTTGAGCCCGCCCGTCTTACGGTCTCGTCTCATCCCGCGCTCCCACTCGAGCTTCAACTTCATTCTTCAGCCATCTCATCTACACGCAACACGACAGGGTTCGATCTCGCATCTAGAAGCCTCAGAGTCAAGCCTGAGCGCTCGATCGTGAAAATTTTTCCAACATGAAAGAAATTTTTCAGCGCCCAAAGAACTCATCGCCCCGAAACAGCCAGGCTGGGGAAAAAGCAAACGTCAACTCCAACACCGCGCTCAACCGAGGGAGAGCCAGGCACCCAAACAAAAACGACCATCAGAAGACAAAAAAGTAACAAACGGTCAACCCTTTTCTTTCGTCACTTAAACGAGATCTCCAACAAGGGAAGCTCTCTCTAAAACCTGTCAAAAATTAAAGTTCCAAAATTTGAGAGAGGTATCTGTCTATCTGTACATCCAAAGCAAGGCGCGCGCCAACATGGGAAAAACAAACAATGTTCGAACAAGACCACCACCCCGCCAACGCTTCATCCCTCGCAAGATCTCCGCCACGGAACTTTTCATCCTGTCTAACTCAATACTCAAATCATCGCAGCCTCAACTTCAGGCGACGTCACCGGTCGCAAACAGCTCCAGCTTGACCCTCTCCCTCTCGACACCCATGCCCTCGAGCGCATCTCTCACCTTGAGCATCCATTCCTTCGGCCCGCAGACAAAGTACTCGGTTCTCTTGTCCGCCAGACCGAGCTCTTCGGTAGGCAGCTTTGCCAGATCGAGATGCTCGTGGAAGTCGTAATGGTGACCCTTCTGATCCCCCTCCTTGACCTCGTTCAGGAAGATGTGAGCGCTGACGTTCTCCCTTTGACGGGTCAGGTCCCGGACGTGCTTCGCAAATACCAAGCTGGAGCTGTTGCGCGCCGTGTGCACCCACTTGACGGGCCTGTTTGGCGTCTTGCTCTCCGGGCTGAGCACGGTGTCCATGATGGCCATCAGCGGGGTGGCGCCGACGCCGGCGGACAGGAGGACCAGCGGCACGTCTGCCTTGTCGGCCTGTGTCACGTCGAGAAAGAACTCGCCCTGGGGATGCGACAGCTCGACCTCGTCGCCGACTCGGTACTCCTTGTGCAGAATGTTCGAAATCAAGCCCGTGACCAGACCCTTGCCCTTGTCCTCCGCACTGCCATCCAGAACCGTCGCCTCGCGCTTGACGCTGATGCGGTAGTACTCTCCCGTATGCGCGTCGCTGAGCGAGTACTGCCGGGGCTGAGTAATACCTCCCAGCTCGGGCACAGGGACCTGGAGGGAGATGTACTGGCCGGGCTTGAACTTGGGCAACGGCAGCTTGCCGTCGACGGGCGCGAAGTAGAAGCTGGTGATGACATCGGATTCGTCGATGCGCCGGATGATCTTAAACTTGCGCCAGCTCGTCCACGAGCCCGCCTCGCTGTACATCTCAGCCTCGCGACCTATGAAGACCTGAGCAAGCTGCGCATACGCTGCCGTCCACGCGTCGGCGATCTCTGGCGTGAGCGCATCCCCCAGCACCTCTCCGATCGCCTTCATCAAGTGGGTTCCGACGATGTCATACTGCTCAGGGCGGATGTACAGAGAGGCATGCTTGTGGGCGATGCGCTCGACGGCGCCCTTGAGCTTCGGCAGGTCGTCAATGTACGTGGCGTAGGCCAGGACTGAGTTTGCGAGCGCGCGCGGCTGCTCGCCGTTGGCCTGATTGCGCAGGCTGAAGACGTTCTTGAGCTCCGGGTGGGTGTCGATCATGTCCTTGTAGAACAGGGTCGTGATGGTCTCCCCGTGTACCTTGAGGACGGGTGCCGTCGACTTGACGATGTCGATTTGTTGTTGCGTGAGGCCCATTCTGGCAGATGAGGTTGCAAAACTTCGATTGATGATGCGTTGGTGACGGACCAGACGAGGCAAGAGACGAGAAGTCTTGGAAAAGGCCGACATCTACTAGATGTGCGTCGTGAGGTAAGTGATGTATGATGATGAAGCAAGTGCTTCGGTCTGATGTTTCTTATCGTCCGTGTGTATGGAAGACGGCTGTCTGGACTCTGACGAGTGGTGGTAACACACTCTCCTTCTGTTTCATCGTTTCAAGACGGGAAACTGGCTTTATATCATGAGGCGGAAATCCCATCGGCTTGCACGACTCATCACCATCCATCTTGCGCATCTTACGATGGTACCCCCGTGGCCCCGAATTGACAAATATCAGAGCGCTCACTGGTCCCGATCGAATGCTCCACCTGCCCGCTCCGGAGACTAAACCGCGGAGGGTAGAATGGGCCAAGGTGCCGCGAGGAAACAGGGACCAAAAAACTGGATATTCCGTAACATCCTCTTGCCGTGGCCTGACATCGGACCGTCGTAGAGTTTGTGCATCTCCGCGGCGGTCGGGGCCGGGCCCACCCTTGTTCAGGCACGCCTCGTGGCGGGTTGACTCTGCGGAACGGCCGCCTGACGGGACGCTTAGTGGGCTTCCGCTGGTGGGACGGGTGGCCGTTGCACTTTGGATTTGGTGCCTTTGTTTGGTACCTTCATGAAGCGGTGACTTATTCTGTACAGCGATGTTTATGCGCGGCAGTTTTGAAGACTTTGAAGTCTTGACAATCTGCTGTGGGGATTCTGCGACTTCACATGCCATTCTGCAACGCTGCAATTCGTCATGCAAGATCTGACAGAACCCACGACCTCTGCAGTCTGAGGTAAGAGTCCATGCACGATGAGAGACTAAACGCGAACAACCAAGGAAGTTTCACGCGAGAGATGGCGCCTGAATAATTTCTGAAAGAGTCGGCCGTGTTGTAAAAGCTCTACCCAAGAGCCGTTGCAATGGCTGACTGTGAAATCTCGAGCGTTCTGTTACTCCAAGGGCGCGAGTCGGTGCTACCAAACCACCACATGGCACCCAGACACCCACGCGACCGAAGGATCACCAAGCTTCAGCTCCCTCTTCAGCCCCGGCTTTCGCCTCCAAGACGTTGAGCGGAGCGAAATTGGTCTGTCTCTGACTCTCCCACATTTTGTTTCAAGATTCTAAAACAATGGACAATTGTCGCACCGCCACTCCCGCCAGACACTTTCGCGCAAGCCACCTTGTTGTGTATGTTCTACCTGTGCATGTGTGTGTACCTACGTGTGTGTTCCTGTAACGCCTGAAGGCAAAGACATTGATCAACCCCAATAAATTGGAACGGGAGTTTTCAAATAAAAAGATCCGCCTCTTCTTTGCCTGCCTGCCTGCCTGCCTGCCCGCCCCCGGGCTGTTGGGCCGCCATCCTCTCGCACGTAAAAAGGTTCCGTGTTTCCGAGGCGGACGTGATATTCCCGCAAAAAAACAACAAACGAGGGCTGAACTGGAACAGCATGAAAGAAACCTCCCCCAAGGCACATGGCATCATCGCACATGTGTGCCCATGGACAAGGTTCCCGGAGAAGCTTCATTCGTTTTCCTTCGGGAATAAGATGCGTCATTCCAAATCATCTTCATCATAGGGGATACCAAAAGATGTTAAAACTTTTCTCGCTGGCAATGATGGTTGAGAGACCCGTCAGCCGGTGGGATAGGGCGACATTCCGCGACCTCAGCATCCATCCATCGATGGCTGACGGCTCAATGACAGCACAGCACAGCACAGCACAACGGCCAGTCCCGCACCATCAGCCCTGGAAGCCGATCGCTGGGTCCCATCCACGCTCCGCTGCAGCGCTGTTCCTGGATCGTTTCGGGAACCAAAACCCGTTTTCCGCCCCTGCCACGCGCCCAACTGCCACTGAGGTGCGCCAAAACACGCTGATGCCGCTGACATAATTCCCCCGCGGAAACGAGGGACTTTTCGGAACGGCGTGAGCCCACAGCACTCTCAGAGGCTTACCTCATGCAAACATGCATCGTGGTCACGTTCCCCAGGTGGTGAAAAATGTCATCCCCCGGCCCGCCCCGGCTGGGAGACTTTCTCCGCGGAGCCAGGAATAGAATGGAGAAATGGGTCCCTTGACGGTTCTGCCAGCATGCTGCCATGTTCCTCTTTAGTTGCGTGAGCCGCTTTTGGAGCCTGTGGCTTGTGAGAAGGTGCAGAATGTAAGCTAAGCTGTTGAAGCAAGATTGCATGTACATTGGTTGGTGTAGCGCTAGCCAGTCGGTGGACTTGGACGTGCTCCGGAGGGCGCGGCGGTCGAGATCAAGACGAACGTGTAAGATGCGAACCAGAAGGAAGCAAGTTCCAGGCGGTATCTCCAATTGTCGATGCTTGGCTCCGTCACGCCCTCCGGTGGATCCGTGGGAGGTTTTCTGTCCTCAATATGAAAAGAGTAACCTGGTGTTGCGTTTGGGGTCTTTGTCAAGGGTTTGTATGGTATCAGGATAGGTGCGGAACTATTGACTTGAATATATCTGTTCTTCGATTGGGTTGAGGGTTACGACATTGTTATTGCCCTCACCAAGTGATTTTTATTTCTTGCCCATTATCAATAAGTCAAAATTTGTAAATACTTATAAACAGTGTCGTCAACTGCAGGCATCATCACACAAGTCAACGCAAAACCCCGAGTACCCAGTTCATCAACGACATCGTAATATATTCCGCGAAGAAGTCCCGCAAACTCTATAGAAACAAACACACCACCCCATCATCCATCATCCCAAACCCTCTAAACTCTCACGGCCTCGGCTCCCAGTCCCAGTACCCCTCCTCGTCCCCCCCGTGCGCCCCCCTGCCGCGCCCCTCCATCGTCGTCCGATTCTGACAGCTCGGGCTGTAGTGGTCCCCCTTCATACCAAACGGCCACATGGCAACGAAGCAGACCTCGTCCACCGCGCACCCGGGCCTGCACTTCTTCCACCCGCTCCAGTTCAGATACTCCTTCAGCCCCTTCACGACCTCGCGCGCTCTCTCAACCGCCGCCCCGAGCTCGCCCCCAGCAGCCCCGTCGATGGCTTCGCTCATGGCCTCCGCCGAGAACGCACCCGCAAGCTTCGGCGCGGCTTCAACCAACAAATCCCGAGCAGAGTAGAGATCCCCGCATATCCTCTGCAGAACGGTGTCGACAGCCGCGTGGATGAGGCCGTCCTCAACCGTCCACTCATCCCTCACGACCTCCGCGGGCGCGAGATACTGCCTCACACACCTCTCCTCCGCGTCCTCAACCATCCCCTTCACTTCCACGTCGTACTCATCTCTTGGGTACATCAGCCAACTGTTCGTCACAACCAGCACCTGGCTCACGAATCCGTCCACATCAGCCTCATGCGCCCCCTCCTCCGCCAACGCCCCGATCCGGTCCGCGAACCTGCTCACCACCATATCAACCACACCCTGCCACTCAACCACTCCCCCCTTATCCCCCATCACATTCTCCCTCACCCGCTCCATCATCGCCTCCCTCACACCCTCCTCCAACCTCCCCAACCGCGGCATATCCGTCCGCGCCGGGTTACTCACATTCACAGGATACCACAACCCGCTCACCATGCCCCCGAACCCCACCCTCACCCGCCCGCCCCCGATGCCATCGTATCGTTGCCCGACGGCCCTCGCCCACTCAAACATCGGCATGCCCCCCGCGCTCACCCACTCCTCGCTCCACGGCCGCCGCAGCACGCTCACCAGGTCCAGCCCGTCGGTGAAGTCGCAGTAGATGCTCTCGAACCCAATCTCCATCCGGATCACCCCGTCCAGCCCCCACGACTTCACGAGCTCGCAAATGTCCCCCGCGCGCTCAAACTCCCCAAACTTGGGCTGGTCCGCCACCCCGCGCAGCAGGAAGTCCTGCGTGTCGAGCGTGCCCATGTCCGTCTTGCCCGCCGCCATCCCGTCGATGTACAACAGCTTCAAATCCCGGTTCGCGCGGTAGGTGTGGAAATACCCTCTCATATTTCCCATCGGCGGCGGCGGCGGTCTCTCCGGCTTCTTCCCATCCCCATCCCCACCGTCCAACCTCCTCTGCCCATCTGCTTCACTCCCCAAAACCATCGGCGGCTTCCCATTCCCAGGCTTCGAAGGCGGCCGTGGCGCAGGCCTTCCCCCGCCCCTCCAACTCCTCGCAAACCCCTCCGAATGCTCCATCTCGAACGCAAGCCACTCGAACCCATCAGGCGTCGAGTTCCCCCTCGCCCCGTGGAACAGCATCGTGCCCCGCGGCACCGTCGCGGGAATCACCGCCAGCCCATTGTGATGAATCGAGCTGCCCCACTGCCTCATCGCAGAATGCACCGCGTTGAAGATATGCGCCGCGTTCTCGCGTGCGTGGTGCGCGCTCGGGCCAAACTTTGACGGCGCCGGAGGTTGCGATGATGCCGGCGCCGAGGAGGCCGATGCCGATGTCACCGGCGATAGGGTAAGTGCCAGGATGGCAGTTGATGAAAGCCGCACCATCTTCGTGGTCTTGTAACGCGCGAGGTGGGAATGAAGCGACGTTGGAAGCAGCTGTACAATCGAAAGAAACAAAAGAAAAAGAGGAAGCGGCCATGGGAAACGTCAGATTACGTCCCTGGGCTTATCTATCAATCCGGAGGATTAGCCTAACAAAAAGACCCTGTACGCGTGGCGTCCCACGAGTGACTGATTCGCGGTGAGACTCGAGATGTTGCGCAATCCGAGGGCCGACCGGGGGCGCGAGTGGACTCGTCGGAAACCGGCCGGCGGGCTGTCACCTGCTGCAGCCTGGGATCACCCTGGCTGATTCCTGCAGACAGCCAGACCCTTTGTTTGCTCCTGCGAAGGTTCAGAACTTGTGGAAAATCATAGCTGGGAAGGATTAGCCGCAGCCTGAATAGGTACAGCCCAGCTTCCTAAAAGGGCGTGGTGAGATCTCCAACATGGTCAGCTTTTATCGGCCACTAGTCTTGCGCGATCAATGTTAAACGGTCAGAGCCACGGCACCCCGCATCACCAACGCCACCGTGACTCGAAACACCAACAAGCAGTAGATAAAACAAAGTGGAGATATCGATTGAGGCTGCTTGACTGCCTATTTTTCCTGTGCCAGAGCGACTGTATTTCTCGTGTACCGAGTTAGTCCGACCGAAAACGATAGTAGAAGGAGTAAAAAGAGCAGAAGTGACGACGATGGACGAATAATAACGGGCGACGACGACGATGGACGACGACGCTGGATGACGAGCGGACGACAATGGCGGACACCGAAGACGATGATGACGACGAAAACGATAATACTAGCAGGCAAAGAAGCTAGGGTACTCTAGAATCTGTGTATGTCGCAGTCTAACAGACCCCAAACACTTTTCTCTTGATGAAATTCATCGACCGTTAAGCATTGCTTCGTCACACATGTTCCTAAAATACCCACCTTACTGACCGTTCTGACCGTTCTCGCCGTTGCTCTTCCCAGAAACGACGGGGATGTCCTTCTTCTGCGTAAAGTGACGCGGCAGACGGTTCTCTCCCTCCCTGTAGGGCTTGCCGGCCTCCTCTCTGGCCATGTCGTTGACCCATTTCTCGCCGCCGCGCAGGCCGGGCTTAACACCGACCTCGGCCCACTTCGCAGCAAGGTAGAACCAACCCAAGGCATTTCCGACCGTGCCAACCTCATCGCTGACACCGTTTTCGGCCTCATAGCTCATCTTTCTGTGCAGCTCATCGTCCGTGAAGAGGTCCACGAGGTGGCTGGCGACTGCCTTGTAGTCACCAGGCTCGACCAGGTAGCCGTTGACCTTGTCCTTGACCTGCAGGGGAATGCCGCCAGCCAGAGTCGCAATGACGGGACGACCCGCGTGAAGGGCCTCCGAGACCTTGACCTCGAAGCCCTCGCGGGTGGAGAGCTGGAGAACAACGTGGGCATTGGCTAGAACTGTATTAATCAACTGGTCATTGGGTTCAAGGCGCATGATGCTGCAGTCCTTGATGAGATGGGGATAGTGCTTCTCGAGCTGAGCCATGGTCTGGTCGTAGATCAGGCTGGCATCAGGGTCATCGACCGAACCGTTGCCGCAGACAACGAGTTGAGGGACGTCAGTGACACCCTTCTGCTCCATGATACGACGGAACTCGGCATAAGAATCAATGACGGTGGGAATGCCCTTGGACGGGTCGAAACGGGCAACCTGAACAATGTACTTGCGGGCAGGCCACTCGAGCTCTGTCATGCGCTGGTTGCGGCAGGCATTGTTGTAGATGTGGCCGTAGTAGCCAGTGTCCCATTTATTGAGAGGCTTGTTCAGACCATCGAGCCAATCAGTGGTAGCTGGGAAGTAGACAACCTTCTCTCGCGGAACGTTGTGCGGGACGAAGATGGGAATCGGATGGCTGATGAACATGTCGGCATACTGGATGTTGCTCCACAAGAAGTTCCAGATCTCCTCCTGAGGGGAGCCGGCCTTGGAAGTCAGGTCGCTGCGGATCTGGATGTGGGATCGGTAGAGAACGGGTCGGTCTGGGGTAATCTTCTTGATGAGAGGAATCAAGCCGGGCATTTGCGGGTCATCAATCTGTTCGGGAACACCAGTCAGACAAGGTTCAGACCCGAAGCTTCGGTGCACTGCCAGGCCGTGGGACAAACACCAACACAGAGCTCCTGTGGGGATGATCCCACTTCCAGTGCACCATGGAGGGGTAGCTCGGGGAGTGGGGCATGGAATTGGGGATGGGCGCGGGGGAGGGGATGAATTGGAGAACTCACCATGACAACGTCGGCGCCGCCCTCTTCAGGAGGTCGCAGGGGACCGCCCTCGGACAGCCAGTAGCGGTTGGCATTGTCCGTGATCCAGTCAATGATGGACTGCTTCTCTTCGTCCGAGATGCGCTGATCAGGATGGCTGACACCTTGAAGGATGTTGTGGATGTTCTTGGTGACCCTGAACACTCCGGGCCTCGGTTTGGGGACTGGGTATGATGTCAGTTTCATACGATTTTTGACAGCTCAATCGACTTGTCTCAAGGCGGAAAAAACGTACCATACCAAGTCAGGTCAACGCCAATGAGACGCGCAAACCGGACGAGAGCGTGCCGCATCAAGGCCACGCCACCTCCTTGGGGAGTGCTGCTAAAGAAGGCAACCTTGATCTTGTTTTCGCGGAGCTTCTTGGCATAGTGCATGGTGGCATCCCACGTTGCCGGTCCGCAGGTGTCCTTGTGGTTCTGGATGGTGTTGAGCTGAACGCGGAAGCCCGCATCAGTCTGGACGATACCCCGGAAGCCGACCTGGAGAAGGGGAACGAGAGAGGGGCCAAAGTTCCTGGGGGTGGGCTGTCAGTGACAGGATCCACTGGATGTGCGACCGGGGTAGACGCAGGGTGGGCGACTTACATGATGCACTTGCGGGCCATGGAATCAGCCTGCTCATCGACTCGCTTGATGTCCCAGAAACTCTGCTCCTTGTGTTCGTCGTCGGGGCGGAGGACAACGGGGACAATGTCAAGGTCGAGCCAAAGGCGGGAGCATAGGGTAGGGCTCATGTACTTGAGGGTGGTGGGGAGACCTGCACCGATGAATTTGGAGAAGTTCTCATGCTCATAGCTCTCGAGGGTGTTGATGACGTAGTCGGCAATGACATCGTTGCCCGTCTGTGTCTGATCATCGAGGTTGATGTGCTTGACGGTGAAGTCAATCAGGTAGACGGTATCGTGGATGGCAAGAGCCACGACGGCAGTGTGGGAGTCGGAGAAGACGGCCGAGATACCGCAGTAGAGAGTCTAGACCTATCAGTGACATGTTATGAGCCGGATCCCTGGATTCTTACCGTCAAAGCTGGACCAAAGGCATTGCCCTGCTCGTGCATGGTGCTCATCTGCCTCTTGCGGTGGCTCGAGGTGCCCAGCGAGAACTGGCGACCCGGCTGCTTGGGGTTGTTTGGCATGATGGCGGCGGTTGGGTTCCTCTGTGTATGTTGCAGTGGGGTCAATAGAATTGGTGAAGTGGTGGGAATCTCAGCAGTGGCGTCTACGAAACTCCTTTGTAGAGCTGAGAACAACGGTGATGGAGAGAGAAAGAAAGCAAGCTGGAGAGCTGGAAGAGGAGCAAGCTGAGTTTTGTGTTCTAAATTGTCTGCGAGGCCAAGGGCGAGGAGGGGGGCGAGGGGAGCACCAAGGCGAGTACGGACATGGGTTCGAGGTCAGGAACATGCGAGGCAGTCGAGGAGGAGAGTGGCTGCCTGAGGAAGTAACGGGAAGTCGGACATGATGCAGGAGGCAGACATTACTGGCAGGAAGCAACGACCAGTGACGGAGTCAAAAGGCAAGAACATGGCAAGATGCGTGGTTGGGAACGGGAAACCACCATGAGACGATCCTGCCGTGTCTACGCCGCCGGAACAGGAGATCAGGTCAACGAGGAAGGAGATGTCACGGGAGCTTGGGCCACTCGTGTATCGAGAAGATCCAATTGGAAGGACCTCGATAATTACTGGGCAGGCAGGAATCATAAGGTACCTTAGCAGAAGAAAGAGCCAGGTCAGAGAATGGAAAAGGGGAGGAGCTCCTTCCCCGGCCGGTGATGTAGCTAAGGTACTACCGGGCGAGATACGTACCGGGGTAGCGCCACGGACGGGTACCGGTAAAAGAGGGGCCGGCCGTGAACGGCGGGGTGACTTGGAGAGCCCCCACCCCAGCTTTAACAGCTGGACATCGAGCAAGAGGTCACCCTGAGGTCAGACTACTTCCTACCAGAAACGCCCCTTGATCAATTCCTTGAGCTGAAAAGAAAACAAACACGAGAAAGGAACCCGGGAAGGTGAGAAAGACTAGAGCATTGGAGGAAAGTCCATCCATGCTTCAATCATGCTGTTGAGCTCTACTCCGGAAGCCACGGTTGCACAGCGTCGTGAGGCCGTGGCCTAACGGTTCCCCAAGCTACAGCCGTTAGTTACCTAGTGTCTTGCCGTTTGTGGCTGCAAGACGAGATGCTTTGCATCTTCCAGGTGTCCACCTCCTTCCAGATGTGCCAGGCTAAACATAGTTGTAAGTACCTAGGTAGTAGGAACTCCCATTGGGGAACTTCAAACCGTTCCTCCGCCGTTCTCAGCTCTACTGTGAGACATGGAAGCCTCCTTCCCCCTCTCTCCCCCTCCATTAGATGCGTCGGTGTCACCACCTGCACCCGCCGCCATGCAGACAACGGCCCCGCCAGCTTGCTTTAGCGTCCCGCCGCACCGTAGTGTACCGTTCACTGTGCATCCCCTTGGTGTTTTCCGTTCTACCTCACGCCAAACCCTCCCCCGTCAGTCGTGAGCATCAACTCCAGCCTCGAACACCTTGAAATTCCTCAAGCATCGTGTCCTACAGAGCGACCCTGCTCAATTCCAAATCTCCCCGCTTGTCTCACGACTCTATGTTCAACATGCGGTGTATCGGATACCCAACCTTACATCCGACGCACCCTGGCGGACTCGTTCCCCCAATGTTATCACTATCCTAACATCATCACCATGCCAGTCAAAGCACCATGCTTCCTTTCTTTCATCATCAGTGGCCTCGGTCACCCACAATGGAATTGTCGGTGAGCATGCAAGCTCTTTTGGATGCAATGCTACTCGATCCTTACAGCCGTGGGGGGAAACGTCCTGGAAGCAGTCCCTACTGGCCCGTCATTCATCGTCCACCCTCCACCTCGAGGATCCGACTCCATGAGAACCAGGCCGTCGGTGACTACTGCTCAGGTCCTTCACACCCATCTCAACCTGTGCCATGCTCAATCTTACCTTGACGACGCAATGCGGCTGCCGGCAGCCCCTCTCGAGCCCACCATCTCGTGTCCAGACCAGATTGATGACCACCACACAAATATGTCAGGGCATATGTGGCGGCTCACCGGCATCGGATTCCCCTCGAGCATACGATATCACAAAATACGACGAGCAGCATCATGACTTTGGCCCCGCGTTTAATCTGCGGGTCGTCCAGAATAGCTTCGTCCCGACCGGGCAGGCCAGCTATCAGTGACAAGACGATCAAAAGTTCTCTGAACACACCGAGGTGGAGAATGAGTTGACGTGCATGTCATGTTCAGGTCAAGCTGGAGCTGTACCCCAGGTCTAGCTTTGGTGCCTAGCCTCACCAGCATCCGTCTTGGTTCTAACCCCTCCGCGACGACACCAGCAGCTCTCGGGCTGCTGTGCAACGTGGTTCTCGGAAGCAGGCACTTCACTGTGGGGGCCTGGGCTTACAGGGCCATGCAGGGCAGAACCTTGCTTGCTTCTGTTGGTCGCTCATCAATCTGCAAACATGATTACACGCAAGCTGCTGGGCATCTCGAGTGGCTGATCAACTGACATTAGCCCACTCACCTAGTTGTCTCCCGCCTCTTAAATGAAGGATAGTTTCTCATGCCCACTTCCACCCTCCTCTAGGCTCCTGCGCAGCTTCTTTCTGTCCAGCCCCAATTCTACCCCAACCTGTGAGTTCGTGCTAAGGCTAACAGTGGACTTCGCAGTAACAACCCCGCTGTAAGATCCGAACACAGTCAACCCCGCAATACCGCTAGGTGCGAGAAAGCTGGCCCTCGAACCATCGAGGTCCTCTTGCGACCAGGTACACTGACGCCTCGACGAGAGGCCCAATATGGGCAAACCCGATCAGCGATAGAACAATGCCTGGCAGAGAATTCGACAGGGTCACTCAGAAAGCCACGAGCAGACGGACGTTTTGAACAGAGGATACGCCACTATCGGCGCGGGACGTCTGGTCACAGCATCATACGATGCTTGTGCATCAACACGACTGGTCATCTTTCTGCATGACCTTCTCCGGTATTCTCAGATCATTTCGTACAACCGTGTTACTCTTGGCTTCGCTCATCGGCTCTTACTCCTTCAGTCCCATTGGCTCGTTAGGCTACTGGCGTCCTCCAAACCGTCTCGTCCACAGAGTGAGGCACGCTTATTGAGAAATGTCACGATGCATTTGTGGGATTAAGTTTTCAGCGTTTGCGAACATATATGGCATCTCATTATTCTCACAACGCAGCGTCGACCCTTATTTCTCACTAAAACCAGCCGAACAATGATGTACAAAATTTATGGCTTGCACCGTGATGGAGTAGGCGCCACGTGAGCCACTAAACAAAACTCAAAGTGCTCTCATACATCAAAAGTCTTTCTTCTGACTGAACTTACTCAGAGAAAAGATAAATGAGGCATATATAATCCAAGACCATGGACCAGACTTCAGATCTCCGCTTCATCCACCGCCAAATCATTCCTGGAGACGACCGGCATCCTACGCTTCCGCACGCATCCATCAAAGTCGGCATGATGAATTCGCCCCAACATGCCATTCCTGATGGTAACCATCAATCAGGCGTCGCTTCTGCACGCAAAACACTTTTCACGCGCGTACCTTCGGAAATCTTTTTCGAGATGATCGATACGATATTCCAATGCAACGGTTCCCTCTCCTGGAGGGATATCCTAGCATTTGTGACGTCGTCACCGGAGATACAGCCCGTCTTTCGCGAGTACCGAGCAATGTTCCTTCGTCGTCATCTCTCGGGAACACCCAAAAACCTCGGTAGTCCGTCCGACTTCGTCGCGCGCTACACAGACGAGCGCGACACATCTCAATACTCCGAGGATCACGGGAGATGGTTTTGGAACATTTGCAAACCGTTGTCCCGAGTCTATGCTCTTCTTGATCTCCCAGGAGACATCAAAACGCGTCTCAACCTAAAAGACTGGCACTGCAGTCCCAGGAACAAAGACGAGTTTGTCGCGTTATTTTCCAATACGCCCTCGTGGGACCCGAAGGCGCTCATTGACTACGACCACCATGCCGCCTTGTGGCGAAGATTTTCGATCCCCTCCAGAAAGAAGACCGACGAAATTCCGTTCCTTGGGAAACTCACCCTGCAAGAGCTCGAAGCACTGGAAGATGTTTGGCACTGGCTTGGGTTCTTCTATCTCCGCATCATAGCAGCCGACGAGGGCTTATACCATTTATGGGGAGACCAGTACGAATCCGACATCCATAAAGCTAGAAGGCTCTATTTCATCATTTACTGCCTGTGCGAGCGAGGACTGGACCTTTTGTGCAGGGTCATCGGCGCCTCACCCGAGGGCCGGCGCGAGGTTTTGCGAGACGCCATGAAGGAGGCTTCCGAGATGAAGGGGGGCAACACGCGCTATCTAAACTTCGTTTTGAATGAAGGGATCTGGTTGGAGATATTTCATCGCATGCGTTTCACGGCAGGTGCAGACGCTGAGGAGGAGTTTAAGAAACACAACAGATACCTCGAGCTTTGGCATCAGCAATGGCGCGCTGCTTACGAATCGGGAGAGATAGGGCGTCGCCCGAATGTGGCTCAGGCGCAAATGTTGCTTGTAAACCATGGTATAAACGCGGCTCAGCTGAATGCGGCTGAGCTAAGCGCGGTCCTGCTCAACCCGGCTGGGAGACGAAGATCTATTGCAACTTACTCCAGTTCTTACACGACAGCGAGAGAAGAGTCTTGAATACATTCAAACATGTTACCGACTATTGCTTCCATGGGCAGGTGAATATCTCTACCCAGGCGCTGTTATATCGATGGTGTGCCTCTCTTGTCTCTAGTCCGCGTCTTCAGGCTTCCCTTACCTCTCCAGAAGCCTGCCTGCACTTAATGTGCCTCGGCAAGGAAGTGTGAGATATCCCGGTCATCTCAATTGCCGCCGCCGGTCCGGACCCGACACGGACGGCCCCACTTGTGCGGAGCTGCCGCTGGGCCCTAGGCACCGAAGCAACCGGACCTACTCGGATTTTATGACGTGAAACAATGCGAGCAAAATGAGTAAAACTTTACAGTTTTTTTTTGAGATTGCATCGAGGTCTTGTTACAAGTTCAATAGAGAAGCAGTCTCAAGTACCGTTCAACTACCTATGGTTTCGTGGTTTCGTGGTTCAATGCTTAGATGACAGGACTACCAAAACCTCAAGGCCATGGAATTATCCATGCATCTCAGCATTGAAAGGTAAACTTCATGATCAACTGCGGCAAGTGAACCGATTCAATCGCAGAGACGGCCTGCGTCTTGATTTCTCAGCTGCGCATCTGACCTCGCTACAGATGCCGGGTTAGGTCTCTTGCAGCGGGATCGCAGCATCCGAAGCCTGGGATGCCGACACAATACTCACTACCACTTTCTCGGGCCCAGATCCATCTTCATCGCTCGAAATTCGTATTTGACAAATTTTCAACTGTTGACCGCAGCATTCGACTGAATCTCACAGTGATAGTTCCGTACCTAGCCCACAGCGACAGATGTACCTGCCGGCTTACAGTCACATCTCACTCACGTCAATACCATACCAAGACCGCCCGGGCGTCATCCCATGCTACCTCGACACCCCTGCGACAGCAAGGGTCCCGTCCCATCTGCCGCGGGTGGACAATGAAATACCGACGCCTTCCCACTTCCCACATCACCGACGCACGTCAACCGGCTTCACACCGCCGCCATTCTCATCTCCGTCACCCGCCACGGCGCGCGCAACCATTCATGCCCACGCGCAAGATTCAGCCTTCACAATGGCGGCGCACCAGCACACCGCACCCGCCACAGCGACGCACCCCTCACCCGCGGCCCCCGCACCCTCAAACTCAACCCATCAAACCCCCATAACCTTCGACGATGAGACGATCGACGCATTCGAGATGGACGCGGACGACGGCTACGCCTCCGCCTCGCCGGCGCCGTCCCTCCACGCCGGGACGATGTCGCTCTCACCGTCTGTCCGAGACTACGCCTTTGAAAACAACCGGCGCTATCACCGCTACCGCGAGGGGCGGTATCACTTCCCCAACGACGACAGTGAGCAGCAGAGGGAGTTTATGAAGCATCTGGTGATGGTGCACATGATGAGCGGCAAGTTGCACGAGGCGCCTGTAAGGAATCCGCAAAAGGTGCTGGATATTGGGACCGGGACTGGGGTTTGGGCTATTGATGGTGCGTGATGTGGTTTTCTTGCTCTACTCCTAGAGGGAAGAGCTGAGTGAGATCTGAGTTAGCTGACGATGAGCAGTGGGTGACGAGTACCCCGAAGCAGCAGTCACGGGCATCGACCTATCCCCAATATGGCCAGACTGGGTCCCCCGAACGTCAAGTTCGTAGTAGACGACGCCGAGGCAGAGTGGTTCCACGAGCCCAACAGTTTCGATTTCATCCGGCTGGGAAACATGGCGCCTTCAATACAAGAGTGGCCGAAGCTGCTAGAGTCAGCGTACAAGTAACCGCCTCCCCCGTCTCACTCATCGCCCACACGGGTCCGTCAGCTGACGTACAAGCTTAGAACGCTCAGGCCAGGAGGCTGGATCGAGCTCCAAGAAATGCGCTGGGTCTACGGCTGCGACGACGGGACCATGCCGGATGACTTTGCGCCCATGAAGATGGTGGATCTCATCAGCCAGGGTCTGGCACGGTTCGGCGTCGACATGCACGCCGCGGAACGAAACCCGGCGCGTCTTGCGGCTGCGGGGTTCACTAATATCAGAAACCAGGTGAGGAAGGTGCCTGTAGGCGGGTGGACGAGGAGTAAGTCTCTGAGAACGGTGGGGTTGTATAATTTGAGCGTCATCTATGATGGACTGCATGCTGTGACTATTGGGCCTTTGACGAGAGGGTTGGGGTGGACTGCAGATGAGGTTGAAAAGTTGCTGGGGAGGGTGAGAACGGAACTGGTCGATCCGGGAGTTCATTCGTATGTGTATTTTCATGCGCTTAGTGGCCAAGAGCCATTATCATGACGAGTGTCTGTGTGAGTGTGACTGTAGTTGGGATGGTATGCGTGCGTATTTCGGGCTTCCCTGGCCATCAAGTGAAGACTACGAAGTATAATGAATACTGCGAGCTGAAGGTGTGGTAAGGACAAATCCCACATCTTCGTAATTCGAAAGTTCAAACGAGATTAACAAAGAGCTCGGATTGATATCTTTACCTCCCAGGCAACTACATACAAGCCCCCTATTTTCCTGTGTCGGAGCGACTACTTCTCCTATGTGCTCACTATCGTCTTTGCCGCTGTAGTCGCTAATATTGTTGCTACTGTCCTTATTATCATTGTTCCTATTGTCGTTGCTGTCGTCGTTATTGTCGTCCTCTGTCGAAACAACTGATGATGGACGAACGTTGAGAAGAATAAGAGAATGATGCGACGAGCGACAATGATTAACTGAGCCAGCCGCCTTGTTTCTCAGTGAGTTCACAACGGTCTGCTAAATTTTTATGGCGCACAGCGCGTGACGTGTTCCAACCTGTCTGGATTCAAATTGACTTTCATGACCGAATTTGGGTTTGGCTAGATGACTTAGTGAAGGCCTTGCCCATCTTTGAATACATGTCCCGTTGCCTAAAGAATCTGGCTTTGATCTAGGAGTCGGTGTGATGTTCCTAATCTTTGATGCTGGCAGCGTTATGCAGCCGCCATTCTCAAACCCCAAGCACACAGTCTTATTATTTAGGCGGAAGTGAATCTCCATGAGACGGTGTCAAGCCACCTAACATAAAACGTTCTTGATGTAGAAACTCTGTTATCCTTATTACCTACTCTTGCGAGCGTCACGGAGTCTGAGAGTCTAACGACGCAAGTTTTATACGGCCAGATGGAATTGGCAAGAATTCCATTCTGTGTTCGTCGAATGAGCATACAATTTGTATTAACCTTCCAAGGAAGTCGTAGTGCACATGCCAACAGGGTCGTCAAGGATGCGGCTGCCCCGAGTTGTGTAAATTTGCTATACACAGCAAAACTCTATTGATTTTGGTGAAAGCACCTTTATAAGCTATGATAGCCTATATTACGCGCAGCTATGCCCTCGAAAGTAATCTACGAGCCCGATTCAGAGTGGGAGCTCAGGGGATACCTGTGGATTCGGGCCACAAATCTGCCTACACCGGACTTATCCATGTTAACGTCTCAACCTACATTCTTTTGTTCACACCCCTTCTACGGCAATTTCTTTCACGTTTCGTTCTCTTCTTTACGAGAATTCTGCAATGTTTTTCATCCCGGCAAAGATCCGGACTCATCCATGGCTGGCTTCAAGGCCTCCGCCGATTCCTGTGGCACGAACGAGAGATTTCTCGGAGAAGACGTGCGTACAGGTTCCGGAAGGCTCCGTTCATACGACAACATCTTCAATCTACATGCAGATGAAATTTTTGAGACCTTTCCTTCGGTTCGCCTGCAAACTTCGGCCAAAGACGGCCAACGCGCCAATAATTTTCAACGGCTGTTTGCTTTCTGGATTCGCCATCATTGAAGTCATTCCGGTCGAAATTGTTTCAATAGTATCCAGCTATCTAGCCCTTGAAGAAAGCGCGGCACTAGCCTTAACGAGCAAAACGATGCTCTCAAAGGTCGGCTATCTAAGCTTTGTCGAGTTGAACCGCTGCGCTATATCGAGGTTCAAGTTACTTCTTCAACTAGAGAAGGAGGTTTACGAAATGAAGGAAATTCTGTGCCACAGATGCCAGGTATTCCACCCGCCAGAATCCTCAAACCCAAGAAAAGGGCATCATAGCATCCGGCCATGTGCAATGCGATCACCAAGCCAACGAGACTGGAGTACATCATCTCCATACTTGCCAACCAACCTACATTTCAACATGTTCAAAGCTGTTATGAGATCGTATAGGTACGGTCTAAACATGTATGACCCAAGAGTGCTATCATCAAACAGTCTCTATGTCGACGAAACGACAAATGCGAAAGTTCGGTATACGGCAACTTACGTTATAGCGGATAATCAGCTTTTACTTCGAACTGTGGTCACATTGTTGCCATCTCCAATCAGAGGGAAGGCTAGGAGTGCAGCCTCAAATCTTTTGAAAATTATCAATAAAGAGCAGAGGCTGAGCAATGTATGCCCACACATCAAGTGGTCTCGAGTATACCCAAACATTTTCCAAAATAGGCCGCCCAGGCCACCGCTTGATAGATTGGGACGACCTCTTCCTCACTCAGTGGAATATCCAGATGCATGGAGCTCAGAAACCAAGCCATTTCCAAACCGTGGCTTTTATAGTACCTGCAAATATTGCTCGACGCTTTTTTAAGTTTAGCTCCAGAGACTTAAGAATCAGTGGTGCCCGCGTCGTATCACTCGTATCCTACACGTTCCTCGGGAAAGGGGAGACTGCTAGCGACCCTGTATGGATGCTTCACACCCAGGAAGCGACTGAAGAGGCTAAGAAATGGATGAGAATCTCCATTTGGCGGCTCTATCCGGTGGATGCTTGGTATCGAGAGAGAATGAAGTTGCCGGAATATGGCGGACTAGGTTGTAATCTGGACGCATTTTGTTTTGAGGGGTTGGATACTGTTGCTTCTTAACCAGGCCAGTCAATATAGGTTTCCTCAATTCTGTAACGTAGTGGGATTGTAGTGGGTAGTTTCATGGTGCATACCGAGAAAAAAGTTCCTACCGTTCAATGGCTATCTGTTAGGTTGCTTATATATGTTCTCGTTGACTAAGATTGAAGCATAAATGACAAGTAATAGCCCTATCTTGCAATTTCGAAGTCAATTAGAGATCAACTCGATAACCGCGTCCGACGTGGGTGTCATGAATGGATGGGTAGTAAATATGAATGTAATTTGAAAGATGCGTGTAGAATCAGACATACAGGAATTTATGCGAACGAGTGAACAGTTGCCGGCTTTGTTTCAAAGCGACTTTATCTTCGAGCGTTTGAAATACTTGCTCTTGAAGCACAATATTTCCAATCGTCGTATTGAGCCCCTCAAGGAGGACCTTCGGTATCAAGACCCCAATTCAAAAAATACTCTTATCCTCAATCTTCACATGTCTTTTTACCCTTCAACACTCCATCTCCTATATGACACAGGTACTCCGTTTCTTTCCCCGGTGATGGACGGGCGTCAGTGGTCGACGGAACAAGGTATAGGCCGAGTGGTATCCGTTGATTAAACAAAGTCCATCCCCAAGAAGCAAGACCTTGAAATGGAAGGCTTGTGGCAATATGTCATCGCTGGCGTCCCGATGTACACATACCCTACTCACCGCCGTGGACGTCCTAACGTATGGAGATGTAGTCGAACGCCTCCTACTGCCTTCTGCGTCCATCAATGAGAAGCACCACACGGCGGGGTCCGGGTCCATTCTAAACAAGCTGAATCTCCGGCCATCTTCACAATGAAAGCTAGGCACCCAGATATTCGCTGAAGGAGGCTGATCTGGCCACTTCTTTAGTTTCTTCTCGGCTGACGCTCTACCCTTCAAGGTGAGCCATCTTCTTGGCCGGCCAAGGTCACCCCCGGCGTCGAACTTTGAGAACGTAACAGTTCTCAGTCCCACAAAGTAGAATTTATCGTCCGAAAACGCCCAAGAAAAGCTAGTGATCAAACTATAGTCATCTAGTCTTAGAATGAGCTATGTGTACTTGTCCTAAGAATATACTCCCACCCGTCAGGAAAGATCTTGAATGACATTGTCTTTGTAGAAGGAAAGACTAGAGCCCCCCATGAATAATTTTAGCAGGTGAGCATTTTTCAGCTTGAGACATACGTGGTGACGTGTCCAGAGCCTGACATCTGATTATCAACGTCATTAGTTGAGATGGCCGATGGGCGAATCACGGATAAAGACGCTCTAGGGCGAAGGACAAACCTCAACTACACACATTTCACAGCTTCTCATTTGTCATTTGAACGCTGCGTACCAAAGTTGAGAAGACTGAGATAGCCCGGGGCTAAAGAAAGTGCTGCAACATATTGCAATTCAGAATCGCCACGATATTTGTAAAATAAAGACGACTGAGACTGTCAAAATCTGAGATGTGACGGGGAAGACAGGGTTTGCAATATGACTAGATCAACGAGGGTTTCTTTAGCCAATCTATCAAAACTTTCACTGGATGAACCAGATCCCCACGTCAAGTTCTCACAGTACGTCTTTGGCATTCCACCGGCAAAGCTTCCCGCCTTTCGGCTTCTTTCTCGCCGCTGAATCAGCCCCTAGAAGAAGGCAGATGAAGTATTCAAAAGGTTTCACGTATGTACAAATCCACGAAACGAGTCACGGCAGAGCATGACTAATGAGACCCCTATGTTACGACGTCCTAGACCACATACGCGCGGCACAAGGCAAGCCATACATGCCCGGATGGGGATCGCCGGCTGAGCTGTGTGGTATTTCTTTCGAATCACACGCGTCCCGCGCATTGACCTGATGAGAACGACTTGCTAAAGGTCAGATAAGATGGCCTTGAATTAAATTCCGCCGTCTGAGGCAATATTATCCATGACTTCGCTTTTTACGAGACTATCCTAGTGACGGTAAAACGCTGTCTAGCATCTGAGCCTTTGGCAAACAAAGGCCCAAAGGACTCTAGCGGCAGCGCATAGCCAGCTATTCATCTTTTCCGATGATGGCTTTGTAAGCCGCCGCTCAAACGTGTGCCTGAAATGCCGAGTCTCACCACAGACATCGGCAGCCGAGCTGACCGGTGGGAGACTCTTGGAAACGGACCTTTGGCACAAGACAAACCTCAACTACGCAGATGTCATTACCAGAAGGACGGGTCGTTCTAGATAGGCTCTCCACAAGCTACTAGGTTTTACCTGAACTGGGTTTCCGAGAGATAAGAGCAAATCCACTATAATGGGGAGTTGCCGTAGGCTTCTCGCGTTTTGCCGCGCCCTGATCGAAGAAAATGACCGAGAATATTGCCGTAGATATCCCACTTCCTCCATCAAGTAAGTCCCTCGGTCTCGCGACCTCGCACTAGCCCCTTACAATCAACGACTAAACTTGCCTCGATAACGCAAGTCCGTTATAGCTTCCAAAGTCTAAATAATCTCTCCGATCGAACATTCTTCGAATTATTCTAGAAGATTTCCAAGACAACGGTGGTGCCATTGGTTCGGCACATGGCACGGTAGCTCTTCACCACGAGGGCTGCAAACGGCAGTTCCATCCCGTTTGAAAGCTTCTACAGTGGGCATATTTTGGTAACTGGTGAATCATATTTCACCCTTGGTCTGCCCGGGCTGAATCAAACAACCTCAAAGCTTCGGAAAAGATAGCCACGAGTACGCAATATGGTGTGCGTTGCAACCCCGCATTGAACTCCCATCGTCCGGCCGTTCGGTATTAGTTTCCCCTCATGACTAGTCAGAGTCGATACTTCAGACCACCAGTGTCCCCAGTCGGAGTATGATCCGGCACATGCCAACTTGACCCTCTAGACCGGTCTTTGATCAGCGCAGACCACCCATCCGAAAGAGCTCCTGCAACGGAATGAGTCGCGGGCGAGCCACCCAACTACCCAACTGAGATATCAGGCTCGAACGCTCTCTGGAAAAGGGGACCTTTGCAGACTGGATCTTGGGGTCCTGACTTGTGGTACGCAAAATTCGCTTCTTAGACCACGCCAAAGTAATCTTCCATCTGCGCCTGAAACCCATAGTTGCGGTGCTTATTCCCGATCTCAAAACCCATCATTGCCATGACAATAGCCGATCTCCATCATCCCTTGTCATTTCTACAGATCCTGTCTTTCCCACGCGGAGCCCTCCAGGCGAAGTACCCCGCCACGATCCGGGCGTCGACGACGGGCGTCGCCCCCGCTTGGGAAAGCTTGTCCCGAAGCCGGCCGCATCCCCCGTGATTCGCGTTTTAAGTTGTCCTTAAGGTTTGTTATCACTAGCTGACCTCTTAATGGTTGCTCGCTCGTATCTTTCAGTCCAGGGTCTGATTTAGGGCATCCCTCCAGCTCGCTCCAAATCGTCTAAATAAATGCGACGCCCACACCTCCACGTTGCTTTGCTCGCGATGGTTACAACCTGCCTCCCGACCGCGAAGCCCATTTTCTCGACCGTACCCGGTGGCTCGACAGCAAATTCCCAACTGATTCACATTCGCTTTTGCTAGCATGCCTTGCTCCGTCATTCCTCCTCAATCCCGACGAGTTCTAGTCACGCCCATACCCGATGCGCAATGTCTAGCCAAGTGGGGGCGGCCCCCCCGCCGGAAGGCGTAGTGCCCAACTTCGAAAACCCAACGGACGTCTTGCACACCATCAATCTCGTTTCACAGATCCTGTCTATCGTATCTGTCAGCATTTTTATGATGATCCGCTGCTATGTGAAATGGGCCATGACGCCGCCTTTTCACATCGATGACTGTAAGCACACTCTCATCTTTCTCCAGTTGTAGCTGGCGCTGAGTTATTCCAGGGATGGCCCTTGTGGCGTGGGTATGAATCTCACCACCAAACATGTCTGGAGACACATTTCTAATCATGAATAGGTCCTGTCTATCGCCTACAGTGCCACAGCTCTCGTGAGTGAGTTTTCACCGCAAGACAACATCAGACGTCTTACTGACAAGACGGTAGTGCAACACTATGGTGGAGGCTATCACGTGTACGAAATCTCCAAGGAGAGTCTTGTTGGGTTCAAGAAGGTAAGTATCACTAAAATTCCTTTCAAGTACTATTAGCTGAACTCCTCTCTGGGGTTGTACGCCGATACTCTCGTATACGGGCCAAACTCCTTTTTCACCAAGCTCACCCTACTTCTCATCGTCACGAGGGTCTTCGGAACCTACAAAAAGACCGTCATAGCTACCTACGCCGTCATCGTATTCATGGTCGGGTACTACGCGCCTGTCCTTGTAATAAAGACACTCATCTGCCGACCCATAGCCGGCTTCTGGGATCCGGACTTACCAGCGGACTGCTTCAACCAGCGTGCCGTATTCGTCGCCGACACAGCCGTCAGCGCCGTTACCGACTTGGCGGTTTTGACTATCCCGGTTCCCGTTGCCGTGACGCTCAGAATGTCCTGGTCGAAGAGGCTCAAGGTGCTCGCCATGCTTAGCGCGGGAGGGATAGCCACGGCGGCGAGTATTGTTCGCATGATTCTCGTGGTACAGTTGCAGAAGTCGAACGATGAGCCGGTGGATTTCATTCGTTTCAACCTTCTTGGGTTAGTCACCCTGAGTCCTAAGTCTAATTTCTCTGGAGATCCAGGCTGACTGTAACATCAGAACAGCCGAAGTAAGCATCGGCATGATCTGCGCATGCCTCCCGGCTGTTAATATCCTGGTAATGCGCCGATACGACTTCACACCGAATTCAAGTGGCGCAACGAGAAATTTCTTTGCGCCCATGGAATTGAAGTTTTTGAAAGGAAGCAAGCTTCAAACGCAGCACCTAACAGGCGTTTTGAGGACGAGTGAGCTGGGCATGGAGTCTTCGTCGGTAAACCCCTCCGAGCAGGTTTCACAGGGAACACAGGTAATACACGAGCCGAGAGACTTCATTTTTCCATTTGAAAGACTGAGCCGGATGGGGTCGGTGCCGTTACGAAACCCAGAGTCGGGGAGGCCGGATAGTTGGTATACAAAGGTGACTTCGCCGACATTTTCGGGTCCTTCATCACCAGATTGGGCTCGGAAGGGTGCTGATGACAGCATAAGGCAATTAGAATCAGGTGATAGACGGGACACTTAGCATAGCATTATGATACCGGACGACGAGCTTAATGAAATACCCTATTTGATTGCAGCGCAAATTTCGGTTGAGTCGACGTATGGAACAAATGAGGGTCTAAAAAGAAATGCCAACGTCGCCAAATCAACTCCAAGCTAAGCCGTTGCAAGCAAATCACTGTAGACCGCTCGCTCCAGCTCGTCGAACAATTTGATGAGGATTGGATCACCAAACGGAGTAAGCTGTACGACCAGTACCGCTGCGATACCCGACTCCCTGTCCACCCACCAGTGGCTATTGCACATGCCGCTCCACGCCATGCTGCCTTTCTTGCGCTTCCCGTCGGCATTTTCTACGTTGATGAGTCCACTCAGACCGTAGTTGAGCTTCAGATGAGGGTCAAACTCTACCGCGGCCATCGACTTGTTTGCGTATTCCCGTAAATCTTGCGCTATTTTCTCGTTGAGCTGCGGACGGAACATCTCATCAACTGTCTCCTTCTTGACAATCTGGTTTGTCAACAGTGCGTGAAGGAACTTGCTATAGTCCTGAGCAGTAGTCAAGAGACCCGCGCCTCCGCTCTCAATCGGGTGTTCCTTGGCAAACATCTGCGGGCCGGGGCCGATACTTGATCCGTCCTCGCCTCGGTAAGACCATGTGGCGGTCCGGTCGGCGGTATGGGGCAACTTCTCCGGCCAGAAGCCCGTATCTTTCATGCCGAGCGGGCCAAATATGTTCTCCGACATATACGCGCCGAGCGTTTTGCCGGTAATTTTCTCCAAGGCTTGACCAGCCCAGTCGATCGCCGTTCCGTAGTAAAAGCTTTCGCTAGGCTTGAAAAGTACAGGCGTATGGAAGCCATCCAGGCTCCAGTCCAGGTTTGTCGCTTTGCGGCCCACAGCATTGTGCCACCTCATCAAGTCTGGCTCGATAACGTCGTAGCTCAACCCAATGGTGTGAGTGAGGAGCATTCTGTCGTTCGTGTCAGATCATCATATTGGAAGTATGAACAGATGCTGATGAATACCTCAGAGTGATTGGTACGTTGTGGTCTTCGAGGATGGGTTTCTCGTCTTCGGTGAAACCTCTCAAGATGGGCATTTGTCCCAATCGTGGAACAAGTTCCCTCATGTCGGCGTCGAGATCCACCAAGCCACGTTCCACGAGCTGCATGATACTAGTAGCGGTGATGATCTTCGTCAAAGACGCTACATGGGTAAATGTGTCGGCGCTCCACGGACGAGACCCCGGGGCAGGGTCGATGCGACCCGCTGAACCATTGTAAAGGACGCCTAGGCTTGGAGTCAGGAACGGCATATGAATCAAAGGCAGATGAAAGGAATACCATCTTTGTTGAGGACGATAAATGCGGCACCAGGAACCTTTCCAGTGGCGTCTTGATCGGGAGCGGGCGTGTTCCTGTCAAGGATTGCATCGAGAGAGGCAGCCATGTTGAGCAGGTTGTAGATGTCTTGACTGTGGAAAGATGGGTTGATGGCCTATTAATTACTATGCGACGGCACAGCTTTTTATAAGTTTCTGGTGGAAATCGCAGACTCGAGGTGCGGAGGACACGGTGGACGACACGGTGATAGGCTACGTCGCTCCGGAAGGGTTGGTGAACGGGATGAAGTTGATTGACGGTCCGGGTGGAGAATGACGATTATGCCTGCCCGCTCCAACTCCGGCGGCTGCCTGAACGTGCGGAACTTCGCTTATGCCAAGTAGAAAGGGAACCCCGCGCCTTCTGTGCATTGTGTAATCTGTCAATATGTCTCAACGATTAGCAGTGCAGAGAAGGGGCGCCCGCTAACTACTCGGTAATGTCAGCATCAGACCTGGCCCAATTAAACGCCACAGCAGTCCGAGAGGTGCACCTATTCAGGCAACCTAAGCGTATTCGTCGCGCCAGCACAGTCAGAATACGCCAGTGTTTGTCGTAGAAGTATTCACACGAACTTAGTGGACAAGCCCACGATTCCATCTATTGCGTCCAGGTTGTTGTTTGATTGTCACCAGGGTGACATATCGGGTCGACTAAGATTGATAGAGCCTCTAAAGCTTGTCGTCCGCATCGTCCTCGTCGTCCTTAGTATCCTTATCCTTATCGTCCTCGTCATCCTCGTGGTCTTTATTGCTTCTATCATGCTTATTCTTTCGGCTATATTCGCATGGTCTCATGAATTCAAATTGTTCTATCGTCTTGATAGTCTTTTTTGCATTGATTTCTATTTTGAAATCCTCGGAACCCATCACAAGAGGTATTTTCTTGCAGTGGCGGACTCACTTCTCCCATCATTCTTATTCTGTGAGTTACTTCACCCTAGCGTACCTGCACGGGAAATGTTCCGAGCTGCATCGCCGCTCTTAGTATGGGTGTCCATCTTGTCATCATGCCTATTAGATGGAGCAGGTGGCCTTGCGAATCAACCAGATCTTCTTTTTCCCAATATCCTACTCAGAACCGTCAGGAGATGCCGCGGGTTTCTATCAGTAAGTTAGGACCGAGGATGGCTCATGAGAAGCTGTAAATAAGCTGGTATTGAAATCCGGTGACTATCTCCGTTCAGGGATGCGACACATCAACCACTACAAAGATATCACTGGCCACAGAACCACGTTGTCGACTCGTCCATCCCGTCACGGATGCTGCTTGAGACCAATTGGACGTGACCCACATGATAGTCTCGACGTCGGGCTGGGATCTGTCATCCAATCCTTGTTGTCGTCACTGGGGTGAGAAATGGCACCTCAAATACGCGTTTTCCAGGGATTGTGCCCCTCACTCCCGCATGCTGATAGGACCAGTGACAGGGTCTATATGACAAGAAACATTTATGAAGGAAGAAAGGTCGTTCTGTTTCTTTCCCGCGACTTGTGACAGACTACCTCGGTTTCAATAGCAGCCATGGCGCAAGTGTCAGATTCAAAGACCGGCCTCGAGGGCTTCAAGATGACCCCATCAAAGACGCAACAATCAAAACATCCCGACCCTATTTCGACATACTCCATGCGAAACCATGATCTTGAAGGTCACTATATGACGGATGGAGATCCTAACACCGTAGAATGGAACGGCCCCGACGACCCAGAGCATCCGCTCAACTGGCCAGACAGGAGAAAATGGATGAATATCGCCATCTTATCCCTCCTCAGCGTAGTAACGTCAGTCACCCCAGGCTTTCTATTTTGCGGACACTTTCGCCATTATTCATGCTAATATTAATAGACCTTTGGGTTCCTCCATGTTTGCCCCTGGCATCCCGCTCATCATGCAAGAATTCAATGACCATAGCTCGATCACCGCAACCTTTCTGCTCTCGATATATGTTCTTGGTTTTGCTTTTGGTCCTTTGCTTGTCGCCCCGATAAGTGAGGTTTACGGTCGAAGATATCTTTACATTTACGGCAACATTCTCTTCACGGGGTTCACGGTCGGGGCAGCGCTGAGCAAGAATATCGGGTCTCTCCTTGCCTTTCATCTCTTGATGGGCCTGTCCGGCGTCGTACCGCTCACTATTGGGAGTGGAAGCATTGCAGACATGATGCCGTCTGAGAAGAGAGGTAGAGCGGTCTCAATCTGGGCGCTGGGCCCCTTACTTGGTCCTTGTGTCGGGCCAGTTGCCGGTGGCTATCTCATACGTGCCGCTGGATGGAGGTGGGTGTTCTGGCTGATCAGCATTTTGGTGAGCACACTGTTGTCAACAACATCGCATCGCTGCATCGTCACATATCTAATTTCTCGATTCTCGTCCCAGGCCGGCATCTTCATTCCAATCTCGATTCTCGGTTTACGCGAAACATACCCTCCCGCTCTCCTCAAACAGAAGGCCAGCCGTCTTCGAAAAGAAACTGGCAATCAGGAAATACGAAGCAGGCTCGAACAGGAGAGCTCAGTCTCACAGAAGCTCCGCCTTGCCGCCCTTCGCCCTGTCAAGCTTCTAGTGGCCACCCCCGTAGTCACGCTCAATGCGCTATACATCGCCATATCCTACGGCATCCTGTATCTTCTCATCGCGACTTTCACCTTCGTCTTCACCGAGCACTACGGGTTTGATGAGGGCTCTAGTGGTCTCTCCTTCTTGCCTGCAGGCATTGGAATGGTTATTGGTGTAGTCGGTTTCGGGCAGCTAACCGACCTGATTGTGAAGCGAACGAGAGCCAAATGCTTGGCACACAAGCCTGAAGACCGACTCAAACCAGTTATGACCGTCCCTTGCGGACTAGCGATGCCATTCGGTTTGTTTCTATATGGATGGACTGTGCAAAACGGTGTCCATTGGATCGTCCCAATGCTGAGCGTTATGGTTATGTGTATCGGATTGATGGGCACTATGGTAAGCCTGACGAGATGGTATTCTCCAGAGACATGCTCACAAGACGACAGACCTGCATTCAGAACTATCTGATCGACGCCTATCCGCAGTACGCCGCCTCAGTAACAGCAGCGCTGGCAATTTTGAGGTCGCTACTTGGTGCACTTTTGCCACTATCTGGTTTGGAAATGTATGCGGCTTTGGGTCTAGGCTGGGGAAACAGCTTGTTGGGATTCATAGCGCTGACTCTGGTTCCAATTTTGGTCGCATTCTACGCCTTTGGGGAGCGCATTCGCGGCAGATTCAACCCCGAGTTGTGACCAGCCTTATTTCATGTAGCCTTGGGCAACCCGGTGCTGTCAGTACTGGGAATTTACTGCGAGCAAAGTGACGGGTCGTCAATTTTTTGTGTTCTATGTCCGATGTTCAGAGGGCAATGGCCAGCTGAGAGGTCAAGTTTGTGTTCGCTTGTAAAATCTATTTCATCTATATGATAAATGCATGGTTGTCATACGCCAGTCTCCTAATCAAGAGCTTTTACTGTCTAAAATCATTTCTAAAGCTCTATGTCCTCCGGCCACGAGAGCCACGGCAGCCACGCTGGTCCCAAATAGCTGCTAATTGAACGAAGTAGGTACGGTCCAGCATCCCCGATCTGCCAAAACCTCTGCCCGAAATGTAGAAAGATTGCATAACGTGCCAATACAATCAACGCCACTGGGGCCTGTTGTTCCAGCAAACAAACGTAACGATCTGGGAGCATAATCGACCATGTGAACATCATCCGCCGACCATAATCAACCCTATCTGGGTCTTTCAGATCATCAAGACCCGTATCCACAAGTCGGAGTGCTATCTCGCACGCAGACTTGTCCTCTTCATTCAAGGTAGGCGAGTGGGCTATGAGAGACTGCAGGGCCTGGTTTGGCTGCACAGTCGTGTCGTACATGTCGGCAGCGAGGCCCCTGGTCATCAATGGCCCAAGTTCAGTCTCCAAAAGAGACCCCCAGTCTTGTTGGGCGGCGACGGCTTTGACCCCGCCATGAATCCTAACGCCATGAACGAAACGATCGAGGAAGCTAGGGAAGTCCAAGCCGTCGTCACGAAGAACGTCCGCCAATATGTGACGCCCGAGAACAGAGGAAAACAGTAGCCGGGCCATGCACTTTTCTCGACCGTCTTCGTTGTGCGTCGCATTGAACAGTTCGATGGCTCTGGTCTGCAACCTGAATGCCTGATCGAGGTAACGCGCCGATTGTTCAGGCCGGGTGATGGAAAGGTGGCGTGCAGACATGGCCAGCACGCCATGCATGAGGAAAGGAGCCTCTTGGGCAATTTTAAGAACCAGTTCGGTCGCCGGTCTTCCAAGGCTGTCGTCGAACTCGGGAACGTAGACATCGAAGCTGAAGTGGAGAAGTAATTCCATGTGAAGCATGTTGACAGCGTCGGGGTCTCCGATTGCCTGGGCACTTGTTGGGCTGCCGTTTGGTGATGCTCCAGCGGAACGATGGTCAGATCCGGGGGTCGAATCTTGGCTCTTGATTGAAACGTCATTTACACGTATTTCCACAGCCGTGTAAGACCGACTTACCCTTGTGTACGGCTCGCTGGAAAAGGAGCAGAGGCGGTCAGCTTTGATACAGTTGAAGCATGTGGGCCGTTGCTCGTCACACTAGCCCAAGGATATCAGATGTCGTTCACAAGTGAAGAGATAAGACCCGGTGTTGGGTTCGGGGGCAGACCTACCCGCATATGCCGTCGCTTACACTCAGTGCAGCCTTTCCTGCTTTTTTTATGTTGGCGACGGAGCATCCTAAGCAGCTGGATATGATGTTGGCAGCGTGATTTCTTAAGGTCTGCTGTTTGTATGTTGACGACGCAACATCCCAGTTGAATGTGCCGCTGGCAGTTTTCTCTCGGCAAGCTCTTACTCTTCGTGTGTGAAATGCCGGTCATGAAAAACTCCACGGAACGCGAGGAAAAGATGCCGCCAAATATGACGGCGTCCGCCAAGATGATTTAACTCCGGTCTGTAGCTGACATCCCAGTCGGGTCGTAAAGCGCAGGGTCCATTTCTTGAGCTTGTTAGTCAAGCAAATATTACGCTTTCATAGACATGGTATCCTTGAGATGGCATGAAATACGCGTATCTCCACAATAAAGGCATTTACGTGTATTCCGGCCCCACCGTCAATACCAATCCGCCTTCGTAGGGCCGAGAAGAAGCATTTCTGGCGAGTTCTGCTAGCCGGGCAGTGTCCCCTATAGGGACGATAGTAGTAGAGAAAATCATAGGGGTAGTGATAGGGATAGCGATAATAATAACGACGATAAACGATAATAACGGACGATAAAGACGGATAACGACGACAGACGACGACGACAATAGTAACAACGATAACGACGACGATAGTAAGAATAAAAGCAACTACACAAGCTAGGTAGGATATACGGATTACACAAGTGTACTTTCACTGCCCGGGTAGCCAACTGACACTGCCCGGCTAGCAAAACTCTTTCTGGCATGCGGGTGGTCCATCAACTTCCCCATGTCGAAAGGATTGGGTGATCGCCCCAGATGAGTGTAACTATGATCCTTGCCTTATCGGAAGCTTGAGAGTGATTTAAAGCACACGATCTACCGTCATGATTGATTATCCTGACAAATGCATCGGCTTGGGTGGCAGATGCTAACTGGTTGTGGCAGCCAGTAACCCAGTAGACCAAAGCTAGAATACGGGAGGCACCACACGCGTTTTGTGACGGAAAATTTCAGGTGCCCGAATCCACCATGATGCTATTTTAGACTTGCGGCTGAGTTGGCTATTGCAGAAAGGAGTGCATTCGAGTCCACCATCTACATCGAAGCTGGTCTTGTCTGATTGTTGTCTGGTGTATTTAGTGGTGTATATCATACTTACCTCTATTGTGAAGAATTACATAAGGCAAGAAAACCTAAGTCACAACATCTCTAACGTTCTTGGATCGATCATAAGAAGCAACCTTTAATACCTCATTCACACGATCCTGATTCAATTGAACCACCATGGCACCAACGCTTGACCAACGCGACAGCCAGGTCATGGCATCTCTCTATTTATACGACCCTACGATGGCTGCAGCCTGCGTTTTCATCGTCCTATTTTCTTTCACCCTCGCCGCACACACCATCTTATGTTACAAGAAACGAACTCGTTACTTCATCCCATTCGTAGTCGGCATCGTCTGCGAAATCCTGGGTTATGTGGCTCGTGCTATATCGGCAGCTCAAACACCGAACTGGCAGGTTGTGCCATACGCGCTGCAGTCCCTGATCCTTCTCATCGCCCCTTCGCTGTTGGCAGCATCTATCTACGGTATGTTAGGCCGGCTGAATATCTTAGCAAATGGACGAGACTATAGTCCGGTCAGGCCTGAGATTCTCACAAAGGTGTTCATCACGAGCGATATCTTGTCCTTCTTGGTACAAAGTGGAGGTGGAGGCATTCTCACCAATGCCAAGACACCGAGCAAGATTCAACTGGGCGAAAACGTCATTATCATTGGCCTTTTCATTCAGCTCATTGGCTTTACTCTGTTCATTGCCGTCACGGGGGTCTTTCACCGGCGTATCTCTCAAGAGTATAGGATTCGAGGGCAACGTCTGAGACATGCTGTGTCTTGGGACAAGTTTCTGTGGATCTTGTACGGCGTCAGCGTACTCGTCCTCGTTCGTTCGTTGTTTCGCGTCATTGAGTATATTCAAGGTTACGATGGATAGTGAGTTTCTTCTCCCTCTAAACTGTCAATCTCGGTTACTGATTATATATCTCAGCTTGCAAACAACCGAGGTGTTTCTCTATATCTTCGACGCTAGTCTCATCTTTCTGGTCACATTCATCCTGGCCGCGTTTCACCCTAGCAAGGTGATGACCGTGGACGACGACGGCAATATTGTCTCCCCAAATGGTTCACATGAACTGAGAAGTTTCGTGTCGTTGGGAACCTGCAGCGCCCAAGACCTGAGCGTCAGCTTGGCCCCGAAGGACAACACGAGAGGAGAGTATGGGCACTGAGTCACAACTTCCGAGACAAAGTTCTTCTAGTCTTGAGGATATGATACCACGGTTGGCAACAACCGCGAGTTCATTTTTGTTTCTCTGAGCCCTACTTATGAGTTTTGCTATCCAGTCGGATCGAGCCGGTCAACAACAGTGGGAACAACCAGAGAGACGACAAGGACGACAACTGGGACGACAACGGGGAAGACAGCAGGTACGGCAACATGGACGACAGTGGAGTGATAAAGAGTACCATAGTAAGGATGAAAAGGACAACTGCGGGGAATAATAACATTGGATTACGTACACGGCCCGGATTCAATAGCAAAGCTACTGCTTGTTCCTGTTGTACATTCATAATCGGGTTCAGATACTTTGAACCCAAAGTCTTATTATAATTTATAGATTCGCACTTCATAAGCTTTGTTATGCGAGCTAGTACTTCTACCATGGATGATAGAAGAATCTGGCAAAGCATCACGTCAACCGCATCATACCGTTCTATGATCGCTATCGTACTTGTCGTCGATATGCTTGCTCAAGGTATGGGGATGAAGCCCATATCCGTCCACGTACTGCCATCAAAGTGGACATGTTTCAATTTCCGTCCGGATTGGAAGAAGCAATGACTCAAATCGTGTGCTGCCTCCAAGGGGACCTCGGGGATCGTGGCTGATGCAGCCGTGACGCATGCGATGTGGGTTGGGCTATCAGCTCCGTCAAATACCTGATCAGTCTCTGGCCCTTTCCACCCCTCAGAGTCGTTCTCATACACGTATGAGATCTTTCCAGTCTTGGAATCCTGATACAAGATCCATGTGTTGACGGCCGTTGACTTCTGCCCGCCTACGTCGCCCCTCGCGACTGCGAAGGCCGCCATTGTAAAGTTCGAGTCAACCGTCACGGGGATCTCGCCCGAAGACGTGAGAGACTGCCCGCCTGAGGATCGGTCAAAGTTCTTGAGGCGTCCGGTGGTATCGCGGTAGATGATACGCGCACTAGAAGCTGCGGTTTGATCGCCGGCGGAGTGGGTGGTCTCTCGGGGGAGAATGGCCAGCGCCGAGCCGGGGGAAGCCGTGATACCGACTCTCTTGGGCTCTTGAAACCCCGGCGACTTGTAGTTAAAAAAGACTTCCATAATATCCCCGTTGGAAGCTTGAAGAATGGTTGAGGGCCAGTAAGCAGCCATCTGGGTGCCAGTGTTGCTGACTGTCCACCCGCCCTGGTTTACGCTGTCGCTTAGGCCTCCACGTGTGAACCCCTCTCGCCAGTTCACGCCTAGTATCTTTTCTCCTGATCCAATGTAAAATAGCTCGGCTTGGGGGATGACCGGAAGTGGCTTCGTTGGTCAGCAACTATAACTTGGGGTGACGTGAGGAGGCACATACTTCATCTGGCTTCGTCCAGAACTGACTAGACCCAAAGGGCGAGCCCACCTTGGGCGCTGCGTCGACTTCCAATGGTGCAGTCCAGTTTTGGTAGATGCTCATGTACTGCAACCGTCTCAACGCCGAGTCCGGTCCCTGGAACCAGACGTGTAGGGTTATGTCGGTTCCATAACGATAACCGACAGCTGCAAGCCCTGAATTTGGTACTATCTTGGTTGCGCTCGTTGATGGCGTGGTGCCGCCGGAATCCGGGACAGTGAGCGGCGGCTCCTCATTCTGTTTAGATGTGATCTTCCAACCTGCGATACCGCCTACAACACCTGCAAGAACGAATGTCGCCACTCCGCCGAGTACGATGAGCAACCATGACTTTCTGCGCCTCGCCTTGTCCTGAAGTGCGTTTCCAGCTTCGTTATGGTAGTATGCGCCCGTGTACCCGTTATTGTGTCCCGTTGACTCGTACCCATGACCCGCTAGTATCTTCTGCTCTTGAGATGTGTCGTGACTCGGAGCCGAACCGTTCTGTGAAGGTGATGCCCAGTGATGGGCCTCGAGGGTCACTGGAGTGGTGTCGTAGTGTGACGTGACCTCGAGTCCGGGTTGAGCAGACCGTCGTGGTTGATCCATGGCAAAGCCTAAAAACTATGCGACGGGTGGGAATGCGCAAGAAACCAGAAGCCGAAGGACCGTATGCGACATAGACAAATTTGAAGTCGCAAATTTACCTTTCGAGCCCCTGGGGGAAAGAGACGAAGAGATCTCCATAAGTATCGGCTGAATCTCTCCGGCTCCCACTCGCCAGGTTGGCTACGGAGCACACCGGCTGGCCCAGTTTGATGAATGTTAGTGCAAGGAGACATCGCATGTCTTGGCAATGCATGGAGATCCTTTGCGTTCTTGCAAAACGATCAAATCCCTACAAATCCCGCCGACATGGCGACGATGACAGGGGGTAAACAGCCCTTCTGGTTGCTCAAAACCAAGGAAATTGGCAACTGTGTCGAAGGAACACAGTATTTAAGAACGTGGGGTCCAAAAAGCCCTTGCAACGGGCGCTAGATCAGGCTTGGTGTATCCATACTTTAATTAAAGCTTGTTTGCATCCACCAGTGATGAGTCTCGGCGCTAATGATGTCGACTCCAGTGTATTGGTAAGAAGTGAGGTTATGGCAAGGCTCCCGGGGTATGAGACACGTTCATTGATACATGATCACTCAGGGGGCGACAGTGGCACTTCGCCTTCGAAAAGGGACAAAACCCTTTACCAAACAGAAGGCTGGATTCAGGAGACGCAGCCGCCATCAACCTATTCGGCTGTGTGTGCACTGCCGAATGATACGTTGAGAAACCAAAGTCCCTTTCCTCTAGTTCGCCTACTGTCTGTCAGCATTTAGGTGCGATGGCTCCAGTGAAGAACCCCTGCATTGCCCAATTGCAGGCAGCGAAACGGCAACTGGGCGCACAGGGGTTCTTCAGCTCTTTCCTTGGCGCGTAAATCAATGGCCGTCCGGCTGCCTTTCTGCCTGTTCTGCCAGTGCCTGGTCTTTTCCCCGTCCATCCGTGTATTTCCAAATTCCGGTTTCTCGGTAGGGTCTAACTTTCCGGGCGGACAATTACATGGACGACTTGAAACGTAGAGATGGCGGATATGATAGAGACGAGTATAAGAATAAACATGAAATCTCTACCAATTTAGCAGCGCCCTCTCGGTATTGAGTCTCTTTATAGCTTAGCCAGCACAGTGAGGGGCATGGTCCCCCGCACTTTTGCGTTGATCTTTAAAGGTTGAGTCCACCGACGCAGGCTTGCAGGCAGCAGGCGCAGCCTCTAAGCATCCATGGCTTATCCTCGCGTTAGCGACAGTGAATTGTGGTCACCTGGAGGGGTATGAGACTGCTGACGGCGCTAGACAGGAATGATCTGCCTCTCTATTGCCACCACAGCTAGACAACTTGATGTTACTTGAACTGCAGTAGTTCCGTGATCTGGAAAGGCTTAGGTGAACGTTCTCTCAACTTTGATGCCATCTCACGCCGTTTGCAGTGTTTTAGGCATCATGATTCTCTGCAGCCTCTGCCAGTCTCTTCCATTAAAAGACCTGCCCCCCTTCCCTGACGACAAGACCACGAGAACCCTAAGCGGGAAACAAAGATTCCAGCATATTATCTTGGACGACCATGAAAAAGGGAAACCCATTCCATGTCTAGGCGTTCCATACCATCCCGATCTTGCTTCGCTCCGGCAAGCAGCATTGAATGGATGCGTTCTATGTCAAGCAATTGAAAAGGAGGTCGATGCGCTGTTGGAGGAGATTAAGACAATAGAACATCCAAACCTGGGGGCTTCCAAATGGCTTCCTGACTGGAACATGTGGTTGACTCAACGTGGCGAATCCGGCGGCGATGGATTCTGGGTTGTTTGCAGCAGCGTTGAAGACAAGGGTCGCCGTTGCTTGATGCCCGTGGCATCAATTGGCTTTGCGTCTGATGAAGGTGGGTGTCTGGGTTCCAATGACGCTCTGGTCGCATCTCGTGACTGACAGAAACAATGGATAGATGATCCTCGCTCTGCCGGCTCTAGCGATCGCGTTTTGAAAGAGGTTCCGAATCAAACTACATTGAATCTCATTCCCAAGTGGCTTAAAGCCTGCGATGAGCACCCGCACTGCAAAGCGCAGCAGGCTCCAATGCCGACTCGCCTGTTGGACGTCGGCACTACAGATTCTGGCTCAATCATCAAACTTGTTCAGCCAGATCACGACCTTTGTGACCGCTATGTCACACTCAGTTATTGTTGGGGGAAGGGAGAGAAACACTTCGTTACCACCAGTGAGACCATTCAGGCTCGAAGAGACGGTATTGAGATCATCCAACTCCCGCAGACTCTCCGAGACGCTGTGAACCTGACCCGGATGGTCGGAGTGAGATATCTTTGGATTGACAGCCTGTGTATCTGTCAGGATGATCTTAAGGACTGGGAACGAGAGTCGGCGCAAATGGCCGCCGTTTACTCGAACTCTTATCTCACGCTTGCGGCTGTAAAGTCTGGCGATACGAACGGGGGTTTGCTATCGGCCCGGACGCCGCGAGAGTATTTCAAACTTCCACGGAAGGGTTCTTCTCCAGAGGAGTACATCTTGGCAACAGCCTTGACCCTTGATCACGATACCATCCACCACTTCCATATGCGGATGAAAAAGGAGCCTCTCACGAAGAGAGCGTGGGGTTTCCAGGAACGTGTCCTCGCTCGCCGAATCCTGCACTTCTCAAGCGAGCAGATGTACTGGGAATGTCTTGAAGGGTTTGAAGCAGAGCAAGGACTGAAGCTGAAATACCGCATACCTTTCATCAACGATGACACCCAGCTTATGGAGTACGTTGACCAGCGTCGCAAAAACGCCCATCCCTTAAAGCCTAAGTGGGAAGGATTCGACCACTCCTCCACTCTGACGAGAAATTGGCCCGAACTTCTCTGGGAGTACGGCCCGAGAGAGTTGACAGATCCTTTGGACAAGCTTCCAGCATTCTCTGGCATTGCCAAGTCCTTGAGCAAAAGCTTTAAGGATGAATACTTGGCTGGTCTTTGGCGTGGGTCCTTGATCGAATGCTTATGCTGGCAGGCTCTGCGCTGTAAACCAATCAAGCAATATCGTGCACCCTCATGGTCCTGGGCGTCAGTCGACGGAATACCGGCGACCGGCTTACTTGGAGCGACAGAAGAAGTGGCAAATATTCTTGAAGCCAAGGTCGAAATTGACGGGGACAACCCCTTTGGTCACGTAAAAGACGGCTGGATCAAGCTCGAGGCACCCATGGTCAAGATGTCGCTCTCCGAGGCCAAGGGACCCACAGGTCACATGCTGTTCCGCAGCGAGAAGGGAGGTGATGATTGCTTCGGCATGCTTGATACCATCAACCGAAGCTATGAGGCCAGTGCAGATCTCATCAGGTCGATGGAAGTGTACGCCTTGATATTGGCTTACACGTACGGAATACCAGGAAATCCGGACCCCGAGCGGCAGAATCCTTGTGCTCATGGGATTTTTGTTACTCCTGCCCTGGACCGGCCTGGCTGTATGAGGAGAATCGGGGCAGTTGTTCAGGACGTCAAGGAGTTCGGCGCTGATGAGCTTGCATCTTCTAGAACTACCGTAACAATAGTTTGAACTGATTCGAACGTACTACATTGAACGTCTCGTTATATCTCTTTCTTTCCATCATCTGCGATTAACTTGAGCTTATTTCTGGTGCATTATCAAAGTCGGTGTGATATTCCCTCAGGAGACGGTGAAGGCGAGGAACTTTTGACCTTGACCATGAATTCAAGAAGCCTACTTAATCAAATAGGCATCTTACCTGAAGCTCGTGACTGGCTGGTCGATAGTTGCAGGCTGTGCTGCCCGACAGCTTCCAATCAGGGAGAAGAAAAGCGGATGTTGATAAAGACAGTCTAATCTGGCGTCTATTTCACTCCTCAAACGAGAAATATGCGTGGCCAAAAATGCTATTATTTCGATGACTGGCAGGCAGATTCGAGCACGCTAACCGTCTCGTAAGCCGGGCGAACTTTAGACCTATCACCTGTGCCGTGAGAGCCGGTCGAAATTGCGGTATTGATAAGACCAGACCATTCTGGCAATATTACTTGATTGAGACACAAAGCTTGTTTTTTTTTTTTCAAATTCTCTTACCGTCAGGTCATTCTTAAATCTAAGGCTGCCGTCTTGAAAAGCTGCTCAGGACATCTCACGTTACACAGGCGTTAGCCCCATGGGTGGCTACCACAGCCCGTTCAGCAACTTCATTTACCGACTCAACCACAAGCTGTCCTCGCGCCTGCTGACGCCAAGATGAACTTGTTTGAAAAGGCGAGAATTCCCTAAAACCAATGTTCCGATATCTATAATACTCCACAGCGCAAGCTCTAGGGCTCTCTTGCAACCAGTCACCAATCGCCAGTATTCCCCCCAGTATGCAGTGGTCATGCCAAATCGCCGAGCTATCTAGCACAGCCACGCCGGTGCGGGACCGAGCCGGCAACTGTTGCGGGGCGATGTTGGTTCGAAGATGATATTAATACAAGCTGCCAACCTTCGGTTCCGAGACGAAATGGTTCAGGTTCGCTGCTTTCAACTGTAGAAAGCCCGAGAATCCGATACCTCAATCCGACTGGTAAACGACATTTCATTCCTGACAGGAGACTACGGAATTCAACGTGCCCAATCGCATCTTTCGGATCACGACGAGACAACCAACACCGCCATGCCAGGCGTCGTTTCCACGAAAGCCACTGGCTATGATCAAAGCACAGTCACCTCAATTTGTATCCGATTGATCAGCTACGCCGGCGATTCCACAAGAGAGTCGTGAGGTTCAGGTCGGAAGAGAAACATTCTTCATTGAAGTCTTCCGCTATATCGCAAAAGAGTGTTTGGGGGTATTTCATCTCCATACTTCGTCTCATTACATTCACCAAATTACGCCATTCCACCACGCTCATTCTGGTCTTCAAGTTCTTTTTCATCACATCATACATGCGCTGAAAACACACGAAAAGCACAACCGCGACGCCCAGGCCGCGAGATTCGCAAACGACAGGGTCCCTTAGTGGAAGTCTCCGATGCGAGGGCCGAAGTACTCGCCGTCTGCGAGGGTCTTGAGACGGCAGGGCAGGCCTTCGCAGCCTTCTCCAGTGACGCTGTTACCCCACCAATCAACCTCAATATCTTGCCACTGAAGGCCGAAGAACATGATGATGCCGGAGATGGCAATACCGCAAGAGAAGGCAGCGGAGAGGACGAAGTTGTACTACGAGGAGGGTCAGCAACTGCAAACGTAACAGTAAAGGTGGCACAAAGGAAACTTACCTTGGACCAGAAGCCAAGGAAACGGCTCTTGAGGTAGACCCAAGAGAAGTACGCAATGGGGACGGAGGGCCAGACAAAGGACATGTTGTAAGGAGCCCAGACGAGAGCACCGTACATCATGGCGACGGGGTGAATCTGGCGGATCCACTTCCAGCGGGGGAAGGCCTTGCCGAGACCCCAGAAGATGAGGACGACGGCGACACCCAGAGGGAAACCGAGAAGGGTCTCGGTGTACTGGCCACCAGCACCCCAGATCTTCTTGGGACCGACGGTGCCCCAAAGGACAGAGGCGGTGAAGAAGGTGTTGATACCGGGGCAGGTCATCTTGAACTTGGCATCGGCAGTGCAGATTCCCGGAATGCTAGTCATCTGGAACTTCAAGACGCCGAGACACACGAGGGTAGACACGAGCGTCGCGACCATCTGAGCCCAGAAAGTATGACGGGGGGGAATCTTCACGTAGTGCGCGAGCTTAAGATCGTTGGAGAACCAAACGGCGTGGGCGCAGGTGACGTAGCCGAAGGACTTGAAGTAGTTCATGGCCAAAGCGTTGCCCTCGACCCAGGAACCACCGATAAACTCAGCGAGCACGTTGAGGGTGACCTCAATACCGGTCATGGCCTTGATGATACCGACAGGGACGACGAAAATCAGGCAGAGGATGATACCGTAGAAGACGACGCCGACAGTGGTGTACGTGGGCCAGGCGGCAATACCGGCGCAGCCGAGAGCAATGGCGACGATGAGGGTGAGGAGGTACCACCACTCAGGGACCTCGGGGTAGACCTTCATGAGACGGTTGTGGACGTCGAGGACCTGGTCCTTCTCGATATCGCTGTTCTTGCGGAAGCTGCCGATCAGAGCCTTGAAGCCGAGGGCGATCTCATGTCTGTGGTAGAGGATGGCATAGGTAATGGTGGCGGTGTAGATGGCGAAGAAGAACATGTAGATCATGGTGTTGGCGGCGCCCAGGAACGGGGGGGAGTAAGCCTCGTAGGCCTCCTTGTCGAAGAGGCCGTGCTCGTTGACAGCGCGCGACACGTTGTACAGCTTGCCGAAGTGGTCGTAGACCTTGTTGGAGTTGATGGGGAGGTACCCGGTGTTGTAGGTGTTGGTGTACCAGACGGCGATGATGACGAAGCCAGAGATGAGAGTTCCGAGGAACTTGTTGAAGGTGGAAAAGAAGGGGACCATCAGGGGGTCAGTGTTGTCGAAGAGACTGCGCGCGTTAGTAAGTGCTCTCGTGAATCAAACTGAATGTCGATACTCACAGAATGTTCCAGTCAAAAGTGGGCCAGGGGTTGAATCCAAGACCGCTGTTGAAGCCGGTGATGGTGGCAAGGTTGCGGTTGTTGGGCGCGATCCAGGTCATCCAGCTGAAGGTGCTGAGAGCCGTGAAGATGTAGTTGGGGAACCAGAACCACACGAACATGGCAGCGAAAGCGATGTAGAAGAACTTCTGTCTGCTGAGGTTCCAGACACTGCGGAAAGGACCGTCGACGGTGCTGTTCTTGTCGCTGTGGAAGGCGGCGTTCAGGGCGATGGTCACCAGAGACGCGGGCCAGACACAGTACGAAGGGTACACGAGGAAGCGACGGCAGAGACCGGCCAGACCGTAGCCGATGAAGTTGGTCGACAGCGAGATGAGGAGCTGGTAACCGAAGTTGGCGGCATACGGCATGTTGAAGAACTGGGGAAGCCACTGGAAGGTATTGTTAGTTGTGGTTCATCGTCAAGGTGCAAAGTTGCACCGGGTAGAAGCCTACCTGAGTCCAGATGATGTAGTTGGTGTACGGGATGTTGTAAGCAACGTTGGCCATGATTGTGATGAGCATGTGCTCCTTGCGGTTGAACGGGCCAGGGTTGAGCGAGATACGGGAGCCAAAGACGGTGAAGCCGACGTCGGGAAGAGACTTCTCCCACAACTTACCCAAGGGGTAAGCGAGCAGTTGGGCAACGTTGGCCAAAATAGTGATGGACGGGTAGCGAACGGAGAAGAGCTGGTTCACGAAGGCGAGCAGGGCGGAGAACAGCAGACCGATAACCCACGCACGAATAGTCGACGAGGGCATGGTGGGGTCGTCGTGGTTGTCGACGACGGCGCGCACCTCAGAGTAGGGCGAGTTGCCCGTGATGAGGGCGGCCTCGAGCTTCATCTCCTGGATCAGAGTCTCGTGCTTTTCGGGGTTCTCGAAGACGTCGTCGTTCTGGAGGAAAGCCTCGATCTTCTCGATAATGACGAGCGGGAAGTTGGGGTCCTTCTCGTGGATCTTGTGCACGTTGAACATCATCTCGCGAACCTCCTCAAGGGACATCTGCGAAGCGAGCTCCTTGGCCTCAAGCAGATCGTCCTCGGTGACGTTGAGCTCCATCTCGACGTGGTCGTTGTACTCGGTGCCCTCGGGATGGGCGTCGACAAACTAGGTCAAGCGATTTAGTACACAGCCCTGTCTAGTTGAGGCTCAAGTGAGCCTCCTAGAGACATTATACTCACGGGTTCGGCCTTCTCGTTGGAGACCACGCCGCCCTGGGCGGCGGGCCGTTGTTCACGGATTTCGGACATGGTTGCGCTGGGTCAGAACTCTTCACCTTGAGTAAGGTACGGAGGGGCTGATCTGCAGGACCCGTTGACTTTTGGGCTGGAAATGTGCCAGTGACCGAGGAACGAGAAGAAACGGGGAAAGAGGGGACGAGGACATCGCGACCTTTTAATATCCAGTGCCACGAGGCGACCGGTCCAAGCTCGCCATCCATATGCTTATCGACGTGTGGGACCCGGGGGTTCCAACGACCTGGCAACGAACGGGCAGGACGATGGTGACAGTCAGTGTTGCCACAAGACGATCCTCAGGAAAGGTCCCCTTGCCCCCCAAGATGGGACTCGATGCTGCGACGGCATAGGCTGGGATGAACAGAGCTTCCTCTTCAGAAGGCAGGGGTGATGTGGCATGGGTGATCAAGTTCAGGGCTGGACTTCCAGCCGCCCCCCTCGTCTGGACGTGCAGCCGGAGGGTGCAGTGCAACCCTGGCGGCAGACATCTCTACCTTCTGCATTGGACATGGCCGATATCAAAGGTCCCTAGGCGTTGGAAGAGGGATCGATGTGCGTCTTGCCTTTGCCCGCATTGGGTGACTTGCCCAGCCGAACGTGAGACAGGAAGGATGAGAGACATTATGACGAAGAGCAGAATGAAGAAGAAGGAACGCGAGAAGGATCGAGGCAAGATACCCTAGCCACTTCAGTACAGAGTATGTACATGAGCATTCCATGAACAAACATGGACGGCAAGATGCCTATCTGAGGCCTTCTTGTGGTTCATCCTCACTTCTTTTCCTGGATGGGGGGGGGACGGACGGAAACGAATGCCACCTCCACCTCCCGGCTACCCACCGGGATCAGTCCCAGTCACTGCGAACCTGCAGACGGGGCATCAAGTCCAACGCAGAGAGATCCCTGGTGCATTGCATGGGTGACACGGAACGTTTTCTCTCAAGGCGCAAGAGCTTCCGCCATTGTCGCCGTTGGCATCTTTCAGGCCTGAGATGGCGCATATCTCCCTCCTTAGATTCGCGGGTCTCCGCTGGGTTTCAGTCATCCCATGCAGTTGGGACCTCGGACGACCTTGATCTGGTAAGGCAAAGTCAGGCTCTCGGCCGAGGAACTTTTGAGAGCAACTACGGTGAGTGCAGAAAGCTCTCCCAATCAAACCAGGCCGTTGGTTCTTGAAACTGGACGCAACTCAAGTCGCAATCGCGATGGCTTCATCGTGGTGCGACGTTTCCGCCCGCAGACAGAGTGCAGCCCTGTCTCATTCAGTGTCGATCGGGCTGAAGACAGGTTGTCGGTCGGCGAATCGACTCGTCTGTCCTTAAATCCTGTCTTCTCATCGACCGGCATGAGGATGATTTGCTGCTACAGCTCCCACACCTTCTGCAATCTCCCCCGGCAAAAGCAGTGGCGGGGATGCTGGTGGCAAGGTGGCTATCCGTCGTTGCGTGCCATCTGTGCCCATCTCGGGGTCTCTTTCGGCACTGACCGCAACGGCGCCGCTTGTGTGTCCTGTGTCGCGAGTGGGCTTGCGGGTGCACGCAGTACCGTACTGTACACTCAACGCCCTGCGTCTGGCAAGTCGTACCTCTTGTGGGACTGACGCGGTGATCGATCAGTGTAAGTCTTGAGGTCCGTTTCTTTCTGCAAGTGAAGTCCCAGCTTGGGGGCCGGCGGGGAGCGCGCGATAAGATGGGGGGATGGTGAGGTGAACCCTTGTCGGGGTCGCGGAGCGGACTGGGAGGGCGCCCGGGCACGGTGCTCTGAGCCCTTGGACGTATTCCTCAGACCCTAATTGTTGAAGATCTGCGAGTCTTATTCGCTGTGCCGCTTCGCTTCTACACATACAACATGAAGTGACTTGACCAGCCTGGAAACTCTGGATCAGCTCCCGACACACCACGTTACAATCCAACATTCTAGACGTCGTGGCCGCCGAGAGACATGCGCGGGAGGCACTGTCGGGCTGGCGTCGAAGAAGCGTAGAAGGATGTTGGAAAACGGTTGTTCATCCTCTTGGTGTGGTGGCTGGGCGCAACGCATGACTGCGCCCTTCCAACGAATCAAACGTCGGCATCTGTCTTCCGTCTTCAGGGTTGTGCACTAGTCGACGGCATTGGCGACTAACATCTTGGCAAATTTGGCCAGAATACCAAGACGGACATGATCAAAGATGGACGTTGAATCCGCTGAGCCCTGTGAGGGTGAGGGACTGGCGCCGTCCCCGAAGCCTCCCGAGCCTCCCAAGACCGACCAAGACTCACAAGCTTTCCAAGGCGATTTCCAAGGGCTCCAAGACCATCGCGACATGCTTCCAAGACGCCCAAGACTTGCCATCCGCGCAGTGTCAAGAGATCTTGCCCGGAAAAAGCTTGTCCGCCATGTGTCCTCGCTGCACACCATCGCCGCCTCACCAGAGGCCCCAGATGAACAGCTGAAAAGTCAAGTAGTTACGTTCGTGGGACGGGAAGCATGTTCATCCAGAGACAACGGCCAACCCCGACTGTCTTTCCCATCCACCCATCCCCTCTCACAAGCACCAGCTCCGTCTCCCTGACTCTTATCGGCCAGACGTCCGGGGATTTGCATGCCCCATTGGCCATTCACATGCATCAGGCCTCCTCTAGTGGTATCATCCCGCCAGACAGAAGGTGGCAAGTTGATTAACCTGTGTTCGTCTGCCGCAGGAGAGTTCTTTTTGGAGGAACTTTTTGACGCTCGGCGAGGGGCCACCAATGTCGACCATGGCTAGCCCCCTCACGAGCTCCTAGTATCGGCAGCTTATTAGATGGGTCGACAACGCGTCCTATCAGTCGCCCCGGCTGATCTTCTGCCCCGACATTGGCTGGATTTTCTCATTGCCCTGGCCAGAATGCTACTATTCCAAACCGAGCACCTCGGTTTCCCCCACGCTAGCAATGATCACTAAAGCCTCCTCTCCTCACAAAGGATAACCATGTTCATCAAGCAACGCGGGTTTCGTATCCTTCAGGCGGAATTCCCTTCGAACCAGTTGCCAATGGGTACAAGAAAAGGTACTCATTCCATGTTCCCAATAGACACCAGCCATTCGCAACGAGTTCCCTGCGACAGCTGGCCAGTCGTACGAGCAGACTTTCGCTTCGTCTAAACCAGACCGGGACTGGTTTCTTCTCCAGATTTCTTCTTCGGGCAGGTCGATTCCGTCCCCAACACCAACTGGAGGCGCGCGTCCCTCAATCTTATCCCCCTCCCCGGTCCTTCGTCGCATGGCGTAATCCCCTCCACCGTTATCGCAACTGCAATAGCGCGCGTGATCGTTATCTCTCCGGGCAATTTGCTCGACAAAGTGCTTAAAGTCAGGCCCATCCGCCAAGACCTTTCCCTCGCGCCAAGCTATCGTCAGGAACGTTTGTGCGGCGCGACTCAATCGATGCCATCGGTAGGGCACTCGTGGTGCAGCCGCCGTGCCGCAAGTTTGGCCGTGAAAGGCAGGCTCGTAACCATGGATCCCCTCATCCGACTCTTTTCTACTGTCCCGAACACCGAACCGACTGGTAGGAAGCTTCAGTCATGTGGCTATTCCTGCCAAAGGAAGCTTCCGTATTCGAACCGACTCACCGCGATGGCGCGCTTGGCAGCGAGATACACTGACTCGCCCGGGGCACACTTCCAGCACTTCTCCGGCTCTGTAGAAGGATGCCCCCTCATTCGGAGCTTGTGATGGGAATCTCCTACAGTATCTCAATTTTTCTGGATTGAAAGTATCACCAAAGACTCTATTGCAGCCGTAGTCAAGACCCTGGGTCTCGCAAATCGTTGCAGACGCCGCCTCGGTTCGCGGCTTCTAGGTCCTAACTTGGCGATGCCAATGCTCCGTCTGGGCACATGTTGCCGTCTTGGAAGTCTTGGTAGCCTGTCCTTTCCGAGAAACCTCAGCTCGCCAGCTGAGCACACCATGTCTCTCAAATGCCTCTGGGCAGAATTGCTATCGCAGCTTAAGTTATTGGTCGGGGACTCCCCCCTCACACTATCCCTGACTGATAATGATTCTTGGCATGCATTGACAGGCTGTTGGGAGTCTGGAGTGTACCCGACCGCTTGGCATCGGTTGCATGGCTGGAATCGGCCATCGTACCGGGTCGTCAGTTTGCGGAAGGTCCTTGAGAGACTAATGGAGCGAGTGCGAGACGCTTGTTGGTTGACTGCCTTCCCCCACGATGCCATTGCTATTTCCAGATCTTCGGGTAGTATCGTGAAGTTGCAAGCTGAGAGGCAATTCTGCGGGAAGAAGTCGAACCGTTGATAGCCTATCGGGTGCCCTCCAAACTGCTTGAAAGTCTCGATCGGCTGGACGGGTGCATTCAGACCCCCGTTTTCACAAACTGGGCGTGTTGCCACCAGGTTGAACGGCGTCAGGATCACCATGTAAGTCAACTGGGTGCGGACTTGATGTGCCTCGCTTAGATCATGGCTAGAATCTCGGAGACAGCGAACAGAAGCTATGCTGATCTGCTCCTCGGAGATGTAAACTGCTTGTTGATCCCACTGTTTAAGGCTGAGAGCATCCCCCCAACTTTGGCAACCTGCGTAATCATCTCATCTGGACTCTGATCAAGAGCTGTGAAGGCGACCCGAAAACACGCCATGCCTACATGTACCATCTGGGAGGTTGGCCGAGGGCTATCAGGCTAGCGCAGTGATGCCATGGGCTGCAATCGCCTACGGCGCTGCTGTCAGAGACTTCTCGACTTATCCTTCAAGTGAGATGGATCAAGAACTTTTGACGCCGCCAAGGAAGAACTTTCAAAGAACTTCCGTCGAACTCGCAGGACAAACATGACATGACTTGAGAGAAGAACGCATTCTATTACAATAACGAAGCTAGCCACGAAGTACCAAAGAAATCTATGAGCTCACGTGTCCGAACATGAGAGAACCATCTATTTGCACCCTCGCCAAACTGGTGCCCGTCGTCCAGCAGAACTATCGCCTCGATGCGACTCATCAGCGCCCAAACTTCATGCGTACCATATCACCCAACTGCAGCAACCCAAAGAGCGATCCAGACTTGCGGGTCAAAAGTTCCCTGGGAATCGCCCGGTCCTTATTTCGAATCTGCCTGCATGGAACGAAGGATCGAACGGACCCCGGCAAACTCGAACTCTTCCATAGTCTCCTCCCAAAGGCGCTCGGTGGCTGCCTTTCCCTTTGGTTCGTACAGCATGGAGGCGAATCTTGACAGGCATGTTAGCTAAGCTCTTACTAACTTGAAGGGCAAACTTACGGAGAGATCTCCCAGTCCATGAGGAAGCTGCCATGCGTCTCTTCCCCTCTCACCACAGCGGCATCGATATAGGTCGATGCGGCTTTCTCGAGTGATCTTCCAGTAAGACCCTTGACCGCTCCCATGAGAGCCTTGAATATGCCGCTCAGGTTGGTGTGTAAATTTGTTCCCTTGGTCAAGCCTGGATCGACAAGATTGACGATGACGTCCTCCTTTCTCACGTACTCGGCGAGTTTGATGATGAAGCACTGACCCAGAATCTTCGAGTCTGGATATCGCTCAAGGTTGTTGAACATCTTCTCGTCGTCAAAGGCAGGCAGAAGAGGTACTTTGTCGGCTTCCTTGAAGTTGGCCATCAAGGATGTACCCGAGTTGACGATGGATAGAGTCCGGGCCTTCCCATCAACCTTCTTTGCTTTCAGAACTGGAAGAAGAAGTATAGCTAGGAGTACTGTCGAGAGATAGTTGACTTGGATTGACTCCTCGTGCCCATATCGCGAGAGCTGGAAATGTTCCTTCACGATACCGGCGTTCAGGATGGCGAAGTCGATGCGCGGAAGCGACGAGCACCGGTCGACGAATTGTTGGATGGAATCGTACGACATCATGTCCAGAGGCCAAACTTCAATGTTGGCCGACGGATGCGCCTGGCGCAGCTTTGATGCGGCTTCCTCGCCCTTCTTCTGAGATCGTACAGCCATGATGAGATGGCTCAGTTTATGATCCAGCAACATCTCCGCGCAAGTCAAACCGATCCCGGCGTTGGAGCCTGTGATAATTGCAGTCTGACCAGAGAGCGAGAGATCCTTGGGAGGCATCTGCGGTTTGGCGCACATGGCCTTCATCGTCAAACCCACTGTGCCCGAGGTCAAAGGCGGGAGATTAATGGAGCTCGTCATGATAAGAGGTGATTTGAGGAATGTGGTAGTCCGAATTGGTCTGTGATACTTCTGATAGACTTTGGCTGAGGGCTTGGTTAGATGAGGCTTGAATGTCGTCGTTGAAGGTGTGTTTGAGTTTCTCCATCCTGTCGTCTCAGCGGTCCTCTTATACTTTGAGTAAAGACATGAAGTCATCGGCAATCGCACATAATGAAGTTCGTAATTGCTCTGCCCATTCCATTTTGAGGCACAAATCTTCGTTGGAGCCTCTTGAACAGACGTCAAATGATGACCTAAAGGGGTAAATGGTCAGGTTCGGAAGCGCCACCGGGCCCGAGCCCGGGAGTCGCCCAGTCCGACCGGCCCCAAGCCCCACTTGATTGCGCCTTGATCCCGGAACAGCTCGGGGATACACCACGCGTGCTCCGGGCTTAACAGAAAGGCTTAAAAGCGGATCCTGGTTCCTTTGCTCGATTTCTTTCCCTTTTAAGCAATCTTACTAGGGAAGGAATCGTTGTAGAACGCCGCTAGGCCGGAAGAGGGCAACAATCGAGTGTCAGCATGGCTGGGCTTGTGGCGCTCAGCACCGGAGCGGGGTACGCAAACACGTAGGCCTATGATGAATGATTGAACGGAAAGGAATGGGCACGTGTCGTCGCACCGAACGGCTTTTGCTTCAGCCTGACTGTCTCTAGGTAAGACTTTAACTCCTCAGCTTCTTCATTGCATTCCTTTTTGGGTAAACAGTACCTACACTTCAACGCTTCGCCCACACCGTTACTCCGGCGTTGCCTGTGGTTTCCAAGCCAGCGAGAGTCAGCCACTCGTCCAAGAGCTAGCCTTTCGGGAGTAAGATCGATCATCTCCGAGAGCTTCGGCCACGCAACACCCCGACAGCGTCCGGAGGCAGTCCAGGTTGAGGGATCATCGCTCTCAGCCTAGAAACTGCAGACTCTTGACGTACGTTGGGGCACTGTAGTGAGCTTAGCGGTTCATAATGGGAAAAGAGAAGCCTGGTGGTATGGCATTCTACGTCTGTCAATGTGATCATGTCTGACCCGTCTCGTCAGCCAACAAGGGCTTTGCCTTTGTCATCGCAGACTCGAATGGCAAACCAAACTCGGGTGACCGCAAGTTGATCCGGAGCCATGTCATGCGAGGAAAGAACACGCGCGCAACGCGGCCGCGGGTCGTGCCGAACCGCCACAGCTCCCCAACAACGACAAACAGTGTTCAGACGTCAGATCCGGCGTCAGCGGTGCCTCAGTCGGCATGGAGCCCCCTGGCAGTTGAAAACCCTGCATGCATGAGCGGCGAAGACGAGGAAGAGGGTCTTCTGACGCTGTTGCGTTCCCCCTTCGACGTCTTTGCATGCCCATTTGCAGATGAGATTGACTCCAGCTCGAAAGAGATGTTGTTCGAATGTAGATCCCCTTTGGACCCCCCTTTCACATCCGATCCGTCCAAGCTCATTTATGCTTAGTCTATGCTATAATTAAGGAAGCCATGTACCCTGTTGAGTGGTGCGTTCGATTCGACGCAAGCAAGACTCCGTGGTTCCATTGGCTGCTGGTGGATCCAGCCTACCTGCACTCCGTCCTCTTCACTGTCGCGATGTTACATGACTGGCTTCTGGGAAGCAAGCGAAGCAAGAAAACCAACTACCACATCTACAAGTCGTTGAACTATTTGAACGAGAACATTGCTTCCAAAGAAATGGCAATCGCCGACTCAACGGTCGCCACGATCGTGACTATGAGCATGGTGGCGGAGATGTTCGGAGATCATGCGGCATCAGCTGCGCATGTTGCTGGCCTCCGGCAAATAGTCAAACTCAGAGGTGGGATTGAGAATTTTAGACATAACCTACAGCTCTTTGCGAAGATATGCCGGTGAGTCTACCGTGGCGATGTCTCTCCTCAGAAAGCTTACCTAGATCAGCGTTGATATCGGCTGGTCGCTCATCACGGGAGAAAGGCCGATATACTTCAGCGACAATCTTTCCTACGAACCTGCATTCGTATCCGCCCTGGGTCCCTCGCCCGGTGGAATCACCCCTTTACAAAGACTCTCTTCTATGCGGAACTTCGTTGAATCTCTTGATCTCCGACTCGGCTACGTATTCCAAGATCTGCAAGACTTCTCTGGCATGGTGAATATCTTGTTTCGAGCACAGAAGATAGACCCTAATAAGTTTCAACAACTCATGACCTCCATCCAGTACCGGCTGCTCTACCTGGAGCTGAATGACGATGCCATGGCAGAGTCGTTGCGTCTGGCCATGCTTGGCTTCATTGCCACACTCTATCTCCACGTTCTAGGTGTCAGGCTGCGGTTCGTCTGGTTATCAAACAAGCTTCGGGAAACGCTACAGGCAGTTGACCTGTCGCGAGCGGAAACGCCTTCATCGAGACTCCTTCTGGCCTGGATACTAGTCATCGGGTCTACAGCTGTGTTCGATGAGAGCGACGATGTGTGGCTGTTACCGAAACTGGCTTCTTTGCGCGGTTCTCTCGGACAAACTTGGCCAAGCGCAAAAGAGAATCTCGCGAAGGTCATATGGATTGATAACATCCACGATCCGAAGGGTGTAAAGGTTTTCGAAAAGCTGGTGCTGCACGTGGCTCAAATCCCTTCTGCCAATGAGGGAGCCGAGTCGCAAGACTTTGACGTTCTTTTTGAACTTTCCGATCAATCCTATCAAGTCCTCCATCGCATGACTGGCGAAAAGGAACGCGTGTCAACATGATGGGTCGTATATCGGTGGTGCAGGTACGGCGCGCCAGATTCGGAGACCCTGCAGGTTTTCTGCAGCTTGTCGTTGCAATATCGACTCTTCAGCGGCACTGATAACCCACTTGAGAAAAGACCTCGCAGAATGGGTACCGTTTGACTTCCAAAGTCCCTTTTCAGAGTGCATCTCCGGCATGATATGTTGGACCAACGGGAGAGCGGGGCTGCTCGGCGGGTAAACTGGTACTTGGTCAGAACGGGCTTTGGCTTTCAATTGAGATGCTCTTCTCCCTTTCGGTCGCAAATACATCGAGCGTGCAGAATATGCCTGATAAAGCCTAGTACAGTATAAGACATCAACCGCCAATATATCGCGGCATCTAGCGTCTTGTCAATGGAACCTCTCAACTTGACCAACATCCGAAGCTGACGTGAGCGGCATTAGCCCCTCGGCAACCTGCAAGTGTCGCGATCCACTTCAAGCTCAACGATGGTGATTGGGTTTTGGTTCTTCAAGGGGAGCATCCATCACACTTCACATTCAAGGGTGCGGAAGACCCCTGTTCCAACACGTCGTGATCTGGTCCGACCTGCGTTGGTGTGAGGGGTTTGGTGGATTGATAAAAAGTCCAGGCTGTCAATAAAAGCAGGCTACTCTCTCGTTGAAGGAATCTGCAACAGAAACTTGGCGCACACAGGTACCGACGATACAAACCACGATGTCATCGCTTGAAGCAACCGGTGAATTCCGCATCTCCAACCCCGAGGGGTCAACACGAGAACAGATCGCCAAAGATGCGCCCCAGCTTCAAGGCTTCGCCGAAAAGTATCCCGATTTGCCCATATACACACCCTCGTCAGAATCCTACGCGATTGTAAGACCGTTTTACAATGGTGCAGCAACAAAGCAGCCTCTTGCCATCCTCAGACCAAGAACAGACGCCGAGGTCGCTGCCGTAGTTCAAGAAGCAAAGGCACAGAAACTGCCGTTCGGTATCAGAGCCGGCGGACACGACCTAAGTTTCACCCAAAACCAAGGGGAAGATGGCATCATGATCGATCTCCGCGCCCTTGACAGTGCTGTCGTCGCCGAGGACAGGAAGTCGGTCCGTGTCGGCGGCGGTATCATAGGCCTCGCCCTGTCAAAGTTTCTTCATGAACACAAACTCCTGACTCCTCACGGATGGTGTTCAGGCGTTGGAATCGCAGGCTGGGCCATGGGCGGAGGATACGGGTACTCCAGCGCCTTCTATGGCCTTGGTGTTGACCAGATCCTGGGGGCCCGATTAGTCCTCGCGAGCGGCGAAGTGGTCGACACTGACCAGCACCCTGACGGAAAGGAGTTGCTCTGGGCACTTCGCGGTGCAGGCAATGGCAACTTCGGTATCGTGGTCGAGCTTCGACTCAAGGTGTATCCCGAGACGGCCTGCTTGGGTGGTCTCGTAGGATTCCCTAACTCTGAGACCGGCCAGGTCTTGAACAGATTTAGCGAGATGGAGAAGGATTTGCCTATCAATACCGCGGCAGAGATTACTCACATGGCGATGCCTGGCGTTGGGCCCGTCCTGAACTTTTTCCTCGTATGGACACCTACAGATGGTAACCTCGACGAGGGCTGGGAGTTTCATCGTAAGATCAAATCTCTGGGGACGGTCCTCTTAGACACTGTAGCAGAAAGTATGTTGGATCCTGGGCTCACGTATACAACAAGCGCTGACACTCACAGCTACCGATTACGGATTCTTCAGCTCCTTCCCCAACCCTTCCGGCACTCATTATTACCCACGAGTGTGTACCATAGAGTATATGACACCTGAAATAAACAACATCATCGCTGCCAACCCTCCTCCCGGGCCGTGGTGCGCGAACGTCATTCACAGCGCCCATGGCAGGGTCCTAGAGCCGAACCCGGAGGCTTGCTACCCGCTGCGAAAGCGCCACCGTATCTTCAACCCGAATGCCGGTGTTCAGGATGCTCAGGGTGGTAGCACAGAATTCGAAGGCTACAAAGAATGGAATGACGGTCTCATAGCCAAGTTGAAGGAGAAGGGTCTGGCCCTGCCATACGGCTACCGCAATTTGTCCCCTGAAGCGGACATAGATTGGGTGTCTACTTATGGAGAGGAGACGTTGGATAGGCTGAAGTGGGTTAAGAACAAGTTCGATCCTGAGAACGTCTTCAGAACGGGATATCCGCGGTTGGACCTGTTGTGATATCGGGCGTTCAGCCGCCGACGGGACGACTGCTCTGAGGCCTCCTCGGGCCGAGGAATGGCTTGAACATCGTTCCGATCAAGACATTTACATTCCGCTCGTAATAACAAACTTCTACTTCACCAGGGTTCGATCGACGCTATTGGCAGTTAATGAGAAGATCATCTGACGAACTGACGCGATGCCACATCTTATCTGTCTTCAGTGCTGCATTCGACGTGAGCCAAGTTTCAAAGACCATTTATTCAACAGCTCTGCAAGGTTGTTGGGTGCATCTCAAAGGCATAAATACCCAACGCGGCAACCTTAGTGAGTGGAATGTCCCTGGATGTCTCGGAAGGAAATCTGGTTGATCTGGGCCGAGACCGCGTTCGGCAGTCGTCTAAACGTTGTACTGCGGTGATGAAGTTGTAAGTCTATGATGACTTGGCGTTCAACGAGTCGTTGGCGGCCGGAAAGGGACCCTGAAGAGCCGCAACCGGCCAACAACCGTTGCGGTTCGCTCCCCTTTGAACACTCTGATTGGCTTGCGGGATTTCCTCCGCCATGAAGTCGGCCTCGCGGGGTACTCTCGAATGTTTTACACGCGCCCGTCGACGATCCCCTGAATCTAGTACGAAGTGGCCTCCCGTGAAAGCGTTGCGAAGCCTCGTGCCGACTTTCTGTCCCAGATTGCCAGCCGAACTTCTGCGCCCTAGACACACTCTGGTAGCGATGATTGGGTTCGACTAGCCTGAGACGAGCTGCATTCTGGGCGACCTGACGATCGTCGTGGATCTGAACGTCACCCCGCAGGCGACCACTCCCGCCGGCAAGCTGCACGGCTTCACAAGTGTTCATTCCGATAAGCTTCATCTATTAGAAGCCCCGACGATATTGTGTGCTTGGGTCGAGGGCCGAAGAGTGCGGAACTATCGGGCCCGCAGTTGGCTTGCATCGATGCACCGTTCCCGGCACAGAAACGGTGCAAAGAACGGCAGCCGGACCGATCTCTGGCAATCGACCCGGGAAGAGTCCATCAACGGGTTTGGGCGCGCAAGGTCGGCAAGTGGGACACAAGGTTCAAGACCACGATGCAGGGTAAGCAACAAGCGCCTCTGGGTTTCCTCTTTCAGCCTGTCTCTGGTTAGTCTCAGCTTAGTTGAAAACATGGTCTCAACGCCGGCGACGGGAGATGCTGCCGGCTTAGGTTGAATCTGGCATTGGTATGCTCGCGATTGACGATTTGGGCAGGTGGGTTGGTGAGCTAGACAACTGGACAGCGAAGAATTCACCGTCTATTCGAGCCCAGACCGTCAATTGAAGCTTCGAATGCCGATAGACCGATCGCGTCGGACCCCTCGGTCGCGTGTTGCATGACGTTGATTGCTCTTTGCATGGGGCCGACCGATTCAGTAACCACCAGCACTAAGGCGGTGGGTGAGTTGAAAACAACAAATGGCCTTCATCACGATCCTCAATCGTCGAAGGCGAAAGAAATCGCGCTCTGACCCGAATTGCTGGCACTGATTGTTTCCAATGTGTCGGGACAAGACTGAACGGTGGGGGGCGAAGAAGAATAGAAAACAAGAAAGCTCTGGAAACCAACAGTCAAGCCGCGGCAGGCAACTGCAGGAATTTCAGGAGGTTCTTCTCCGGAGAACCTGACGATCCCCGGGGCGTGATACAGCGGGTGGATAGCATGGGATTTCTTCAGATCGAGATTTGAAAAGTCCATCGGAGTTTGCCCCGCTCACTAAGAGAACGCCGAAGGTCGTGCGCGGCCTGGCATTAGTAAACCAAGATAATGGGTTGCAATAGTGCGGCTCCCGACGGGGTGACTCAGGAACAGTTTGTAATGCCAGGTCAAGGAGATAGTTCCGTCGTCCAATGATGGCGCGTGTGACGTTGTGCTGGAAGATCTTCACGGGGGCGATAAAGCTCATGTGCTTGTTTGTTGAGTTTTGTAGACATTACGTGTGCGATGGAAAGCTCTCCGGAAGACCTCCATTGGCAGGATATGTGGCTCGAGGGTGCTGAATGTGCCACATAGGCCGGGGTATTCGCCACTCAAAGCCACAATTCTTGACTAACAGGGTGGAAAGCTCCAATCATTTGGCACGTTCGGGAACTCGGGAAACGTGGACAGTCGCTTGGCTGCTCTGTGGAGGGTGGCAGAAAACAGGCGAGCTGCACAACTTGCGTGGGATGATGGGAGCAAGAGGTGGGGATGCCACGGGAATGGGAAACACCTCGTGGAGCGGTGTCTTGAGAGGGGTGTCAATGTGCCTGGGAACACTGGAAACACTGGGAAAACTGGGCACACGATTCCATTCTAGTGGCATGTTAGTGCGTGAACTGGTGCCGCCAGAGCTGGGCCATCAAGAAGTTCCCGGCCGATCAGCCACGGGCTCTCCATTCCCTCCATTGCTTGGTCAGTGTCCAACAATGCGTGGGGAAGAGACTGACCGTTGAGAGAGGCCGACGGTCCGGAGGGATTTCCGGGCGATGGCGGTCCAATAAGTTGCGCCATCTCGCCCGGAGGTTATCTCCGGGGCCCCTCCCTTGGCACGACGAAAGCAGGACGTCGAGATGGCGTTGGAGGGACATCAGTCGTCATTGTACAGTCTTAGCTGACAGGCTCCTGCCCTCTTCCTAGTTCAGCCTCTGGAACTGTTCCATGCGCTTTTGGACTGTCCTAGTGGCCTGGAAGTGGCTTGGTGCTGCACGGGTACGCGGTCTATTCAAGGGCGCCACGGCATGTTCAGCATCTCGATGAGGGAAGCCCATCCACAAGCACCCTCGGCATTGTGGCTGCTCATGCTCCTCGACCTTGTTGAGATTCAATTGTGCTACATGATTGGTTCTATTCCTTGTACGGTATCACTCCTCGATCCCCGATTCGATCTAGCTGGCAAAGGTCCGCCTGTCCACCGTGTTGAGCTACTGTCCTGTCTGCTCTTGTGTGTCGTGTTCGTCCCAGGCAAAAGACCGGACTTGGAGTCCTGGTCCTGCTCCCCGCGAAGGGGTTGTATAAAGTGCCCAGGACCTCCTCTTTTCGCCCCCTTCGCAAAGCCATATATATTTGACCGCCAATCTACTATTGTTTTAGCTTGAGAATTGAATACTATTTGATTTGCATATACAATTCCTCGAGTACTCCATTCCATATCCTTGGCAATTAAACCAAGCACGGCCACACTCAGAGCGACGCTATTCCGAGCCCCGAACCTAGCCAACCACATCCTGACAGGCCAAGATACCCTGGTAAACCTTCTCTGCCCCGGCACAACATCACAAGCCACAGAGCTGAGCAACCATGGACTCCGGCTCAGCAGGTGTGAGTACACTTCAAAGTGGGTTGTCGAGTAGCGCATTTCACGATTTGCTCTCTGACTCTTTCGCCAACCCGACAGGCGAATATACCTCGCAACAACAAATACAACAACGTCAACCGGACCAGCAACAAGCGGATTGTTTCTTCCAGCGACAACTGAACATCAAGCGAGAGAATGAAGCTGCCAACACTACGCCACAGTTCTTCGTCGCGCCCTCTGCCCTGACTTCAGCACCCGACGCGGCGTCAATCATTTCCGACAGCACATCGTCCCCTTCAACAAGGAGCTCTCATGTGTGGCAGGACTCGCCCGCGACCAACTCCCTGTTGTCGCCAGTGAGCTCCGTACTATCGCCGCCGCACTCCAACATCAAGTCGCCACCAGTCGACCCCTTGATCATTAGCCCCGAGCAAGAGACGAAACCCCTGCCGGCAGAAGCAATCGAGTCGCCAAAGAGGCGGCGCGGCAGACCTCGTCTCACAGAACCCAAGACACGAGCGGCGGACGCGCCAGCGACAGTAACATCAACGACGGGAGCGAAGGTGCAGAAGAAGTCCGCAGCCGCGCGACGCGCTTCGACGGCATCCGCGAGCGGCGCAGACGACGCTAAGGCTACAAACACCACCGAAGATAAGAAGAACCGCGTCCGCGCCCGCAACCGAGAGGCGGCGTACAAGTGCCGGCAGAAGAAGCAGAAGGGGATCGAGGAGCTGCAGTCGCAAGAGGTGGTTGCGGAAAATGTGAACAAGAGTCTGCACGCAGAGGCGGCTATGCTGCGGAGCGAGATCTTGATGCTCAAGAACATGGTACTTCAGCACGGCGGATGTGGATGTTCTTTCATCGAAGAATATATCTCGGGCGCTGCGCAGAACTTGGTCTCATCGAGTATGGCGGCGAATGCAACAACAGCGAATGCAGGAGCCGCGATGAACACAGGACCCGGAGGCGATTCAAATATGGACTGGGAAATGTTCGATACGGAGGACCGCAAATCCGGAATATCAGCACTGGGCTCCGACGATGGGTTCTCGATGCTTGACGATGTTTCCGTCACCCATGGCGGGAGAGCTCAATCGCAAGACTTTATGATGGCTTAGGAGGACGAATGGAGGACAGGTTTACAATGTTCTTGAGGACAGAAAGAAGCGAAGTCCGGGAGGCCGGCAGGAAAAGTTTGCTACCAAAATCACATATGTAGCTGCGGCGTTTGGAAATGCGGCATTCAGCGTGGGCGTCTTGGAGAGGATTGTTTCTACACAGGACCAGGGCCTCATGGCTTAGCACTGGGATATGAGATAATGAGATCAATGACTTGAAATTTGCGTCTTTCCAAATGTTGTGCCCAGTTGGCAATCAAAAGGTTGATGTTCCCTATGCCCAAATCTTCGGCGGTGCTTGCAGCCGCCGCGCCGGATGACATACCACCGAGACCCGATCGACTTGGCTTCGACAACCGTGAACGACGGCTAGGCGGCGCGAGCGCTAGGGATACACTCGACAGACATGGTGTGTCCTGGGACAGTATCCGTCTCTGTCAGCCAAGTGCAGACGCGCTACGCGAATCATTCGAGAGTTTTCGGTGGCAGGTCGCCGCGGGAAGTGGAATAATGAACATTGCCCCATCTATCGCGCGGCACTGGGAGCGCGGAGGCATAAGGAAGACCCGACAGGTTCCTGTTTCGGATGGGTTCCCATCACGAACACCATTTCGCAATAGCCCTATGAAGACCCACGTGCTGAGTCGTCGCTCACGAAGGGACCATTCGATCGTGTCAGTTGGACTGGAATTGGAATGCCTCGGAGGACTTGAACCTTGAGTAACCCCGATGTCCGAGCAGATAACACCGAAGGCTCGCTCATACCAAGAGCTACTGAGTTCATCGTCAGGGACTTTTCTGACTAGTCACGATGTTCTAGCTAGTCTCGATCATGTCTAAGAATTAATCGTACTCGATCAAACGTGGCTGTCTAACCCACTCAGAAGTAGATCGATTGAGGCCTTCTTTGCCGCCAACTAAGTAAAATAGACTCAAGTGTTTCTTTTCTTTTTCAACCTATGTTGTTTCCTGTTCGTTCGGACTGCGGAATCATAGTCCGATGTCCAGCCGGCTGTTGAACGGCATGCGAGCCTTTCTGAGTCGACGGGCCCGCATCCTCGTTCTCTGGCCCGGCATTTGCTCTTTCAGATGGCCTATGCGATCAGACGAAGCCGTGAACGTGCGGAACAAGCACGACTCGCGATCCAATTACGTGCTCTTGATTTGGCCTCAAGGTGTTGCGAGGAGGATGCATCCAATGAATGGGCGTCTGAGTCCGTGTTCCAACCTGTCCAAGCGCTCGGCCTTCTGATGTGTGCCGTCAGACGTGCGCGAAGTCAAAGCCCGGCCACTACTTGGGCCATCAGTTAGGTAGTGGGTGCAGAACCAACAGGTTTTCGAGTGTTGGAGATGGAGGCAGCCATCAGAATTACGAGTTGGTGTGATAACACGAAGTACACTGACAACATGACTCCGCCAAGAGCTTGCTAAGCATGTCAACGCAGATCATCTCATAATCACCCACGCTGTCGTTGATATTACGGCCACTGGTCGTCACAGTCGCATATAGCAGGGTTCATCTCCACATTTCACCTGCAGTATCTCAGCATTTGTTCGACCAAATGATGGTTCCATCCTACATCTAGACCCCGCTCCGAGGTTTTCGGTTTCGCCACCACGGCGTCCCCTGAACCAACAATCCCACGTTTTGAGTGGATACGCAGTAGCACATCATTCTGCAAGGACCTTTCCATGTCAGTTCCCCGAGCAGTGGGAGGAGTAGGGTCGCTTTAAGCTTTTTGGAAACTCGCAAGTGCCGCGCCACGAAACTCTGACAGCTAGATATGGACTCGTAAGGTGAGACGCAGGCCACCGCTCAGCGGCAGCTCAAAGTGCACGGAAATGCCATTGGTCGCTTTATCGTTTGCTCTAGCACGATGGAAGTATGCTGCCGTTAGTGGAACTTCCATCCGCCCTCGGTCGGTACACGTTGGTGCAGTTGATGGAGCGCATCCATCCTCACATGTTCGGTGAATCGTCCCATCTGGCTATGCCATGTGCCCTCCCATCATCTGAGGAACGCCAGACGGCTTTGGTTTGCTACGAGACTGTGAGGTCAAAAGCTGTGTTGGACCTAGGTGTCTCTGAACAGCTGGCTTCTCCAATTCCGTGTAATTGATTTGCTGACTTTTGTAAAGCACTCTGACATATCCGTATCCTATGCAAGACACATGGCATCGTCTGCAACATATTTCCGGGCGTTGATCATTCCCATATTTTCCGCACAATCCGAGTTTCTCGTAAGGTACATCCCAGCACCCAAAGAGTAACCTCCAGCGAGACAGCCCGGCAAACTGTGCCATACCTGCGACCAAAGGCTCTGAAGGTTTCTATATGCGTGCCAGAGGCAAGGAGTGGCCGAGGCGGGTAGCTCCTCATCAGGCAACATCCTTCACCAGGCGTGGTTTGTGTCCGCCCTGTGGAGCTCCGTCTGTTTCTCCCCTCTCAATTGCTGAAGTATAAGCTCGAGGCATCATGGACGGCTCTAAGAGGGAATAGACGCGCCTAGCGGACCCATCCTGCTAATGATTAAGGTGCAGTTGCAAGGTTTGGGTGGCCTATAAGCCTGTGATCAGCCGCTTCCTTACTAGTCTTGCGATCCTCGATGCCACCCCATCCCGCTCCGCGTACGCCATGCGCCAGCCCGGCAGCCACGCAGTAGTTCCATCGGCGGCATCATGTCGACGCCAATACTACCAGTTTACTTCGAGTTGAGCTGGTCGATTCTCAGCACCATCGGCGCTGCGAACGTGTTGTTCGGACTCCTCATCGTCGGGATTACAACCTTTTCTCAGATCACCGTGGTACCAATCATCTCATCAGCGGCGGGAGCTATTGCAAACGGTCTCTGCTATTATGCATACTATGACGAAGGGTACGAGTTGAAGAACAAGGCAGCCGCTTCAGCGTTCGGGGATCTCTTCTGGCTGGTTCGTCTCGGGAGAAACTAAGCAGCGCCGTGGTCCAGACTGACGAACGTGGCAGATACAGGAGGTCGGGCTATCGTTCTACAGCTACGTGCTCCTGCGCAGGATACTGAAGGATCGGGGGTGGCTGATCTTCAACAGCCTGTTTTGGATCATTGTCGCCGCCCTCGTAGCGCTCCGGATCATGATCGCCATCTCGCGCGTCAAGTTCATCCTGCGAGGAAACACGAACCTGCAGAGCACGGTGAACAATCTCCACATCGCCTATTTCGTGCTTATCGCAACGTTGGAATGCGTGAGCGCTTTCTTCCTACTCAAGACGTTCGCCGAGGTCAAGTCGACGTCGATCCGAGCGGCATTGAAAGGTGGTCTGTTCAAGTATCTCATGAGGAGTACCGAGGTCCGACTTGCGACGCTTGCTATCCTGGGAACGATGAGGGCCATCACGTACTCATTTCAGATGACAGCTCAGAGCGCGACCAATGCTGCGAGTCAATTGGATAGGTTTGCGTACACGTTGGAATGTCTATTCCCCGTCGTCATGTTGTAAGTCGAAGGCTTCTCTGCCATGCGTGAGACACGTCCACTAATGAGAGGCGCTCAGCATTGACGTACTGGCATCCAAGCTGGTCTTTACAACGCAGGTGTACGATCCCGTCTGTCCAAGTCGCCCAGTATTGCGAGGATGCACCACGAGCAGAAAGCCGGAGGACTGGGATCCGGCGACGCAGCAAAGTGAGAGAGTGGTGGAGGTCCGCGGCGGCAAGCGGACGAGTTCGCAATTGAACATACTCAGCAGCAGTGGGCATTCGAGATCCGACGTCGATCTTGAGCGGATAGAAACACCAAAACCTCTGGGAGGCATCAGCAAGACGGTCGAGTTTAGTGTATGGCGCTCTGATCCGGTAAATCAGCAACGGCCGATTCATATCATGACATCGCCATGACAGGAGTTCAGGGATTTAGGAGCAGTCCAATGATACCACGAGTCGAATGAGGAAATGTTTTGTTCATACAACCCCAGTGAACCTTCGTAGCATGATGTCGTACTCCGTAGTCCGGTGCAAATACTCGGCTGGAAGACTACCAGCCAAGTGGTACGCGCCAGGAAGCGCCCAAAGGACCAAATCAGACGACATGTAAACCATTCCATTGGTGCTGGCTTCTGGAAGCGATCCATTCGGCCAAGACTAGCGGGAGAAAGATCTGGCTTCTTCAGCGGAAGATGGCCGTAGCAATGGGTACGGGTGTTTGGAAACGGCGCCAGCCAGTGTGTGCCAAGCGCTGCAATTGTTTCATGAGGTCGAACGGGCCTGTGTCGGGGCAGAATAGTACATCGGACTGAGCACTCTACCGGGTTTAAGAGGTTTGGCTAGAACCAACAGCCAGTCGGCGTCAGCAGCCCGTGTCCGACGGGCGTTCGAGTACTCGGCATCGTGTTGATAATTGAAACAGAACCCACAATGGGGATCTCGTGCTGACATTGAAGGGTATCTCAAGATGCTAGTCATTACTCGTTGTCCGAACCTCAGGGCGCATAGCTGAGAACGCTCATGTCTCTGACCGTGCCCTGCCTTTCATCATAACCCTCCATATTGCAATATGGCATACCAAACTGCTGACCCCCGAACATCTCCATGCCCGGTTGAATTGTAGGTGGTCCCGACGTGGCATATGGGTCTATCCCAAACGCCGGGTCACAGGCCTTTTCGGGCCCTTGCGACTCTGCGGATGGAACCTGGGACAGGAAGTCAAAGTTGAAATCCGGAATCGCGGGGTCACCGCCGAAGATCTCCAACGGGTCTGGCATCTCCGGGGTCGTGCCGGCAGTAGTCATCGTCGACGGCGACGTGTCCGTCGCGATGAAAGAGGATATACCGAACCCGGGACTTGACATGTCGCCGACGCTTGGTGACGGGCCTTCGATGTTTCGCTCTTGGCTCTCAATCTGCTGGTAGCTCTTGAATAATGTGAGCTGCAGGTTGCGTGCGATCTCAATGACCTTTTGTTTCATCCCTTCCTCGACGAAGCTGAGCTCCCGCTCGACTTCTTTCTCGAGCTGTCGGCGGACCTGAGTGGGGAGTTCGCGACGGAGGTAGTCCTCGTATCCTCCGAGATTCGTTTGGGCGTCTTCTGTGGTGTAGTCTAAGGCTTGTTAGGTGTTGCGTCCTCTTGGTGGGGATGTAATATTTGGCTTACACGGGGACGGGATCTCTCGCTCTCTGACGTCTGGGAAGAGAATGCTGTAGACTTGTGTCCATTTTTCAGCTTCCGTGAGTTCTTTGCCGCCGGTCTTCTTCCGCGACCGAAGCTTCTTTTCTTGATCTTGGGTGATGCCGTCCAACACCTCCGGTTCCTTGACTTTGCATGGAGTAGGCAAACGAGCGTGGGCTTGGAGGTCTGCTTGCGTTTCAAATGGCTGAGAGCAACGCGGACATGAGAATTTTGGGAGCGAGTGCTTGCGGTATATGTGCTCCCTGTATCGTGTATTAGCATCACGTCTGGCGGTTGCGATAGGAAAGATTTACTTTATGCGGTGAACGTGATCCCACCCTGGACCACAGCAAGGGCGCTGGTTCTTATACTTGCGCGGGTTATGCTTGAAGAATGGACAAGCCAGCTTCGCACCGCTGACTTGGTCTTCCTGAACTTTGGGAAGCTTGGCGCGGGGCGGACGATTCCCATCTCCGTCCCCGTCCTTTCCTTCTTCGTCTTTGTTTCCGTTGTCCTTGTCATCCGATCTACTGCGCTTCGATGCCAACGATCTCTTCTTGCGAATCAGTGGCTCCGGTGCCCGGCTGGCCACGGCTGTATTCGACGTTGCGTGCCATCTGCTGTCTGCTACAGAAAACTCGTGCGAGGGCAAAATGCCCCTACGACCGGGCGGCGGCCTCCGCCCACGGGCTGGGGCCTTGTTTTCCTGAGGTAGAATCTCTTCAAATGCCTCGTGGGTTGTTGAAACGGCAGGCGTGGGGGGTGGCCCTCCTACAGACGGCGGACTTCCACGAGGTTCATTGTCGAGGTCCACTACCCCCAGCGGATATTCCATGCGCTCCGTCCCTGTTTCGTCTTCTCGGCTGATTACCGTGTCGAATGCAGCGGATGCTGACGAGACCTCCTCATCTTCGCACTCGTCTTCCACCGTTTCGAGACTTGATACTCTCTTCTCCTCGCCTGCTTCCAATATCTTCTTGTCTTTGCTTCTCTTCAACAAGTTTGAGAATGAGAACGACTTGGCTTTAGGAGCAGGCGGTGGGGGAGGCGACGCCAGCATTGGCATCCCGGTGCCCCGCTCATCTTCAGCATTGCCCTGGTCCTCCGACAAAGAAAGGGTTCTTAGTGCAGACTGTGTATACACTGGTCTTGATGAAGAACTGAGTCCCCTGAGCGATTTCGGTGATGAAGCCGGGTTCAATCTTGTAGTCGACGATAAACCGACCAAAGACTCCTTGTGGGCGTATCTGTCACTTCTCAGGCCTTCCCTGGTCGCTCTGAGTTCTCCTACTTTCTCTCTTTTCGTCCCGATGTCTTTTGCTCTTTCTTCATTTTTTGAAGGCTCAGGACGAATGCCACTACTCAGCTTTTGTTGTGTGAATCCCGTAGGAACTGCCCTCGGAGCTGCGAATCGAGGGCTGAGGGTTGATCCCAGACCCTGGGACATGGGCTGAGGTCGTTGTTCCTCCTCCTCTTTCACCTTCAGCTTGATATCAAGCCAGTCCATGAACGAGGTCATGACACTGTCGACCATCATTCGCTGTACCGTCTTTGAAGGGTCCTCGTTTCCGTCAAGGTCTTCATCGTGAGTACTGGACGAGCTCTCTTCATTGGACGAATCTTCTTGCTTGACGGCTGTCTCATCAGGTGTGCCGGCATCCGTTACTTTAATTGAGGCCATGTTATTGCTGTCAGGTGCGTGAGGAACGATGTTCTCACTTCCAGAGCGGGCGTCACCCGTTTTACGGGCTGCTGGGTTGGTGTAGTGAAAGCCCGGAAAGAGCTGCGAATAATCCCGGGGACTGAGGTTGTCTGATGGCCCCTGGGGCTCTGAAGAGGCAAATTCTGCATCGAAGTTTCCGAATGACGGTTGCTCTTCGCCATTTGTCTCAGGACTTTCGGCCGATTCGGATTGGGCAATTTGTGGATGCTGTGGTTCAACGCTGTCGAAGCCTGGGTCGAAAACAGAGTGATCTCGGCCAGAGAATGCCGGCCCAGGGCTGGTCTCTGTTGCATGGGGAGAGACAGTGCGATTACTTTGGTCGTTGCTTTGCCACTTTTCGTCGTGAGAGACCTGAGCCTTGCCGTTTTCTGGTGGCGGGGGGCTCATGACGGTTGTCGTGTCCCAGACGGGACGGGGTGAATGGCGGGGTAAGCAAACAAAAGTGGCGCCAACTATGAGTGCTGTGAGCCTAGTATGAGCATCTGGTACCGAAATCCAGATGATGATGCAATTCAATTGTCGACAGACTGTTGCTGGGGTGCAGAGGTGAGCGAGCGGAAGGGAGGTTGACAATGTCAGGGGCAGGCGGCTTATGAGTGCGGATTGAGCGGCGCGAGTTTTACGCCGCTGCGCAAAACTCGGGGGCGCATTGCGGCTGAGGGGACCCACTTGGCCGAGTGCGGGGTCCCCACTTAATTTCCACGCCGTTGGGCCGGCCGTGCGGTGCGGTGCAGCTCGTTACATGCTCCGAAGGGATCATATGGCACCGATCCGTCTTGGTGAAATTGATTGCGCCGTTTCGCAAAACAGGTGAACATGAGGTTTCCGCCGAGTTGATGGATCTCGATGTCTCTCTCTCCGAGGCCTGTATAAGTAGCTCGCTCCAGGTTCCGTATGAAGCCCGCGGCTCGTCCCCAATCACTCACTCATTCACCATCATGGCCAGTAACACAAGCACTGCCTCATCATCATCCACTATTGAAGGTCACAGGTAGGCAGTTTCCCTCAGCTTGATGATTTCACGCAGCCTGGACTGACAGTAGCAAGCGGCCGGGCTCTCAGCGACACCGAGCAGTGCCTCAGAATAAACATGTTCCTGGACGAATCAGATGATGGAAGCCTCAGAGTGTTGATGATGGCTTGTCCAATAGTGCCGGATCAAGCACCAACGCCCGATCCCGAAGCAATCGCTCGTTTGACACAGTATCTGGCTGAATGGGAGGAAAGATGGAGAGACGCAACATCTCATAGTAAAATAGAGCAAGATGCGAGGTTTTGATGGCGAATACGCGGGTGATTTGCATGTGTCACGAGAAACAGAAAGCTTCCCCGAGGAGGGTCGAAAGGGGAAACTTTTCAGAGGGACTGGTGGGGTTCAACCTTGACGTTAGCGGGTCGTTGTGGAGGACATGTCCCCAAAGGGCGCCATAATGACAGCAAGTTATGGGGCAGTTTGACTCTGGGGCCGCTGAAGGGCGTCCCCTCTAAGGCGTCTTTGACACCCTGCGGCGCTAACAGGAAACGTCTTTTAAGCTGGAAGGAGCCACCGACCACGCGACGGCTTAGAACAGAAGGAACGAACGAGATGTGATGCTCTTTCCTCGACGCAAAACGCAGTTGCTACTTTTCGATCGCACTTTCCAATGAAACAACGAAATTCACGAGGCGCGGAAGAATTCGATCCGATTCCAGTCATCCCCGTCGAACGCCGAAAGAGCACCTCCATCTTGGAAGAAACAAACGCCTCACCGACCTCGGCCTCCCACACGACCACGACACAACACACCAAGTCGCTATCGTCGGAACCTCGCCCGTCATTTCGGCGTTGACAGCCGATATCTTCAACACGCCCGACACGCCGTACAATGCCCCCGCGATCCAGCAAACGAGGGGCCTCGATAGCCCTCTGCACCTATCTCAACCCCTTGGCCCTGCACATTCGACGGGAAAGAAGCACTGGATCCGGCTAGAACCTCCACCAAGCTCCCCCAGAAGCTTCGTCGACAAGCCCTCAACAGCAGATATCAATTGAATCGGCCCAACCAACAGCGGCGACAACCCCCGAAGATACCCTGCGACCTGCTCTTCTGGGTGGCCTGGCGTTATCTCCTCGCCAATGATCCAAGACGAACCCCCAAGCACCCCAAGACCTCCCCGCGCCATCTCATTCGACAGAGCCCTGTCTCCCAAGATTGATTGCCATTTAGCCTATCCCGCCACTGCTGCTGCTGGAGTGGGAGATGGCTGAGCTGGCAGTGCTTCCAGAGAGATAAGACACCACCTCCGCTTGGCTGTCTTGGCCCTTCCCTCGCGGTATATAAGAACATCAAGCCACCACAAAAGCGCCCCCATGAAGACGCCAACCGCTTTGTTCATCGCCCCGGATTGTTTACTCCAGGAGCAACCAACGGCATTTGCTTCAATCCAGCTAGAGACATTCACATCACAGACAGACACAGATCAACTCGCATATGGTAGGTGAAAACACTCGTGGTATCTTGATTTTGCTAAGAAATGACTAGGCAGGAACATGTGTTCCGGCAGGCACCCCTCTAATGGATGTTGGGCGGTCCTGCATTACAATGTACATCGAATGGCAAGTTGCCACGGCCCCGGACACTGAAATGAGCCAGTGCAAGCCGGAAGCCATTCTTTTTCTCGTTCAAACAATCATTATCCCGTTTACCAAACGTGGTTGATGGCACGTCTCCACGCGGGCATCGCAGCAATCTTGGCACGGTACGCGTGGATCTCGTCCCAGTCAAGCTCACGACGGCCAGTGTCGACGTCCATCTGGGAGGTGCGGAGCCAACCGGTACGCTTCCAGGCGAAGCCACCAACCCAGAAAAGGATGACGACGGGGAGAGCAAGGTATGACTTGAAGAAGCCTTCAGCGTCGTTGAGCTCGCTAGTGCCGGGAGGGGCGATGGCAGTGTAGAACTGTTACTCGGTTAGCATCTCGCGTTCATTCACAATCGTCGGAAGCAACATACCTGAGCAGCAAGCACAACGAAGCAGAGGAGGAGACCGATCCAGGAGCCGGCGACACCGCCAATAGCTCTGAAAGGAATCTCGTCGACGGTGTGACCGTGGTAGGCCCACGCCTTACGGAAACGGATGTGAGCGAGGCAAATGGAGCCCCAGGTGAAGACGGCGGCGAGACCCGACAGCGCCAACAACCAATCGAATACGACAGGGCCAGAAGCGTTCAGGTTGACGTAGGCCAGGGGGCCGAAGATGAGGATGGCGATGACAGACGGCATAGGGCGGCCAGACTTATCAATGTAGGTGAAAATCTTGGGTGCGTAGCCCTGCTGAGCCAAGGCAGTGAGGGTACGCGATCCACCGTAAACACCGGACACACCAATCGACAGAACGGACACAAGGATGACAACGTTCATGAAGTGATCGAAGCCCTTGAGGCCAGCGTACTTGCCGACAAGCACGAACGGAGAGGCCTTGACATCAGAGTACGAGGACTCGGACAGCAGGGAAGGGTCGTCAGAGGGAATCAGCAGACCGACGAAGAAGAGGCCGAGGATGTAGAAGACGGTGATACGCCAGAAGACCTGCTTGATAGCACCGGGCAGGGACTTGACGGGGTTCTTAGCCTCAGCAGCAGCGAGACCAACCAATTCGGTTCCGGAGAAGGAGAAGGCGGCAGTGACGAAGACGGAGCAGAAGCCCTTGAAACCGTTGCGGAAGGCACCGGGGTCATACCACAGCTTCGCGCCTTGGTAGGTGTTGTAACGACCGCTGCTAGGGCCACCGCCGAGGACGAGGACGAAGCAGATGATCATGAAGATGACGGTGGCACCCAGCTTAATGCAAGCTGACCAGAATTCCTCCTCAGCATATCCGAGAGAACCAAAAATGTTGATGATGATGATGGCGACCAAGAAGACGGTGATCCAGACGGCGACGCTGGTTTCGCTATCCCAATATCCGATGACGAGACCGCAAACTGTCAATTCGAGAGGAAGAACGGCAGCCCACTGGAAGACGTAGTTCCAGCCCATGGCGAAACCCCAGGAAGGATCAATGAAGCGAGTCGAGTACGTGTAGAAACCACCAGAGACAGGGTACATGACAGCGAGTTCACCAAGGGCGTACACTGTTGCGGCGCGTTAGCTTTTGTCGCGTACTTCGGATGGGAGGTAATTCCAGCACTTACCGACGTTGAACATCATGATACCAACCAGCAAGAAATCGATGAACAGAGAACCAGGGCCCTGGAAAATTCGTCAGCGAAAGAGCGCAACATCATCTTTCACGGCCAGTACTTACGCCCTTGCTCAAAGCGCCACCGGAACCGACGAAGAAACCAGCACCGATGGAGCCACCGATGGCAATCATGTGCAGATGGCGAGTGCTCATGGCACGGTCGAGCTCGACGACACCGCGGCCATATTCCTTCTTCTTGAAGGACTCGGCGTTCAGGCCGTTGCGGGTGGCCCAGCTCTCCTCGTGGATGTCGCCGCGGATGGCGTTTCCGCTGCCGCTGTCGTATCCGGGAAGGCTGCCAGAGGCCTTCTCGTCGGCCTCGAGCACCTTGGTGGGAGTGACCCCGTCTGAAGACATGATGATGATGTGTCGACAAGGCTTGTATCACTCAAGACTTGCGAGGGATGAACAGACTCGGTTGTCTGTTGCAAATACAAAGATGACGGGAGTGAGACCCGAGTGGGATGAGAAAAGTAAGGAGAGGGATACCGCACGAGGTCAGGGCAGATGGGACGGGGGAGGCCAGGTCCTTTTGAAGGAAAACAGAACAAGACAAGCACCGGCGCGCAACGACTAAGGGTTCTTGTCAAGGGCGACAAGCGGATCAGTCATGCATGGAAGGACACTGGGTTGTGGTCCGTTGACGATGGAAAATTACACATGGGAGAGAAGAGGCGAGGATCTGGGGCTGGTCTTCTGATGAGGCCTGTGTCTTGCCGGGCATGCCCCCTCTCTCTTTCGACGGGCGAGAGACGCAGATCTTGGCGTGGCCGGGCATATGGCAGGCCATCCTAGACAACGACCCCGTTACTTGTCGCATAGTATTATGTGGGATGGGGGCGATTTGGCTTTCGGACGTGCTCAGGATACGTACCATGGGCTGCGGGAACCAGCGAAAGCTACACCGGGTGTCGAATTCAGAGCTGAGGTGAGTTAGGCGGACAACTATCCGAGGTGCATGGCGCGCTAACGAGGGATCCAGGCGCGGGTACGAAGCTCTTTTCGGCTGCCAGAATAGGTACCAGATGCCTTACCTACGCGACAGCCACGGTCAAAGTCGCAGCAGGTGGGGGGTTATTGAGACGACGGGACAGAAAGACAGACGCACGCCTCCGGGTGCCGGGAGGGGGAACATGAACGAGGGACTCGGGAGAATGAGGACCATGCAACTGGATTGGCAATCTGCTCTCCAGACTCTCTCCACCGGCAGCGCCCCATCCGGGCGATTGAATATTTGGAGCGTGCAGATAGCGCTGGCGGTGCTGGTTGGCCAATGGGCAGGGTGTCACTTGAAGCCGTTAGCAAATGGCTCCGAAAAAGTGGCCGCCCCTCCCTTCACCCACTGGCGCTGCCTCCTCAACGTTATCTTCGGATCCAGTCGGCCCTCGTTCCCTCGAACTTGGGTGTGGAAATGGAGCCAGTGGAGAAGCGAGCACGAGTCTCTGGGACTGTCTGACTGGGTTTGGGCAGCGAGAGGGGGCCAGCCAGAGGTCCAGGTCCAAGAGGTCCAGGTCCCGGTCCAAGACGCTGGGGACGAATCTGAACCGCTACCCTCTGGCTGGGATGGCATTTGCTGGATTGTCGACCGTCATGCGCAACATCGCTAGACAACACAGACGTCGAGGAGGAGATGGAGGCTCACTAGGCAGAAACTTCAGTCGACAAGCCACAAGCTTCTGTCCGGCTGTTGTCCAAGGTTGCAGCGGCTCTTCGGGGCTGGGCACGGCACCTACGGATAATGGCAACTCCCTCTCGCGACCTTGCATCGCCAAGCACAGCTGGCTTGTTGGCTCAACCTGCTGCAGACAGCTGGCTGGCCGGGTAAGCATCGATGCATGCGTGGGTGGGCCATGGCCGATCTTGGCCGCCCCAGGTTTCCCTCACCCTTGCATCACCCCCCGACGTCGTGCAGGAGACGGAGAACAGGGTCAACATTGAGGTCGTGGAATTGCTAGCGTCGGGTTGACGCTAGCTGTCATGGCCGTTCACGCTCACGCTCACACTCACAGCCATTTGTGCCATTGCCTAGCTCGCCCGCGCAGCGTCATTCTTGTTGATCCTGGCCGGCGCGGTTCTGTGTCTCTTTCAACTCACACGGCAGGTCAGGCGACAGCCACAGGGTCTTATTTAGGCAGTGCAGTGCGTTTCGTTTCGAAGACGGTGCACTCTTCGTAGCCTGGCGCCTGGGAAGCAAGTTCTGCAGTAGTATGCAAGGGAGGGTGGGAGATTGGGTCCCACCCCCTGGTTGATATCTCTCAGTTGCAACGCGGTGTACACGACAGCACCACGTCTTCGCCGGTGTATGCCCTATCGCAGCTATATCTGTCGCATTCATCACCAATTGCTGACCATTTTACATCAGAGATCCATTCCGGTGGTGATCTAACCAGTTCGTCGGGTACCGCGGCGTGGGATGCACTTTTCTGGTTGACGGGTCGTACGGGCACCTCTCCATCGCGATAGGGCGATGACAGAATTTCGGTATGACGTCTGGTAATGAGCTGATGCTTTGCGATAGGACAGAGACACAGCCGGAACCAACTTGGACCGACCTGACAGGTGGCAATGCGATAAGGGATTGGTGGTGTTGGTGTTGGTGCGACCCGGCTCATCCCATTTGCAGACTTGTTTCGAACATGCCATCAATGCGGCTGCTCAGCGTTCTCGGTGTGGCAGACACATGAGCCAAGGTGGGTTGGGGGATTGTCTGCCCCCCCTCATTCTCAGCGCCACCAACCTGCTGTTCGTTTGCTCGCCAATCCTGTCACCTTCACCACACCAACCACAACACATTATGGCGCTATTCTTGGTCTAGCGGCAGGTATCTACTATGTACACTAGGTGCCGTCGCGAGCTAACAGATGGATGGCATGCACATCCCAGCCAGCACTGCTTTATGGGCAGATTAGAGCGTTCGATTCAAGCTTCTAGCGTTCTTCTATCGGTCCTGTGTCCAATCTCGTGTCGCTGCATCTCGATTCGTTAATCTGAGCGTGATCAGAGCTGCCCTGAGACTCCCACGAGTCGCACCCTTCAAGGTATATGTGTGAAGTCATCCAGCAGCTTGCAGCTGCAACTCGTTGGTCTTATCTATGGTTCCGATATCAAACAAACGGAAGTTCGAGACGGAAACGCTTATCTGCGCAGGAAACCCAGGGACCAGAACCACTGGACCACAATTCATGCGGAGCCGTCTCGACTTTGGGCTGCCAGACGAGGCCCCAGTCCAATGCCCACCGTTCCGGAGTGCTTCCTGGAAGAACTCCACAATAATTGGGGCGAACTCGGGGAAAACCCCCTCAAGAGTGTTAGGCGCCAGGCAGTTCGAGGACATGTCGGTCAGCCTGGTCAGGGGGGACTTTCCGAGGATGAGGCCGCGAGCGGGCAACTCAATGGCTATGGCCAGTGAGAAGCTGTAGATTTGCTGCGCAGCGCGTCACACGACTCAGTTGCCACGGAGCGCGATGCCAATGACCAGGGGCGTCGGACGGACTGGAAGTTCCTGGGAAGCACCCAGTTGAAGCCTGTGTCGATGATTTTGGCTAATTCAAGCTTCACGGAACAGCCACGTTGCCGCTGATGACCGTGTCTCGTCTTGATATATCGCGAGTTTCCAACTGAAAAGGCGGTATCTCCGGATTACTTTGTGTCGAAAGGCAAAAGCTGCTACAATGGCCCATGTGAAGGGGGATTGCAGCGTTCTGAGTTCGACGCCGGGCTGCAGCGCCAACGCACCTCGATTGTCGCCGTGCCGGCAGGCAGTCGCACCAACCCACACTGGCGCGGCGGCAGTCCTGCGAGACCCGTATTCAAGATTGGCTCGACCAAAAGATACTCGAAACGGCAGTTAGCTCCTTGATGGCATGTTGGACACAAACGCGCACGACTCTGCCGTCTGTCATGCGAAATCAGCGACGACGAGGCCGACGTAGCATCACGACGGCATCTACCCAGCGGAAGAAATCGCATCCCGTCAACGGGAAGAGGCTGAGGAATGGGCGCTATTGCGACCCCTACATACAAGTTGCTCGTAAAAACCCCTCATCGCATGTGAAGAACGAAGCTATCCCGCGCCGCCGTGTCATGATTCGCGTTAGCGGCGGATGCCTCTCAAACGCGAACAGGTAGTGGACACTTTTCCCCTCACGTTGCTCCAATCCACGGTGATGGATTAGCATCCTCTGGGGAAGCGTCGCGAGGTGCTCATTCGTGCGCAAAGAATTTCTCGTACGTAACAGCTTGCGTTAGGCGTTGGCCTCTGCTTCCTCGGCTCTTATCTCCCCAAACTGTGGACACCTGAGATGGGACGAGGGTTGCTTGCGTTCGGACTGACCGAAGTAGGTGACAGGACCCGCTACAAGGTGTCTGCAATCTTATGTCGACCGCGCGACCCCTGGGGTCCATTTCTGATATCGAAGCTTGTTGGTAAAGCGCCTTCAATCATCTGCATCCTATCATGAGGTGATCTACATCCGATTCCGAAGACATCGCGAGGATGACGGCTAAGGCGTAGAAGACATTTTCAACGGGGGCTAATGAGTCGTCGGGCTGGACGCTTAAGTTTGACGCGGCCGCTGATATCTCGGCCGCGCCGTCGTGAATCTCTTCAATTGTTTTGGATATACAGAACAGAAGGCATGTCGTTGACAAGCGCCGCCGCCAAATTGTCCAGCTGAGAGAAAGGCGCCGCCGTAGGGCTGCCCAGAACTTCCATGCATCGAGAAAGAACATTCCGACATCTTGGCCCTGCAGTCGAAGCTGAAATGCGAGGCGACCGTGGTCCTTGACCATGACGCCGCCCTGCTTTGCCCCAGGGTTCCAAATTTCGTGCTTTTTTCGCATAGTGCATGCTTTTTGCATCGGCCTAAAAAGGCATTGAATTGACCCACTTTTCTGGAACAACGTATTAATCCGGCGCGCCTTACCCGATTAGGCTAGCTACGGGCTTTTTTTGACTACCAACCCTCCGCTAGTATCGCGATTTATGTGTTTTTTCCTCTTACATCCAGCATTATCCCCAAATCGCTGCTTAACTGCCGCAATAGCCAGTCGCAGCGCTAAAGCCTCTCAAATATAGCTACAGTTTCAAAATTTTGCAGATGATACCGCCAAATTACTAAAGGTCCAGTGTAAACACTGCAGCTAGGTTACTATCATCAGTACTATGCGTTAAGCCACCTATCTCAAGAAGTGTGATCTATACTGAAACGCTTAAGCCTGCCTTACACCTCTAATTACTACTACCCTCTAGCAATTAACTGCTATAGAGGTGTTTAAAACCCTTACTGACGAATAGGACTATAAGGCAGCTTTCACTATATTTGCTAACAGGCGTACTTTTACTGCCTATAAGGATTAATAGTCTTATAACTTCTTTTAAGCCTTATAACCCCACTAGAAGCCTCTATCAGTATACACCTTCTGTAAGGTCCTCCTGCTGCATATTTATAACAATATTCTCACTAAAGTCTAACTTAATATCAAAAAAGCATTTTATATTAATATTACTTTTAATAGCTTTACTAACTTAGGCAATAATTGCATTATTAATATATTAATATATATCTCTAACAGCCCTACTTTTTACTAGCATATTTAGGCAACTGCTAACTACTCTTATAATATAGCTACTAGCATTAATAAACTCTTACCTATTTTAGAAGATATTATAACTACCTAAGGCATTATTAAACTCTCTTATATTAACAGTATTACTATAGATATAAACAGTATGATAAGATCTCTCTATAACACCTTACTGCAACTGCCCTCTCTCTGCTACTACCTGCCTGCCCTCTATAACTTACATAATATTTAACTACTTATTAGCAATATCTGCAAATCAGCACCTTACCTACCTATTATTCAGAAGGCTGCTAAAATTATAGCTTATTTTTGCAGTGCTAAGTTGCAGTTAGCATACCTACAGCAAGAGCAAAAGAGGGTTTATAACAGCAAGCAGAAGTCACTAATTACCTTGTCGTTTACTTGCTAAAGCAGTATAGAGCAGTACCTCCACTCTATACTTAACTCAAAAGTCACCCTACTTAACTATATCACCTATTTAGATGTTACAGAACAACACTTTAACATAACTAAAGAAGGTAACCTTACGCTTATAGCCAGCATTATCGCCCTGATTAATAATAAATTCTTTTAGATTAAAGCAGAGGCCCTGCAGCACCTTTTAAACCTAGTTACCTCTGCGATTAAGACCTCTGAGGCTGACTGCTCCTACCTCAGCTACATACTGCTGCATTAGAACTCTCTATGAGAGATGTAGCAGGCAAGCGAAGCTAGCAGCAACCTCAATATTAATTAGCTATTTATCTAGCAGAAGTATAACACACGTTACGAAAAGCAGCTATACCTAATTAATATTATCGCTACTACCCTTATGCTACACATACTTAAGCGTCCATTAACCAACAAAAAGTATAAGATGACTTTTGCCTACTTTAATAGCTACACCTCTACTCTTAAGATTGCCTGCATTTAGCGTATTAAGCTTGTCGATCTATAGCATGCCTAGAGGCCTCTTTTTCACCTTACTGCAGCGTTTTAAGACCTTCAAATGCAGCCACATACAGCCTGGGGGTTAGCAGAGTTAATAGGGTCATAACTGGTAACTTTAGCCCTATAATTACTTAGCTATATCACTATATCTATGCCTTCTAAGTAAAGCTTCTCTACACTTAATTATATATATAACTATGCTTGCAACAGATTAAATCCTAATATAGCTAATAAGCTGGCTTTTATCTATATAAACAGCTGCATTCTAAATCGTTTATATGCCTAAAGAGGTAGCTATATATTGCTACTACTGCTGCCAACGTAAGATATAATTACTGAGGAAGAGTTAGTTAAGTTAGAGCAGCAGATTCTGGAGGGCTTAGAGACAGAAGCGCCACTTACAGACTTAGATATCCCTGCCTAGCCAATCAATTGATTCTACAGTAGAGATTACGCTAACAAGCGAAATTTGCTTGCTTCAGCCAAAAAAAGCAGTGCTTTTTATGCCTTCGCCGAAAAAAGCGAGTCGATGCAAGTTATGCACGGGAACCCTGCTTTGCCCTATCACCCTACCTTGCCGCCGCCGCTAGACTCTAGGCAGAGGAATGCGCACCCAGTCTGCCGAGGGCTTGGGGCCGTCGATGATCACCCGCCGCGCAGCGCCTGGCATGGCCAAGGGCTGCTGCGCTGATAAGGCACGATCGGGGGTTCAGGAGGTTTTTTCTTTGGCGTCTTCACCCTCAAACTCCAGGGCTGAACGCCCGCAAGACAGGCGGCAAGGCCGTCTCGGGAATCGGAGCGGACGGCTTGGCCGTTGGCTCCTGGTCCCTGGGTTGGGTTCGACGCGATGATACAGCGGCTTCTTATCTCTGGATGGGCGGCCCGAGGACTGGAGGAGTGCCTGCATTCCAAGCTTGGCCCCTATCGGCGGCGGCTTCGGTTTGCTGTGCTCGAAGACAGCTTAGTCACCCGCCGAGACGGGGAGGAGGTGACCTGTTGCTGGAGATTGGTCAGTTGCCAGCTCTGAGATGGGAAGAATGTGTGGTCTAACGAGGGACTGTGCCGCATCTTGGCTGCCACTGAACGAGAGGCCTCTCTGGCAGCACCCGTCAAAGGGTCGCGTGAATCTGCGAGCAGTCGTCAGCCAATCTGCCAGCGTTCGATATCACGCCAATGACATTCCACACGTGTGCAGAAAAGGCGTTTGGCCGCAAGCCACTTACCTGAGAGCTGAGGTACCTAGCAACAAAACACGTCCTCAACGGGCAAGGCCTCGTCGCTCATTCGATGAAGCTTACGAGTCCCTCCTCTGCAGACTGCGACGACTTTTGGGCATGTTTTTGGCGACCTCTGAGACGTGGTGTCCTCCGTGCGACCGATGCATATGAACTCGCCGACGTCCGTTTCCCCAGACTCTGCGCTCTTGGCATCAGTTCCAATTGACACATCGCTTCAAAGCAAAAAGCCCATTTTACCCCGCGTAATCCACGTCTCATCGAGCACGTTCTTCCCCAGAGCCGGCCGGGAGCTCCATCAATTACAATTATTACTTGAGAGAATCCTCTCGTGGACATTTCATTACGTACGGCCGTCACAACCCGTCTCCACCGGCCTCGTGCGTCGTGCGCCGTGCGTGCGGTGCTCCATTTTTTCCCCCGCGATCTGAGCAGCAGAGCCGAGCCTGGCCGCCGGCGCGCACCCTACCGCCAAAAACAGATCTTTTAATAACAGAAAAGAAAAAAAATGGATCCGGGGAAGGGGAATGGGATCGGCATGACGAAGGTGCAGCAGCACGTTCCGGATTTTGATCAGAGGCAGAGCGTGCCTGTCGAGGGGGAGGACCAAGACCGGCTCGACCTTCCTCCCCCGTATGAGGCGACCACCGCGTCCACGCCCGCATCCACCGCGGCGCGAGCCGTCACGCCGCCGGGTTCCAGCAGCCCGGCGGGCTCGGTCAGAGGGGAGGATGCGGCGTTCCTTCCGCAGGAGCAGCAGCGGGGCGGGTACCAGAGGACGAGCCCGATGAGTGTCGGGGGCAGCAAGGACGAGGAGAGGTGGGAGGCGATGAGGGGGAAGCCTGGGTGCTGTTTCAGCGATGGTGCCGGGTGCTGTTTCTCGGATAGAGGGGGGTGTTGCTTTTCGGATCGGAGCGGGTGCTGTTTTTCTGATCGCGGCGGGTGCTGTTTCTCGGATACCGAGGGGTGTTGTTTTTCGGATAGTAAGGGGTGTTGCTTTTCGAGCGGGGAGGCGGCGTGTTGTAGTTCTGGGCCGAGGCGTTGAGGAGAGGTTTGGGGGGTTGGGTATGGCGTTTGGATGGGATGAGGGTTGGATTTCCTGTTGGATGGGCGTTTCTTGTGTCGAGGCATCTGGGACTTCAGATTAAGATAGATTATGAGATTCATACGTAAGTAAGAGATCGAGCTCTCTCGATATCAATGGTCGATCGCCAGGAACTGGCGTTCTTGAAAAGAGATTCTGCAAGCGGCAGAGATCTTGATCGGTGACTGGTTGTGAGCTGTATCAGACCTTGCGCAACGAGGTCCTTCGCGCGGGGGCGTCGAAGAGTCCGTTAGTACTGTCCGGTGTTCCCTTCCGGCGTTCATTCACATTGTCGTATGTGCCTTGTGCTCGAAGCAGGCGAGGACGCAGATATCGAGGCCCTCGTGTCTAGTATCGTCGTTAGTTTGACTAGCACTGAGAACGACGCTGTTGGTCGTCGATCGAAAGATGACGAAATTGGAAGGTATTTGCTGTCTGTGACACAAGAATCTTTCCGTTGGTATTTTTAAGTAGCCATTAAGGTGAGTATGAGACTGCCTTGGTTGACGTACCCTCACATGGCGCAGATGGCGTTGGCGATCAGACGCGTTGTGGTTTGGCAGCTTCATCTTTGCATAGAAAGTCTTCAAGACTTGGGCGTCGAGAACACGACATGCAAACAGAGTCAACCTCTCTGTGATCCTCGAGGCCTATCAAATTGCTTTTCATGCAGGGGCGCTTAACATAAGGTAGATACTGAGTCTACCCACTGCGATTTATCTAGGAGGCCTACTGTCTGAACATCACTGGCCGCTTGAGTGACTAAGACTCACTATGCTGCAAGTTGAAGCAAATGCATTAAATAGCTATATAAGTCTATGTCTTTCTCTCTATCATTATTTCCATTATCATCTCTGTTGATGTTTTGATTCTTCCCGCTCACAGTTATGTAGCCTTCTGGCCCATTGCGGGGCACTAGAGGTGGGTGTCTTCTTAGATGCCCTTTTTCTATGTATGTTGAGAGCTGCAGGTGCTGTTGTCCGAAACTCGTCATCCACTGTTATTTCCAGATCATTCATATCCAGAGCATTCGTGGTACGAGATTAGCATCGCGGACAGAGGCCAGGTACCAATGCTGATTTACAAAGACTGGCCATGTAAGATAATTGTCACAGCTTCACTCGTAGCTAAGAATATCTTTACCCCAATAATGAGATAGGATAATGGATAGCGCGTGTAATGCATATCATGTCTCTGATCTCACCTTGATACTATTCCAGAGTTCGTGTACGCCTCCTTTCATGGGAAGCCAGGATAGGTACATGAGATACTCTTCCCTCGGCTTGTCACAGTCAAATGTCTTTAGCGGCAAACATCAATTTGGAAATGATCATTTAGTCATGCAAGAATATGTCGGTTCTTGCTTCTAGAGGATGGAAGGTACCACTATCAGTAACTTAGAGCGTAAGGGTCTCTTATCTCAATAACCACATTGCAAGTAGGGTTGGCAAGTAGCTCAGGTATTTTGAACCCATATGGAAGAAACAAGTCACGCCTGAGCTATTTGCCAACACTGACGTGTCATCAACTCATTCTAGCATCAATTAATTACTCTTCTGCGTGTCTATCCGCAGATCATGGTCGACGCACACGCGGGAAAGCCTTGCGAAAGCTAAGCCTTTCCCATTGCGTCTAAGCCTCTCCGTTGCGTTTCTGGCGTCCAATGGCAGCAATCAGCGAGCACTTAATGTTACTCGAGTGATAAGACCGTAGCTCTTAGCGCTGATGTTAGGCTAAACACCTGCGACGCGAGTCCAAAGTGAGGCTGTCGAGCTGCAGGGAACTTTTATGGCCCCCATGAGTCTATTGGCCCGGAACCCGTCTGCCAAGACATCCTCCCTGGCATACAAATGTACAAGTTACTTGCGCAGAAAGAGTATCTTTGAAATATGAACAAATTCTGGGAGATGGCTAAAGGCTGCCTCCCTTAGCGGCCTATTCTTTCCTCCCCTGAAGATTCATCCTCTATCAGTTGTGTCAAGGGATAGCTCGTAGCAACTGCCGTCCGCAAGTAAGTCGTCAATCCGGGCAAATTTCTCTGTCTAATCTCTGTCTAAAGCCTAAAATCAATTCGCAGATTCCCTCATCGCGCAATATGACGTCATGCAAATTGGACGACTGCCGTGGTGTGGCCGCTTCAGCGATAGTTGCGATCGAATTGGTTTCATTTTCATATGACAAGCTTCGACACATCAAAGATCTCCCTCAAGCCTTCATTGAAGTGGGAAACGCTATTCCATTGGCTGTAAAGTTCTTGAGAGCCGTCCCAAAAGCTCTCAGCAGGGAATACATAGGACTGCTCGAAGATGCAGAGATCCGAGTCCTCGCTGGTGGGCTCAATAAGTGCCTCGAGTTTCTTCTTTCCATGGAGAGCATCTTCCGTGAGGCCAGGGTCGCCGATATTTTAGGCTTAGGAGAGAGCAGTTGGTCCGTCATCGTTGGTTCCTATCGTCAGATGGTAGTGCCACTAGGCAAAGCCCAGAAGATCGAGACTCAGATGCTCGATATATTGCTCGAAATGAGACTACTGCTTCTTTGCAAGAGCCTCCGGGACTTCAGCAAGGACCATGAATTGTCAAAGGCTTACAAATTGCTGAATGAGACGGTGCCATCCTTGCCAGCCTCGGACACTTCTAACTCTCCTACCACAAGTTCAACAACGACGACTTCCCGGAGCAAAGAAGTGATTTCTGAGGGCAGAATCCCGCAAACTCCTGCGGACGAAACGACCAATTACTATTTGACGGGACTATTGTGGGCCGCGAGGAAGGGGGAGGAAGAAATAGTCAGGTCTCTGCTTCAAAAGGACAACACCAACCCAGACCACAAGGGCAAAGACGGTCGGACGCCTCTATCTTGGGCTGCAGAGGAAGGACATGCGAGCACCGCTCAAATTCTTCTCGAAAGGGGCAGCGATATAAATTCCAGGGACGATACTGGCCTGACACCATTGTTATGGGCTCTGAAGAATAGGCAGGGCACAACCGCTCTGCTACTCCTAGAAATGGGCAGCGATGTAGAATCCAGGGATCAAACTGGCCGAACACCACTATCATGGGCCAGCACTCCGGCAATAGCTGAAAAGCTCTTCGATATGGGCAGCGAGATAGAATCTACGGACAACTCTGGCCGGACACCACTCTTCTGGGCTGCAAGGGAAGATCGCACCGACGTTGTCCGGGTATTGCTAGACCGAGGCAGTAATATCAATGCGAGAGACCATACTGGTCAGACAACACTCTCATGGGCCACAGGAGCGTTTAAATCATTAGTCATCTGTGATTTGCTCGATCATGGCAGCGATCCCGCATCTAGGGACCATTCTGGCCGGACGCCACTCTCATGGGCCGCAGGAAATGGAACACTCGATGCTGTCGAAATTTTGCAAGAGCATGGTGGTGATTCCGAGTCCAGGGACAACTCTGGCCGGACGCCATTCTCATGGGCTGCAGGAGAGGGAAAGGCGGGAGTCGTTGATCATTTGCTGACGGAAGGCTGCAACATGGAATCCAGGGATAACACCGGCCGGACACCGCTATCATGGGCAGCGGAAAATGGGAACGTATTGGTCATATCGCATATGATCCGTTCTAAAGCAGACATACACTCAGCAGACGCGAACGGGCGGACGGTATTATCCTGGGCGGCGGAGCATGGTCGAGAACGCGCCGTCAGACAGTTGCTTGCCTCTGGCGCTGATGTGAACTCCAAGGACAACAACGGTCGCACGCCATTGGTATGGGCAGCAGAGCAAGGACAAGATGCTATCATTATTACACTCATCGATCATGGCGCCGATGCGAACTATGAACGGACTTCTGGCTGGCTCCCCCGTTACAAGTACACAAGTCTTTTGGCGGCGAACCTTCAGCCTCCTGAAAGCACGCTAAACGTTAAATTCCATCAGACCCTTTGTGCGCACAAGCTTGATCAGAAGGATGGAAATGATTCAATTCCTCATCAGAAAGACGGAAAGGAATCAACAAAGCATCGGAAGGACGAAAGGGACCCAATCTCCCATCCAACATCAGATTTGCGAGCTCAGCATCTCTGTCGGGTCAACATGCAGAACCAACTCTCCCTGTTCTGTGGACTGGCTGGTGTGTTACCGCCGGGTGGTACGGCGGCAGCCAGTGAATATGCCCAGGCCAACTTTTCTGCCAGATCGGTATCAATTTCCTTCACATGCAATTCGGGAAACTCGGGGCCCCTCAATGAACATCCCAAGGGATTGCTCCTGCAACTCAATGCAGCAATGAGAGGACTTATCTCTGGGGCGACGTGTCTACAACAATCAGCATTCTGCTGCAACCAATTCACCGTGCTAACAGCATCTCAACATGGGCTGGATCAGCCGGTAGTTCGCATGAACACCGTTCCATTCGATCGTCTGGTGGAATTGCACCGCAAAATTGAGGAAATTGAAGACGAACCGAACGATATTGCCTTGCTCCAAAGTGTCTCGACAAGTACCGAAATACTGAGCAGCCTCTTTGATATCGTAATCCCAATGCCGTTGTCGGTCGAACTCAAGCTGCACTATTGTTCGCTCGTGGTACAGCTTTTGTGCCTCGGGCTGGTGCTTTACTCGAGGGCCCATGTTGAGGGTTTCCACCCCATCTACTTAGCAGAGCCCCTTGATGGAGTCATTCTTCACGGCAGCTCACCAGATCCTGACCAGGTTCACGTAGCTGTTGAGCAATGCGAGCTCGCATGTATGGGAAACATGGTCGGCGGCAAAGTTTTCGTTTTCAAACTCAGAACGACTTCTGAATCATTTCCAGCCGAGACTAAGACATCTCTGAGTCACCTCAGTGCTACGTGTGAAGACATTGTAGACTGCTGGGGCCCCGGATCTTTGCTTTTTGCGGATTCGGCGGTGGTCTCCGAGGAGAAAATCTCTGGCGTAGTGATTCGTGGAGGTATCATCAGGAGGTTGAACAACCAAGATGGCCTGTTTCACTGGGGAGGGTATCCTTCCAGTAATGAGCCAGGCTTGACTGGAGTTTTCAGCTATAGAGAACGACTTGTGATCGGAGCTGGGGTTGACGCGGTCCAGGGGTCGACGGTGGCTATAGTGCATGGCCATACAACCCAAATGCAGACAGGCACACCACAGAACAGCCCCCACCAACCGGGAGGATCTACACAAAAGCCTCCAAACGACCGAAAGCCGAAAACACTGGAAAGAGAAACATCAGTTACCATTAAGGAAGGTTGCCGGCGAGACTATTCCAAGACCTGGAATGCCGCACAAGCAAACCTGGCTCCACTGGGAACAGGGCCCTCGGCTTGGGCATTCACCGAAAGAAGTGTTCTTTTGCAGTTCGGAAATCAAGTTGTTGGCCAGTTCGGGTTGACTCAGACCAAACAACCTGGAATACCAGCGAAAAGAACAATTCTAGACCGATGGTTCAACGAGAGAAAGCTTTCCATCCTCGAGGAGCTACATGGGATTCAAGTGAGCCTGTGTAGTGGAGTTACTCGGAGGGTGCCCTTGAGGGTCCTCATTCGCGACGATCTTATGGGATATCTACACAGCCTGCCGATCAAGGGATGGGAAAAAGTAGAGGAAGAGGCTAATATCGCAATGTCGTCGAGAGAGAGATTTCGCGCATGGGCTTTGGCGCTTAAAGACAGGCCGGAAATGAAGGCATGCATGGATATGGCGATCGACAAACTATTTTTTCGTTTGAAGGACACAGGATTTGATAAGAACGGAACCTGTTTCGCGGTAATGTGGCCTATGGGATCAGAAGGTCATCTTGGTGTCAAAGTGAGACCGAAAGATGACGAGGCGTGGTGCAGAATGCTCAAAGACACCGAATGGTCCACAACGTTCGCCGTGACCACAACTGTGTGCTTGGAAGCTCCATCTTACTGGTGCAGAGATTATCGAGGGCCATGGGGTGGTATGAAGACATTTTCGACATTCATGTTCTACACGGAACCTGGAGTGGACACAACGAGATGTGCTGAGAAGTGGCAGATCAAGGACGGCCAGAGGTATTGGAATGGCGAGAAGGCTGGCGAAGTCATGTTCTTCGCGCGCAAGAAGCCGGAGAAAGTGACCGAGCTGGTCCTCCAGGAGAAAACGCATGTGATACCGAAAGCGCTCAGATCCCCATGGCCGTCGCGTGAGGTGGTGGTGGAGATCAGTAACATGGAGCAATTTGGTGAAGAGGTTTTAATTGCATGCAGTTACAATGCGGCCTGGTAATTGATCAACTTGCAGCTGTCGTTTTGACCGATCGTTGAAGGACATTGTTGACCTAAGATTATGTGCTATGCCCCTTAGCCAGGCGATATTGGGGTTTTGCTACATAGAAGACGTGAGTCTAGAGAGCTGGGAGGAGGTTGTTTCTGGCTGCTTGGCTCCCGAGAGCTGTTGGTAGGCTGCGACCGCCCAGTCTGTACGTCTTGGCTGGTTGTTTTGTTGTTCGAGCAAAGTCGCTAAGCTTCAATCTCTATTACCTCCATTAAACAAGCCTGTAGAAATGCAACTCCTCGGGTCATACTATGCTCTCCCAGGGTAAATAGCTTATGTCGCAAAAGTGGAACCACGATTGCGGGAGCGCAAGCGTAGCTTTTGTTACCACACACCCCCCCAGGCTGTAGAGTACGTCTACAGGGCTACCTACAGGCTGAACAACGCCACGCGCCCACCTAAGGGGCACTGCCCTTAAGAAAGGAAAAAACAGCTGACTCAAGCGGGAATTGAACCCGCGACTAATGTGCGAACGTCCTACGAAGCGCCCACTTTTGCCATTGTGGCACAGAGGTAGCTGGGTAAAACGGGCTCATAACTGTCGCAAAAGTGGAACCACGATTGCGGGAGCGCAAGCGTAGCTTTTGTTACCACAGCTTATTCACTGAAAAATCTCAAATAGCAAATGACTGTAGTTTCGACTGTGGCGCGCAAGGTTCACTTACAGCTTCAGTCTTCCCAATGATGTCGCTGATAGAAGTATGAGGCCAGCCAAAGCAATTGCATGGCATTCAACGAAATTAGTGACTAAGATGAAGTCCATGTTAGATGTACACTACAGGCTAGTGCACCCCAACGAAAAGAGCCTATTCACCGTTGCAACGACATGAAAGGATCCGGGATCATACACGCACCACGGTGGCTAACACCGTTACAACGCAATCAACTTCTCACACATGTTTGGGATATTGCCACAGGCAACACGAGCCTTTAAATCGCTGGGGCTCACCTGCTGCATTCGGGTCACTCTGAAGGACGGATAGCAGTGGTTAATTGGGCTTCATGTGAGCAAGCTGTTCATTTGGCCGATAAAGTCATTGGGGGTGCGCGGCCTATATGCTGTTCGCCCGATGCACGACCTCAGTCAACTTCATGGTTGCAAGTCAAGGCATCGTGACTAAGTAAACTTGACGGATCTTCTGGATCACAAGTTGTCAAGTCGGCTTTGAGGCCTTGAAGCAAGTTCAAAACTACTTAGCCAGGGAGAAATAATGAGCTTAGGTTGCGTTCATCACCCTTCTGTAAGCGAAGAAGATACACTCGCTGGCTAAGTGCGATTAAATGAAATGAACATTGAAATTCTACTTCGAGTTGCCAAACTCAACTCTGCTAGGGGAATACTGTGTTTCTGCTCCATACCCCCATGTGGTTTGACGGCTTGCCGACTTGGCCCACGCGAAAGGTCTGCATCCCCAGAGCTTGTCATAATTTTGATGGTTCGTGATGATCAAAAATATCCCCTGGTTGATTTTGATACCTTGAATCGATGATAATTGACGCATCTTAATAGGCTCGATGCCCAGTGGTTACGTGTAGTACTCGCACGTGTTGAAGAAACGGAAGTGATGAGCTTGCGCGAGTAAAGGAGTTGCCGATGTGACGAGGAACACAGACCGATGCAAGTAAAAGCTTGGTAACTTTTCATTCATCACTTGCATTCAAGTATCTCTTAGGTTTTGTAGTTTGCCTTGACTTTCTATCATGATGACTTCTGACCCCTGAGCGTCTAAGCCTCGCCCACGTCCGTCATTACTCTAAAGCTTTATCAGTCACATGAATAATATAGTCACATGATGATAGTTAGGAGCTGATTACACATTCGGAACCAAAGTAATATGATGCTACAGTGTGAAGTGACATGTTGCGACACTGGAGTACTTGTTGAAAGAGCCCTGTGAACTATCTTGGGGGCTTCCGACTTCATCAGCCATCAGACTCATTCAAAGGTGGTGGTCATCATCGGCACTTGTTCGGAATTCAAAGAGACATTCGGCAATTGTGTGTCTGTGAATCCGACTTCAGCTCCAGAGAAACGCACTTGTCCGCTCACCGGTCCGGCCAATATCCCAAGTTTGACATAGCGGCATGCAAGTCTCTCCTGACAATAAGCAAGAGGCGTGCGAGTGGAACAAACACCAAGAGATACAGCCGTATTCTAGCCAATAAACTGAGAGTCCATCCGTCTTGTCTTGGTTCATCCGATCCCTACTGCATTCCTTAGTTGCTGCAGGAGCTCTATGCAGAAAGGAGGGGGTGCACACCATCTTTCAAATGATGTTAGCAGCCTTAATCTCTCTAGAGACTTTGGCGGTGAGCTCATCAACAGATATTTACGTTCAGTCGGCTGGAAAGGGGGCGACTGAAGCCCTCGCAGAAATGAAGCAATCTACAAGATCGTCTGTTACATATTCACACTCAACAAGGTTATTTTCTGCACAGAGAAGATTCATACAGAAAATTCCGTAAGTACTCCAGGAGACCACAACATCTTGAAGCTGACGTGTCGTGTGAGTAAAGCTACTTTGAACAATATACGACGGTAAAGATGGCTCCTAAGCCAATTTCTCCGTCGGTTGAAAAGACCGTCTCCCGGAGAGAGCTCCAGGCGAAGGCTGGGAGAAGAAGCACGGTAAAGACGGCTTTTTCGATCTATGGTTCCATGCCACAAACGCCCCGGCGATCAGAACGCCTCGCCAAGAAAGGGTTGGCTTTCAATAAGCCACTCAGGCAAGCGACACTGTCGCGCAACACAAGAGCAAGGATGAGACACAACTCTTTAGATTCTGAAGATATTAGAAGGGCTGCCTCAAAGCTATTCGCTTCGACGTTGGAGATGTTTGGACTCATTCTCAATGACAGCCACTGGAAGCCCAAGCATCCGACACACTGCAGAATCGAGGCAATGAATCAGAATACGCACGTCTCAGACCATGAGACATCTTCAGACATAGAGGATAATGCCACAAGTTGTTCTGGTACATCTGTAGCCGATGAGTCGACAGCTGCCGATGACGACGAGACGGAAAGGCCCAGCAGATCACACGCAAACGAATCGGTATTTGGTGATGGCATGAGTCAAGCCGCTCAAGAGAACCAGGATGAGACTATGCATTTTAACCTCCGCGAGGAATGGACAAAATTGCGTCTCTGGAAGCTGGAACTTACCGACGATAACCTGGATAACGTCGTTATGGCCACGCTGGGGAATCCGAGCAGCGTGGGGAATTTAGTTTTGGACTCACTCGCGAACATTGCCGACGCACTTCTTGAAGCAACGAGTAAGTCGACCTTAATTTTTCGATTGCTCTAGCCAATGACATTTCAGGTGTTATTCTTGGGGCGGGCTCACATTCAGGTGTTCGGTCTGAGTGGGGTTTGAACAGTCAGATGGGTAATATGTCCAGATTGAAGACAATGGCTCGGGATCTCCACAACCTGACGGAAAGAGTACGACGCCTCGTTGGCACAGCCATAGACGCTCGCTTGGAAGACGATGGCGACACGGTAATCAGCGACGCAACTTCTTCGTTGTCTGTGTTGGAATCAGATGGTGGCAACAGCGTTTCTGGTGGCACGGAAGACACTTCTGGTGTTTTTGGGACCGTCCAGAACAACATTTGCCGCCTACAGGGGCTGAAATTCTCCATCGACTTGGCTTTGAATGACATGGAATTGTAAGTACAACCAGAGCCCTATTCGATGTTACTATCACTGTGCGTGTCATAGAAGTTTTGTTAACAACGACGTGCGTCTGATAGGAAAGCGACGACCGTGTTCAACCCAACGGAACCATCTACAGACAACAAGGAAGTTTAGAACACATCAATAAGGAGTTCAAGAGGCAATCTACTTGAGTAATACGATTAGGAGGTGCTCGCGACTAGCTCGGGGCGTGGCTGCTGATGGAACACATACTTAAACATTCACGCAGTATTCGGAATTCACCATGCGGCTACACAAACTTTGTGCCTTGAAAGGCTGCTTATTTGTTCTTCTCTGACCTAGTGGCAAGTACTGAGGTTTAGTTCAATTCCATATTGATCTAATGAAAGATTTGGCAGGCCACTTATGAAGTCATGAAACACTATAAATCGGCCATATTAGTCAAGCATTGATTGAAGTGTTATGTTCTTCTGCGCAATGAAGCAAGACTTGCGCATTATTCCCTTGATCATGCGCATATAGATTCTGGCTGCCGAAGTATCTGATTTCTACCTAGTCGTAAGTCCTCTTCTTCAAGTCGAAAAGGTAGTCCGGAACCTTGAAGTTCATATTCTGTGACATGACGTACTGCCTCAGATGCTGATCGGAGTGCATCGAGAGGGCGTTCATGGATGTATTGGCGTTAATCATGAAAGCGTTGCCCTCGGAAACGTTTCCCTTGATTATGGTACGCCGAGTTCTGACGAAGGCATTCTTGTCCGCGGTACCGTCGCCAACCTTGCCATTGATCATCGAGGAGAACCCTCGAGCGGTATTGTCACAGACTTCGTGCAAATCTTCCATCTCGTCCTCGCGTGCTTGAGCGTCCGCCACCATTGCCTCCAACATTCCGAGGTCGTCTTCGCTCAACTTCACCTCGCCCTGGTTTCCGAGAAGTTGGCCTTGGCAAACAGATATTCCACGTTCCCGAACAAACTTGGCCATGACAATGCTACCCTTCAGGCCTTGGTGCTTGCGCAGATCCTCGTCGACCTGCTCAATCGTTACGACGTTAATGATGACCCGATTTTCCATCTTTCGAAGTCCGATTTTGGCCACCGATAGTATGCCAACAAGGCCAACGTTCGCCCGGTGTAAGTTCCTTCTTTTGTCTTCAAGCTTCTCCTGGTCTTGACCAGCCGTCGCAAAGAGAGCGATTCTGTGGAGAGCACCCTCTTTCTTGAACTTTTGGTCAAGATCTTCAATGAAGCCTCTGAGGTCGATCGCCCGATTCTGCACAATACTCACCCCAGCCATCACCTCATCACAGCCCAAAGTTGGCTCTCTATTGATTAGGGTGATGAGATTCAGAACCAGATCTACATCCTCAGCCACCCGTTGAAGAGTCTCACTCCCATTTCGATGCTGGTCGAGCACAAACTTGATGTATTGTAGAGCGGCGATGCATTGGCTGACAAGTTGTGCACTAGCGGCCAGCGCACCGATCACCTCCATACCGGACTGCTCCAATCATCAGTTTCAATTTGTTGTTTTCTTAGGTTCGTGGTTCCCCTAGTTCATTCACTTACCATTCTTGATGACTGCTTGACGCCCCGTCTGTTTACAGTAAGGAGAACTGATGATTCAATCTCAACGCCGACGTGCATTCAGCATCGATGGTCTTCTGTGCAAGGAGGAGATAGGAGCTAAGTCTGAGACAGAACACAAAGCATATGGGATCCAAAAGTAAGCGCCATGAAAGATAACACTTCTGACTGATGGACGTTGCTTTGAACATGCCGTTTTATGGAAGGGTTGCGCCGTGCTGACAAGCTGCCTTATCCCCAACTGATGGGTGTCGCAGCAGCCGCATGCAGTCTTTAGCCGATTGGAGGATATCAAAATCTTGGATATCAGCCAGCCGGTGGGTGCGCAGGAAGTCATTGCAATTGGGCATAATTGACACCGAAGTTGTGTCCGCCGCCTGCAAGTAATGCCACGTGAACGAGGCGTCCTAATGCCTTGCTGCGCCATCTTTCTTATATTGATTCAACTAGCGGGTTATGAGCTACTTGCTGGTTTCACAACTTTCGTCAAATGACCAGAAAGAGGGTGTTGCCGTAGGGATTTAAGGCAGGCTGCGCCTTGGCACCGTGCCTCCTCGGTTCAGCTCATACTTCCGATGGTCCGAAGAGTATCAAAAGCCGAACGCAACCTTTATGCCCAGGCTACCGAGGTATCCAGTGTCATCTTGAACTGTGTACTTTGTAAAATGAAATGGAGGCCTACGGTTTCGAGGCACTGATGCTCGATCCGCCTTAAGTACGAACCAATTTCAAGTGGACCTTCAGCCTAAGAAGTTAGAATATGAAGATCCAGTCTTGGTCGCAAACCAACGCTACGGTTTGAAGTTTCATGGCAGACTCGCCGGTCAAGAACACTTACGGTCTGATGCCAGTGAGATTTTGTGGCTTCAATATTCTTTCGCACCAATATGGTGTTTAGGTGACCTTGTGCCGCCTGGAAGGTATGGTCACGTCCCCTATTCTCAATCAAAAAGCCGGCTAGGACTTGCATTCTTCAAACGATGTTCGAGATCTTGAGCCTTATTACTCCTAAGAGTAGTAACTAATAACGGAGTACTTTCAGAAAACAAACAGTCGAAACCAGAGCACCGCGGGCATGCCTCCCATGGACTTGCACACGGGTGGCAGCCATGCCGTTCGTAAACCCCTGCCCCCCCAAGGCTCAATCAACACCGAAATCACAGGAAACAAGAGCAGTGGAAATGGTAAAATGTTCAACGCCCAGACCACTTTCATAGAACACTACCACGAATCTGAAGATCTGTCAGAAACACGCCGCACTAGCGGCGCATCTGCTCGCCACTGGCAGAGGACAACAATGTCGAGGCTTCAGTCGTGCGGAGACAACAACAACGTCCCACCTCTTATCAGAGTAGACGAGGAAGCGCGTCATGTTATGAATGGTACAACGAACTTCAGCCAAGATGTCCCCCATATGGAATTAATCGAGAAACTCCACGCTGTTGGGAGTAAGGTCGAAGCAGAATATGGCAACCTATCCAAGAAATGGATCAAATGGTTTGAGAAGAGAGTGCGAGGCCGTCGCGGTAACGCTCAGAGCATCAAAATATCCGAATCCATCCGAATGGATATCGATGCGAAGCGACAAGACTTCTTGGCACATCAACGGCAACTCATCAGCATCTTGCGTGATGATAAGCACCCAATCTGTAGAGCCACGGACACCTTTTTTGGCAGTATCTATGACGCTTTAAAGTCCCGTCTGAACATACTGGAGGAAGCTATTGCGTTGATTACCAGTCACCAAAGCACATCCGTACGCCCACGTACCCCCTTGTATTATCGAAACACCGTTAACTTATGACAGCCCACAGTAAAAGAAATGAAAGGGGCTGTTGCCGTTGGAAATTTTGGAAACAAGATCAGAAAACTTCTTGGAGCGAGCATACCTGCAGATGAAGACGTTATGTCAACCGAGCCGCTTGGCACGGACACAGAGACACAGGGGGACATTGCAAGACACAACTCGTTCGAAGATCTCTGTCGGTCACTTTTTGACCTCGGGAACTCGCCAACTTCAAAGCATCTCTCTGTGGATAAGCGGATGCTTCTTCTTGAGGGCCGCGCTTCAGCGTGACTTTATCAATGCCTTTGCCGTGCGTGCCCGGTGGAAACACACGAGTCCTGTGGTCACACAGCGCACCTGAGACTCTATCGTCAGGGCCAGGACAATGATCTTGATGGAAACTATCCTGAGAACATCATGACAGAGTTTCATTTGGCAATAAAGTCTACCATGCGGCAAAGCGAAAGCTTCATCTGGCTCAAAGTCATCTCATCGGCGACTTGCGAGTTGAACAAGGAGTTGATGCCGAAGCTGTCTCCAAACACCATTGGAATACCACGGTCAGGATCCCCCGCAACAACTCTGCCCCAACAACCCGGAAAACTTCCTACCAATCGCAAGCGAAAAGCTGAAAGTGAAAGTCCCCCTTCAAGTCCGAACAAATCCAGTAAGACCGCTCACGGACAAACCGCATCGCGCGTTACGACCATCTCAACTGAAGTTGTCCCAGATGGGTTGCTGGCCGGGGAAGTGCGCTTTTGCCCAGAATATCTGGCTCAACATGACCATGACAACATAGTTGTCATGAAAATGGTAGACCGACAGGGCGAACCACATAAGGTCTACTACTTACCTCCTTATCTTCGTCCTATTGAAGACGGTCCAATTCAATGGCCACTTGTACTGCTACACTGGAAATTTCATCTCGATATGCATTGGGTCATATATGTGGCAAGACGAATTTCAGAGGCAACATTGCGATTCGATAGGTTCTCTGCCAGTAGTGTCTCCAAGCCATGGACGGTTAGAGACGCTCTGGTTTTCTACATTTTCGAGACCGGGGCCCCTTCACCCTTAATGCTTGAGCCTTTCCTCGAGGTTCGCATGGAGGGAGAAATAACAAGTGACATCTCTTCTCCGGGGTGGCAAGGCAAAAGTAATGAGCGTGCACGGTATGGAAGGCGCGCTGTACTGGTCAATCTAGGACTGATGTTCCTTCAACTCGGCCTGAAGAAGGAAGTGCACTTGGACATCAAAGATTTCAACGAGATCAGCAGCAAGAATACTGTCAAAAGGTTATGCGCTGATCTCAGGACTACATTTCTCTCTGAGTTTGCGGATATTACTAGGCAATGTTTCGATCTCGTGGGTGCTAGCAAAGACGTCGACGAACAAGGGGTCGACGAATTTTACGACTGGTATTACCACACGATTGTTCATCCACTCAAGCGTCTGGATGAGAAGTTGAAAAGCATGGAGGGGGGAAGCGCTGGAAACCGGGCAATCATGGAATGAAATGTAGGCACCCTTTGGAACTGGATCGACATCCAATATAATGTTTTGGTTCTTCAATTTTCTGCTGTTGCTTCATTCCCTAACTACTATTTATCTTGATCTTTCAATTCCATTCATACAACATTCTTAGATCTCACTTTCACCATAGTATTGAAAATTTGTTTAATTATTTATCATCCACTTCTCTCAAAAGCTCCAAAAATTGTTGTGGAGGATATACGCTGCCAGAAAAAGTCCAGGGGTGCGTGTTCTAACCAGTTTGGTATTCAGACTGTCAGTTTAAGCTAACGGATCGAGTGATATTAAAAATCAAATTATCTGTATTATTCTAAGAATGTCGTTATGTTATTCTTCAATATCCTGAGCTACAACTCTTTGCTTCCTCCTCGTCACTATCGTCGTCGCTGTCGTCTCTATTCCCGTAAGCACTATCCGTGCGAATGGGGAAACTCGTCTCTGATGCTACCGAATTGACACACGTGAGAAAGTGATAGTGTGTTCGCTTCCAGGGGCCATAAATTAACAAAAAAGTCATCTGCGGCCTTGCTACTTCTTGGTTTGTCCTACTGGAGGCAACCAAAGAGAACGACGTGAAGTCCGCATTAAGTCGCCCTAGACCCCGACGGCACGAGCCTAATCGCCGTTGTAACGCCACTAAAAGATCCGGGATCATACGTCAAGATGGCTAACACCGTCACAACGCCATCAGCCTGCCATCTCGATGCCAAAACGTAAAAGCAGGACATCTCTTAACCCAAAGCCACAAGAGCTAGCCCACCAATGTTGACATCCAATCGTCCCGCCATACCCCCCAACCTCGGGCCACAAACCACTCTCTTCCCCCTCCCATCCCAAAACCTTCCACCACGGTGCCCAAAGCTTGCACCTTACAAACTTCGTCTCAAATCCCCATCAATGACCTCACCTCAAACGCCCTCCAACACCAGGGCCAACCCTTTTGACTCCGCAACCCCGCCTCACGATAAGCTTTCCTGCCGATGCGCCGTTCACACAAGCTCCCCTCCCCCAACGGCGCCGCGGCGCGGGCGCGCGCTCGCATGCTCGCATTTCCTTTACCCCCTCACTTCCCACCGAATAGAACCGCAGAGAACCAGAAGCTTCTCATGCAAACTATAAGACAAATCTCTCAGATACCTCTCCTCCCCCTCTTAAGCTACCCGCCAAGACCTACATCATGTCCACAGACATTCCAAAGCTCAGCTCACAGTAAAACTGTTACAACCAAGAACCACATCCCACCTGTCATCCAAAGAGAAGAAGAAAATGCTGCACAGCGCAACGACAACAACCCTCGTCCTGCTCCTCAGCACACTCGCCCTCGCGGCCCCGGCCCCTCTCCCAAAAGACAACAAGCTCCTCATCCCGCCCACAGACTTGGGCGAGCACACGGGCAAGATCGGCGTCGACAACGTCGACCTGAACACCAAGCTGCGCGTCGACCCCGTCCGCATCGACCTGCACAGCCGCCAAGACGTCGGCCAAGGCTCGCCCGTGACGGACCCCAACGCGATGCGTCCGTCGCCCTACTCCGACAAGCCCTTGGAGAAGAGGGTGCAGCGGGACAAGGTCACGCCTGATGATGTGCCGCGGTGGAGGAAGAAGTACAATACCGAGTACGATTGAATGAGCCCGGCCTGATGCCGTTGCGGTTTGTTGGCGGACGAGGTGATGGGTGACGGACGGCGTACGCAGTGCTTTCGCAAAAAACGGAGATAATGTAGAATGCTGGATGGGATGGCGTGGATGCTCTGAGCGGCAAAAGTTCGAATGACGGCGCAAGCGTATATGCGAGAGGGTGAAGAGAGTTCAGAATGGACTCCGCACTCAAAAGGGAATTGATTAGTCGAAATGAGATACCATAATTTACACCCAACTTACATTCACCATCAGAGGGGTTGACTCCATGTGACTTGCGTCAAATTTTGTTCATAATCTTCATGAATTAAAAGTACACTCGCGCCCGTGGGCTATACAGACGAGGCCGAAAAGGAACTAGAGAAATCCATAACTTCATTCAGACACAAACATGTCTGCTCCCAACTGCAGGCCAGACTGAGGTATGGGTATGCATCCGACGCCAATGTTATGCAACCAAAGACTAGTACACCTCCGACCGTGACCATCGTGACCCCCCTACCAAACCACCTTCATGTTCACATGATATCTGACAATGCCTTCTTTTCCGGTTTTAGCGCCAGCTTATGGGCGAGCAAATCCTTGCTTTGCCTGGATGTTGTCAGTGATGATTCCAGAAATGACTTTGGGGATACTGACCTTCATCTGTTCAATCCTCGCCTTTAGCTGGCTGGTCACCTCAGCCGCACGCTTCCAACTCTCTACCCCATTGTTGTTGTTATTTGAACCGTGACCGCCACCTGCAGAGTAGTGAGGTGCCGGTGGTGGTGGTGCTTCGTCAACAGGAGTGGCCCCGGCGCTGCGGTAGCCTCTAGCCGGGCTGCCGCGACCTGACGAAGCGCTGCCGGTATACCTGAGCTCGGGGCTGAGGGCCTTTGAACGCGGGTAGTGATGGTCTCCATTCTCCTTCTCCTCAGACATGTTGCTGGCGTAACTAGCGCGGTTGTGTCTAGAGGATGATGTGCCGTATGAGTTGTCGCGATAGATGCCTGCGTCGTCATGAGTGGGCGACGTAATGCCTGTTTCCGTTAGCTTTGGAACTCCCCAAAAATATCACGGGAGCATGCTTACCTGGGCTGACCATGCCTTGTCTTGAGTTGAGGCCTTCAGCGTGATTGAGCGCCCTCTTAAGTCGGTCGAGCTCGCGCCTCAGGCGGTCGTTGGTCTGCTCCGTCGCCTCGGCATCGCTTCTCGCACGGACGAGCTGAGTCTCCTTGGCCTTGATGCTGAGGACATCACGGGTGTGATCCTCAATCAGGTTGGCGTTCTGGTTCTTGAGTTCCTGGATCTCGGACATGTGCTTGCTCCTCTCATGGCGCATCTCCTCGACTTGACGGGTCAGGCGCTCGTTGGCCGCTCGGAGCTCCTCCAACTCAGCACGCTCCATCGCCGTAAGGCCGCTTGATGGCGGGGGCGATGCAGGGGGCATTTGGACGGGGGCCGCGGCCGGCTTGGCGAGGGATCGGCCAGCGAGACCGCCGCGGCCGAGGCCGATGCGGGGTTGAGGTGGGGGAGGGGCTGGTTCGTCGTCTTCGGGCATGACGGGACGGCGAGGAGAAGCAGCAGGGGCGGCAGCCGCCGGAGCACCCAAAGGCCGCTTTGACTTGAGTCCCGCAAGCCCAGACGGCTTGGCCATCCCGAGTTTGCTGGCGGGCTTCGGGCGAGATGTTGGCGGGGGAGAAAGCGGTTCGGGCTCGGCGGGTGGGGCAGCAGCAGGCATCACCGGTTTCTTGACGCCTGCGGGCTTCTTGCCTCCAACAAGTCTCTTGGGCGGGCCTGCAGCCGCCTTCGGTGCCGGTGGAGGTGCCTTTGGCTTCTCCTTGGCCTTGACTTCGGCGGTCTCGTAGAACTCCTTGACCTTGGTCTTTCTGATGTCGTCGAGGCCCTCCATGTGCGGGTTCATGCCTCGCTCACCAATAATCTTCATGACGGTACCCAGAATCTCGGCACCTCCTGAACGCAGACCTTCGCTTGATTCGGACAAAAGCTTCTTGCCGGACTCGACGATGGAGGCGATTTCGGGTTTGCTGGGAACGTCGCGCGTTGTCCTGAGGCAGCGGATCAAAAACTTCATCGTACCCTCCTTGACCTGAGGGTTCTTGTGGACGAGATAAGTGCCGATGTCCTCGAGACAATCGGTCAGACTCGTGGCGAGGAAAACTTGATCCAGGGCAGCGCCGAGGGCATCTGCAACTGTGGCCTTCTTTTCCTTCAACCTCTCCATGATGGGCTGCATAACGACTGTGCGGTACTTGGCGTATCCCGACCTCAGTCCCTTGGCCAGGACCTCGATACACTGAGCTGCCTGGGTGACGACGGCAACGTTTGCGTCCTTCATAGACTTGGCGAGGCCGCGGTTGATCTCGTTGAAGTCGCCGTCCTTGATACGGGGAACGTTAATCGCCGCATACAGGGCCTCCAAAGCCTCCTTCCTTTCCTTCCACTTCGACGAAGCCAGAGCCTCGGAAAAGTTGCCTGGGATCTTGCCAAAGACGTCCTGCGGTTCCGCCAGGTCAAACGCGTCCACCTCGACCGGTTCCTCGACATCGTCGCCCCCGTACTCCTCTTCTCCTTCAGCACCGGGAGGCGGCGCGCGCGCCATGGCTGCCTGTTGTGAGCGCAAGAATCGCTCCTGCTTGGGGGCGGGCTCGGCCTTGATTTTCTCAAACTGCGCCTCGAGATCGGTCTGCTGGGTGGGCTTAAGATCGCCCCAGAACATGGGCTTCATGGCTTCGCGCAGCCATCGGTAGAACTCGACGGCGAGGTTCGTCGCGGCGGCACGGACGTTCTTGTCGGCATGGCCGAAAGCCTTGGGGAGTAGCTTCAGAACGGGCTTGGGGTCGACGGTCTTGCAGCCATAGTTGTGGTAGATGGCGGTGAGGGCGGTGATCGCGGCGGCGACAACCTTGGGCTGCTTGTTGGAGAGGGCGGGGATGATTTCCTCGATGACGGGGGCGGCAACGTCCAGCTCGACAAGCAGCAGCAGGGCCTCTAGCGAAGACTCTTTAGCGGCGGCACGTGTTGACGGCAGACCCTTTTCGCAAATGGGACCGACGGTCACACCGCGTGTCCTCGTGCTGTGTTCCTTGCCTCCGAACTTGAGGAAGGCGCAGTATGCGGCGAGACCTTCTTGTTGAGCGGCGACGTTGGAGTCTGCTACGGCGCCCTTCCACAGGCCGGTGTCTGAGAGGAACGGTCTAAAGGCATTGTCGTACTCGTCGGCGGTGGCAGCGAAAGCCTTGGCGGCGTCTTCGTAGCCCTGCTTGCGCACTTTCCACACCTGCGTCGCGTCAGCATACGTAGTCCTCCCCAGGGAGCGCGCGGCGCCAGCATGTCCCTACCTTGTGGGCAAATCTGTCCTGGAGGGGGAGGGAGCTAAAGTCCTCCTCTTCGGCCATCGGAACGGAGGGCTGCTGGCGTGTTTGCAACGGTAGTCGTTGGGGTGTCGGGGGCAGAGGCGGCGGAGGACTCGGGTGGGTATGTCGGTTCTCCTTGTCGAAGAGGTCTGGCTTCCCGAGACTGGCTACTCTTCGAATTAGCTTGGAGAGGGAACGGGTATGTTTGACTCGGCGATCCATATTGGGAGCGGCGGAGGGCTGGAGGGAGGCATGCGGGCTGCCGGCAGCTGCAACCGGATTGGGGAGGTGGTGATCCGGAGAGGGAGGGCATGACTTACAATAGAATACCCTGGGCAGGTATGGGAGTCAAACCAAGCCGGACCAGATCAGGCCAAATCAGGTGGTGAGGTTGTCGCGGCAGCGCGAGCAGGAAAGAGGTGCTGTGCTGTGCTGTGCTGGGGTCGGCCAAGTCAATGGGGGATACCTGGCGGTACAGCAGAGAGGGTACCGTACTGTGGAAGATGACTCCTGTTCTGTGTAGAAGGAGGAGGTCGGCAGCAGCAGTGACTTGCCAGAGTGACAAGAGAGGAAGTCGTGTAGGGGTGTGGTGAGGTATGTAGGTAGGTAGAGGTGGAAGCACACGAGTTTGAAGGTATGTGCGATGAACAAAGGTATGTGCGGGTTGTTCGCGTGGAAACAAGAGGGGGTCAAAGTTCAAAAGGCCTAACGCAAAAGCGACGACGCGCCAGAGGATTTGCAGCGGCAGAGGGAGTTCCCGTGTTGGAGCAGGACGGGAGATGGTGGTGGAGGGAGAATTAGGTAGTGTGAAAAAAAGGCAACTAACTACCTTACCTCTAGCGGTGGTGGTGGTGGTTGTTTGTTGTTGCAGCAGGTGGAAGTCAAGTGGAATGCAAAAATCGACGTCAGTCCGATTGTTCACTTGTCACCTCAGGTTCTTCCTGAGGAATGGGGCCCGGGGTGCTGTCTGTTTTCTTTTGTTTTTTTTTCTTTGGACTGCAGCAGCAGCAGCCAGCAAGGAGGGGAGCACAGGGAACTCTGGTTGTCAGGACAAGGACAGGAGCAGCTGCCGTCCTTTGCTGTGCAGCTGTGCAGCTGTGTGCCGTGTGCTGTGTGCTTGGATGGGGTTTTGGGGGTTCACCACCACCACCACCACCACTACCTTACTCACTGACTGGACTGGCTGCTTGTGAGTGTGGTCCAGTGCATGGAGCAGCCAGCAGACTCAGCACTGAGGTGGGGCGGCATTGGTCTGGTCAGTGCAGTGGGTCTGGGCTTAGCTGAGGCTCTTGATTCGCTTGTGATGTGGAGGTGGGGGCACACTAGATGATTGGGCATGATTGGGTATCTCTCAGAAGAGGTAAACAACATCACATGACTCATCCAGAATGGAGCCAATAGATAAGAGCTGATAACACCGACCGGACTCCACTCTGGCCTCACCAGTCTCTCACCTTGGCTCACCTTCAAAGCCAGCTCTCTCACCTCGGCCTTACCTTGGGCCTTTTTCGGCAGCCCTGTGAAGCCTGCCCGACCTGTGTCCCAAGTCCTTGCTTGGACCAGGCCAGGCTAGTGTAGCCCTGAGATTGGATTGATTAATTCTTTCTTTTTTCCCAGCAGACGTGCACTTGTCCATTTCATGCATTAACGGCCGTTGTAAGCCACTCCCCAGAACCTGTCTACTTCCAAATACCCACTCTTGATGATCATAAATCATGGCATAATGCAATGACCTCAGATGCAGTGGCTCAGTGACAAATGTCCATCGCCATCCCAACTTGACATTTGATCCATCTCCATCTCAACTTGCAGCTCTCAGAGACAAGCCAAGCCGGTCATCCTGCCCGAGATGCTGTGACCTTTGCCTGAGGTAGGTACCCAACCCGGTGGCTGCAGCGCAGGTCGTGGTACCACCACATGTCGACGCAGGACCGTCGCCAATTGGCAATCAGCATCAGTGCCATTGCCATGGGAACAGCCAGCTGCGGGTGATGTCACTGGGGAAAGCCACGGCCGCCAGCTGGCAGGGTCTGTTTTCTTCAACTGCAGGGACCAAGAGCATCAGCCACAGCCAGCATGAAGAGGAAGAAACTCCAGCCACAGTCTTCTCTCCAACAGGGCTGAGGCTGTGCACATCAAATTAATTCCCCGTGGAGGCGTCCGTTCACGTCTCCCATCGTGGTGGTCTCTCTCATTTCCAGCTGGAAATTGGCGTCGCTGCTCATCTGCCGTCTGCCGTCTGCCGTCTACCGTCTACCGCCTGCCATCAGCCGGCCACTGCGAACTGAGGTGCCATTTCTTAGCAGCCAACAGCCAACAGCCAGCCAGCAAGCAGCAGCAGCAGCAGCAGCCTCCACCAACTTTCTTCAAGTCAGGTCGAGACGGGACTTGGAGGCGGAAGCACATGAAACATTTGGCCGCCCACCTCCAGCGTCACAATCCCGCCGCCGCCCACCGAGCCTCACCCCTCGCTCCAAACCCAGGAGTCTTTATTCTTTATTTCTCCAAACCCTGCATTCTGCACTGCTGTCCATCGTCATCGCCTCGGATGCAACTGCGTGTTGGCTGCAAAGTTGCCCGTCCATCGACACCCGCATAGCATACATACCTACCTTGCCGTACTTAGAGACAACAACTTTTACAGACATGCTTCCCACCGCCTGGGCACCCAACCCCTAACTTCCAGATTAAACACGTCCGCCTCCAGCAGCCGGGCACTGACACCCAACCCAACAATACGAGCCGGAACCTCTCAACCAAACCCCCGAACCGTCACCGACTCGTGGGCAGGTCTCCTCCTCCTCCTCCGACACCGCCTTTCGCTCTCTCGCAATTGCCACTTGGCCCGGTCGGCCCTGACTCTGCATTTCATTTTTCGCTGCCCGCAGTCCCGTCCAGTCCAAAATTCCCCGGCCCACGAGGCTGCCATCCCCAAGACACCCCGGGTCCCTTTGGCCCATCAATTCACAGCAGCCTTGCAGATTCTATCTTGAGGTACCCACCGACAGCCTGTCGCCTGTCGACTTTGGTCTCAGTCGCGCATCGCCATCGCAGGTTGCCGCGACACCGCCCCCCCCGCAGTTCCGAGCACTTTCCACGCGCCTAGATAACGACACCCTCGCCAGCGAGAGTCTGAGGTGCATTCTTGTTTGTCATTGTGCGCATTATTGCTGCTGCTGCCGCCGCCGCTGCTGTTGTTCGGCATACACCGCGATTTCGAGTTCTGCTGCAACCAACGACAACCTTCGCCGCAATGAGCCAAATCCTTACCTCTCGGCAAGCCGAGGAGCTGTTCGTCAACCCGCCAAACGTCTTGCGGGGCACTACTGACCAGCATTACGCAGGCACAAGGCCATCATCGCCTACCTCTCCTCGAGCAACCTGCCCAACGCCGCCAATGCCCTGCGGGAGGAGCTGCAGATTGGCGAGGCCTTCGACGCGGCCACCTCCAAGAAATACGAAGGTCTCCTCGAGAAGAAGTGGACCAGCGTGGTGAGGCTACAGAAAAAGGTCCATCATCCGTGATCATTGCGATACGCTTGCTTGCATGAGACTGACCTCGACCTAGATCATGGAGCTCGAGTCCCGAACTGCCTCGCTACAATCCGAGATCGACAACGCGACACCGACTTCGCTCTCCCGACGAAACCAGGATCCCACCAGCTGGCTGCCCCGTTCCCCCGCCCGCCACACCCTCCAATCCCACCGAGACCCCATCACCTGCGTCGCCTTCCACCCCGTCTTTTCGTCTCTGGCCTCGGGGTCCGAGGACTATACCATCAAGATCTGGGACTGGGAGCTGGGCGAGCTCGAAAGAACAATCAAGGGCCATACCAAGGCTGTCCTGGACGTCGATTTCGGCGGGCCGCGAGGTGCTACCCTACTGGCCTCTTGCTCGAGTGATTTGACAATCAAGCTTTGGGACCCTTCAGACGAGTATAAAAACATCCGAACGTTGCCCGGCCACGATCACAGCGTCAGTGCGGTGCGGTTCATACCATCGGGCGCTGCAGGCGCGGGGAGCTCAGGAAACCTACTCGTTTCAGCCAGTCGAGACAAGACTCTGCGCATTTGGGACGTTTCCACGGGATACTGCGTCAAGACGCTGAGGGGCCATGCGGACTGGGTCCGAGACGTCTGTCCGTCGCCCGACGGCCGCTTCCTCCTCTCGGCCGGCAACGATCAGACAGGTCGCCTGTGGGACATCAGCGCTGCGAATCCCGAGATCAAGCTCACGCTCGTTGGCCACGAGCACGTGGTCGAGTGCTGCACACTCGCGCCAGCGGCGGCATACCCGCACTTGGCCACGTTGGCAGGCCTCAAGAAGCCGCCACCAGCAACGAGTACGGTGGAGTTCATGGCGACGGGTAGTCGTGACAAGGTCATCCGCCTATGGGACGCCCGGGGCAACTGCATAAAGACCCTGACGGGCCACGACAACTGGGTGCGCGCTCTCGTCTTCCATCCCGGAGGCAAGTACCTCCTCAGTGTATCCGACGATAAGACATTACGATGCTGGGATCTCGCCCAGGAGGGCAAGTGCGTCAAGGTGCTGGACGACGTGCATGGGCACTTTGTCTCGTGCCTGCGATGGGCGCCGGGTATTGTTCGCGAGGCGGCAACGAACGGCGACGGGCAGAATGGCGCCAACGGCACCCCGAGCAAGGCAGCAGCAAAGCCGGCCGAGGTTTCGATCCGGTGCGTGATTGCGACAGGAAGCGTCGACTTGAACGTCCGCATCTTCGCCAACTAGAGCGTCACCATCGTAGATAAAGTACAGTACAGTGCAAGCAAGTACGAACAACAGACGCCGAATGAGGCGATGCCGCGCCGCGGTGGAAGAGCAGGAGGGTACGATGCCGAGGCGCCGAGAGAGAAAGAGAGAGAGAGAGGTATCGGCAGCAAACTTGAAGGCGTAACGATTCACACGAGGCAATGGGTCATACGGGAGGCAGGCGTCAACAGGGGTCAAAAGTACGGCGTACCATCTGACGATTACGTGATGCCCTTCGCTGATTGATATAGATTTTAGGGGAGCTGTACATAATCGAATAGATACCCGCAACATGTCCTCGCTGGGCTTCAACGGACTCGTTTCGTTCCGACCGGTGGTGATGTGAGCAAGGGACGACGCTTGGGGTCGTAATTGTCAGATTGTGTGCAACAGCCCAAGCAATGTGCGGCCGAGACTTCGGCGTCGATTTGGCTGGGGAACGCGGCGAACGGTAGTGTCTCCGGGGTGTGGAGATGATGACCGACCGTCGGAGAATTGTGGCTGCTGACGTTGTTCGGCATGGCTGATTTAGAGTGAGACAAGAGTTATGGCAATTTGGTTTCTGCATCTAGGCCTCATCCACCACATGGAGCTCAGGAAATTGGTAGTAGGGGCATGCTTGAACAAACTGCCTTGAATTTTGGTGATGGGAAAAAAAAGAAGGGTATCCTAGTGGCCTTGCGAAATATGAATAATCCTGATGCTGATTTCCTCCTACTCTCCACCATGAATGACCTACTATAACGCCATCCACGAACTCGTTCCCCGTGTGCTCGAAATAAACCTCCGACACGGGAAACACATTTACACAACCCCGGTCAATACCACGCTTCAACCGTTGTAGGCACCGTGCCAGTGGACCTCCGTGCGACCGCTGCGATGGTACGTCGCGAGCGGAATCCCACACTGCCATGTTCAAGTCAGAGTCAGCCCCCATGTTCGTCTCAGGATACACGGAACAACAAAAGCGAAAGCGAAATGAAGATGAACGCTTACCTTTGCGCACTTGTGCTTCGCGTCCTTGAGGGAGGTGAAGAAGTAGGGGATGCAGCCGAGGCAGCTCACGAAGCAGACGATGGCGGCGAGGGCGTGGGTGAAGCCGCCCGAGGTGTACTCGACGGCGGTGACGCCGCGGGCGTGGCAGTCGGGGCACTCGATGGGCGCCGGGTGCGGGCCGAGGGCGGGGAGGGGCGTGCCGTACGGAGCGAAGTTCTGGGGGCCGCCACCATTCTGAGGGAAGGATTGCTGTGGTTGTTGGGGGTTGTAGTAGCCTCCGCCGGCGTTTGGATCGGGAGGGCTGCCGTATTTGGGCATCTCGTAGCCTTGGGATTGAGGCCCCGGGGTGTGGTGGTGCGGCGGCGCGTAGCCTGGCGGAGGGCTGGCTGGGGAGATGTAGTTGCCGTCTGACGGGTTCGGGTCTGATGTCGTGGCGGGGTGAGGTCCCGGAGGCGGTTGTGCTGGTTTGTCCATTGTGAGGGTTGGATTGGGTTGTGTCTCTGCTTGAAGGATGGGAGGTGGTGATGATGGGTTGACGATGGTCAGAGGCAAACGCGTGAGTGGTGAGAGATGTGAAAAGCAGGAACGGAAGTGGAAGTCGGAGGTAGAGTTCGGGGCGTCACTTATATCCAAAGTTCAAAGGTGCGATGGGTGTGGCACTGCCCAACAGGCAAGGCAAGCGATTGGAGACGGTGCCGATTTAACCTTGATTTGGGGGTTCGGAGAGTGTCACTTGTACCGAGGCGGCCGGAGGTTGCTTTCCATCCTTTTGCGGCGGCTGCAGGTTGGTTCGAGGCAGATCAGATGAAATAAGAGGCAGCAGGCAGAGCAGGCAGAGCAGGGTCACGTCTGAAGTGTTGGTGGTACATGTGCATGTGCATCTGTTACTACTTACTGCTACGTACTCACTCGGTTGGGGGCAAGGCAACAACGAACAAACTCTTCATCCGTCTCTGTGGCCGGGCGCAGTCCGTCGCGCGGTCGAGGGAGGGTCTTGGTGAGCGAGACCGAGGGAGAGCAGAGCTCAGCCTGGGATGTTTCTGACGGTGCCCACTGACAATGGCACCAACACCGCAGAGCTCGGAGGCGATGCCGGGGCGGTGGGTAGCCAGACCGAAAAGATTGGCAATGACATGGCTTTCCTGGGGTGGTCCCTGTCTGGACGATCATGCTGAGACGGCAAGGACGGGCGGAGCGGTGGCTACGTCGGGACACCCGCCAAGGGGACGGATGATATCATGGGACCGGCGGTGGAGGAATGGGTAGCTTGATTTATTGGACATTGGTGTATGTACGCGCCGAGAGAGAGAGAGAAAGATGCGCTTGGGATGTGGCGATGCTGCATTCGCAGGAGGGGGAGGGTTGGGTGGTGATTGGACGCAGAGCTGCGATGGCGCTTCTGGGCGGGAGACTGCGCCACAGTGAAGGGTGTCAGCCACGTTGCCCACTCGCCACACACGACCGGGGTGCTTCACCTGTGGCTGGTGGTGGTGCGTTGGAGTTCGTCTCTTCGTCTCCTCGTCTCGTTCACCACTCAGTCCCTATTGCTCGATCGCGGTTGGACGCAATTCCATCAGATGTGATTTGACTTGATCTTTATGCTGAGTTCAGGAATTCTCAAGAAGGCTCAAATGAAGCTTCAGAAAAGGTGATTTGAGAGCATCTTGCTGCTGCCTTGAGTGATCCTCAAAGGATCGATCGTCGACACTGCCCACGACATGTCGCACTCAGGTAACACAGGCCCCATTGAACAGCCTCGAAGTAGGTACTTCTGTCGATCAAAGAACCAAAACCACATGCCGTTGGTTCATCGCTGGACAACCAGACGATGAAATAGGCACTGGCACACTGGGAAATCGAAGGAGTAACTGATCCTGAACCATCACAAGGCCGGGACCGATGGACTTCGTTTTCACTCACAGTCAAGACTTACCAAACGGCTGACTTCAAAGATAGAAAATAATTGATACAATGAAATCCTATTTTATTGCGGCTCGTCCGCCACATACAAACCAACCACCCCTCAAAACGTCGGCGCAATCCTCGCCTGCTCCTGGTTCGCAACCAACTTGAACGTCCTCAACGTGCTCGTCGACCTCGCCCGCGGGTTGTGCATCGACCCCGCCGACAACCGCGTCATTCGCCCCTTCTCGTCCAGCGACAAGGCCGGCGACGCGGGCTGCGACCCCGCCACGCTCCGCGATTTGAGATTCAACCGGCTCACCATGCTCTGTATCGCCGTGTTCGGGTCCAGCTGCGGCGGAGGGGGCGTCGCGATCGGTGTCAGGATCCCGTGGTGGTGCATCATCATCATCTGGTGATGGTGCTGCTGCTGCGATGACAGCGAGGAGATGGATCGCCCCCCGTCGGACCCGTTCGTGCCGCGCCGGTTCAGCGGGATCCGCGCCATCGACTCCTCGGCCCGGGACCGCGCGCGCGCGTGAGGGAACCCTTGGATGTGCAGCGCGTTCGCAGGGCCCAGGGCCCGTCCCCTCGTGGGCGACCGGCTCGAGCCGCGGCTCGACGGCGGGGTGGTCACGCCGTGCGAGGGGAACTGCGGCTGGTTCGCGGCGACCATCTGCTCGAACGACATGTTGAGCGGCATCGGCGCCATCTTGCTTAGTCTCCGGATCGCGCGCATGTTCTTGTCGATGAAGGTCGACATGCGGTTCAGTGCGTTGCTGTTCTGGTGCGACTCGAACGCCGACGCGCCGTTGACGGGCGCCTCGGTGCGCACCCTGTGCCGCTCGTTGAGCTGCATCGTCTGCGTGGTCGGCGGCAGAGGCGCGGCCACCTGCGGCGCATTGCGGATCGTCTGCTGGATCTGCGAGAGGACGTTGTCGAACTCGACCGTCTCCTGGACGGGCTTGTACCCCGGCGCGGCGCCGACGACGGCGTTCTGGGACAAGACAAAAAAGGACCCGTCGCGGATGCGCCGCCGGACGAGGTTCCACCGCGTGCGGGCCGGGTTGCGCTCGATCTCGGGCTGGTAGATGGAGCACTGCGCCAGCTTGGAGTAGAACACCTCGAGACGCTTCGCCATGCGCTCGAGGATCTGCATGAGGAACTGGCAGAGGGCGGTGACGCGCTGGGCGTCCGACGCGGCGTCGAGGTTCATGATGGTGTCGAAGGCGTCCATGCCGTGGCACGCCTCCTCGCGAATGTCCTCGAGGAGCTCGATGTCGAGCTGGACGGACTTGTTGGCGTAGTCCATGATGCCGCGCTCCATGAAGCGCGCGGGCTCCGAGTTGCAGATGAACTGCCCGATGCGCGAGACCTCCTTGGAGGTGGCCACTGCGTCGGACGACGTCTTGGCGCGGGCGATGATGCCGAGGATGTCGGGGAGCTTGGTGTCCGCGCCCGGGGACGCGGCGTTGTTGGCCATGGCGAAGGAGAGCTTCAGCACGAGTTCCTGGAACTTGGGCCCGAAGAGCGCGGAGAAGCCGCCCTGGAGGAGACGGGACTGGTACTGGTAGAAGATGCGCACGCCGAGCATGTTGATGAGGCTGCCCTGGAACCAGAGCTTCGAGGAGCCGAGGATGTCGTCCATCTCGAACTGCTGCGAGACGAGCGTCTCGACGGTCGTGCGGAGGTAGGCCGACCACATATCGTAGAGGCCGCTGAGCTCCTCGGCGTCGTGGTACTCCGGCTTGGGGGTGAGATGGCCCACAAAGTATTTTGTGAGCAGGCTGGCGACTTCGGGGTTGTTGGTGTGCGCCAGGTTGTCAAAGGACTTGGTGCAGTCCACGCCAGCGTTCGATTTGATAATCAGCGTGCCGCCGGGATGCATCGGGCAGAAGTCCGTCACGTCGTAGACGGACCCGTGGACGCTGATCCACATCCGTCCCCCGGGTCGGTGGCCGGTGTGGGAGGCCAGCTGGGAGAGCGGGATCGTGGGACGGTTGCAGGGGAGCGGCTTGGGCGTCATGAAGACGTCCAGCATGATCCTGCGCTCGGCGAAGGCGGTGTTGATGATGAGGTCCGTCGACTCCATCGTCGCCGTGCGGTGGTTGTAGATAGCCTTGCGCAGGCCGCTCATGACGGAGTCGAAGACGGCCACCGAGCCGCAGATGTACAGGTATCCGCCCAGGCCGCCCTGCTTCTTGGACATGACCAGATCACACACGCTGGCGCCCTGCTCCGCGATGAGCGAGTCAATGTACCGCGGCTCGGTGCGGCGCTCGACCAGGTCCCTTATGTAGGGGTCGTACGCCAGGCCACGGCTGTCGCGGGAGAAGGCGAGGTGGACCTCCATGAAGCCGGCGTTGACGTACTGCCGCAGCTCGTCCTCGTAGCAGAACTTTTCGCGGTTCTGCACGCCGAGGAAGAGCATGTTCCGCCCAACGGAGCGGCCGCAGCGGGCCTGCCAGAAGCTTCGGAACGGCGCGATGCCGCTGCCGCCAGCGAAGAAGGCACAGGGCGCGGAGGCGTCGAGGGGAAGCTGGAAAGCGATAGGGCGGGAGATGCCGACTAAGAGCTCGTCTTCGTCAGACACAAAGTCGTCCGGGGAGCCGACGGCAGGGTTGAGGTAGCCGCTGCTAACGCCGGAGCGGGTGATGGTGGACTTTCCGGCAAAGGTGGCGCAGAGGCTGTATTCTGCGCGGGAGATGGTGAGGTCCAGGGTGCTGGGGAGGAGTTCCTCGGGATAGTTGGAGATGGAGTATGTTCGGGGCACCTCGACGGGGATGAGGTCGCTCAGCCAGGGGACATCGTTGGAAAGGTCGAACGCCTGGTCCCAGATGTGAGTCGGCGTGTCCATCACGGCGGCTTGGAGGAGGTCACCGAGGGAGCCGCGGACTGGCCATTCGTCTGTTGCCAGCACTTGGAGGACGGTGTTGAATGACGCCCTCAGCATGGCATGGATCTTGAGGACAAGCTCTTGGGTCAGGGGGGCAAGGTGGCCTCGACGCAGAATGTCCTTGACCATCAGCTTCTTCACTTGCGACGCAGGACTGGCGACGCCATGGTTCGAGACGGCATCGAGATGCTCGGCGAAGCGAGACCACTTGCGATCGAGGAGGACAGGGGCGTCGAGTATTGAGTCGAGCCCGAGGGCCGCGGCGACCTTGGCGCACTCCTCCCAGCTGTTGAGGGGCATGATGGCGAGACGGTCACCCGGCTGAAAGGTGATGCCCGTGTTGTGGAGGTCGAGAGTGACCATGGCGATGGATCGCTCGTGGTCTGAGTCGACAAAGGAACGCGTGAGGATGCGTGACTTGTACCGGCACTCCTCGAACGTTCCGCGCATCTCGTGGGGCTCGACGGGGATGTTCCCGCGGTACGGCTCCAGGCGTTCCTTCATGGCATCCGAGAACTGGCGATGGACCTCCTCCCATGGCCTTCCCGAGTCGTCAGAGGCACCCGACGCGCCGTTCGTTTCCGTGCGGCCCGTCTTGGACGCCACCTCCAGGATGCCAAACACTTTATACCGATGCGTTCCCATGAACCCACGTTCGCCCGTGTAAGCCTCGATGATGCCGTCCAAGACGCCCATGAGACGGGGATCCCCAGACTGCTTGACGTATTCGGGGATGCGGTAATGATACTCGACAGAGGCGATGAACGCTCGGAGGTTGGAGGGAAGCCAGGCTCTCAGGTGCAAACCTTCGTTTCCCAGGAACGAATCGTACTTCTTGCGCCCGAGGAAGGCGTCCATGAGGAGGTAGGGGGGAAACTGTAGCCCGGAGGCGGCGGGACATCTCTTGGATAGGGGCGCGGAAAACTTACCCCATCGCACCCACTCGGCGGCAGACACGTAGTTATCGCCTGAGTTCGGGTTGGTTGAGATGGAGTGAAAGGCGTTGGGCATTCGTTCGAGGATTTCCTTGAGTCTGATCATTTCTCGCAAGAGGCCTTCGTTGTTTCGGTTCATGACGTGTTCCTGGCAAGCCGCGATGGCATCAGGGCCATGCTGGAAGGATGCTATCGGAGTGTCAGCCTGTATATGTCTTTCAAAAAACTATCCCGTACTAACCTGACGTATCAGCGCATCCTTTCAAAAAGGCGATCTCAGTCCGCTCTCCAAACATGGGCCATCGCAAGTCTGTATTATCGAAGCGGCCAATATAGGGGTAGATCGAAGTCGGGTCCCGCACTTTGATATTGTACGAGGCTTGGTCGAAGAAGGTCAAGTGCGGGATGGCGCGTCCCATGCGTCTCGAAACCTGCCAGTAGGGAAGCCCAATCGTCCTCGGGATCCCAACCAGTTCAGGCCCCAGATCGTCGCTCATCTCGACGCGAGGCTTTGTTGAAATGGAGTTGATGCTGACTCCGTCGTATCCGTCATTTTTGTCTTCGTACCGGTAGATGGAGCACAGCATGCCCAGGGCAACGATGGCCGCCCACAAGGCCTGGTCGGGAATGTTGTCCTCCGTTCCTTCGACGAGAGGCAGCGCGGCGACGGACTCACGCACACGCCCTCTGGAAACGCAACCGGGCATCCGCTCGCAGAGGTCGGACCACACTCGTCCCGGGCTGTTGGCGAGAGCACCGGCGGCCTCGTTGGAGTCAGGCGGCTGGAAGCCGTACTCGGCGCTGAGGTAGCCGTCCTTCCACCCGGTTTGGTGCCCGATTCCCTCGGCTCGGAGGATGACTTGGCGGGCCGGCGCTCCCAGGGCCACGGCCAAGAGGTCTCTGTCGTCGGCAACTAGCGTGTCGACGTTCTTGACTTGTGTAATTGTCTCTGCTGATGGGATGTCTGCGTAGATAATCTCGTTGATGGCCTTGCGCTCCCTGGCACGAAGCCACTCGTCCACGTCGACACCTCGGGGGATCTGCCAGAGTCAGCTCCATCTGGCCTTGGACTACCTATCACTCCTCACTCACGTCGAAAGCCGCATGTAGGTCCCCGGGCTGGGTGTATCCTGAGAACGAGCAACCCCTAGGACCAACTCTCCTGCTCGCAGACTGCCCGTGATTTCCTGCAGGACATCTTCCACCACCCATGGACCCCGAAACGGGACACGATCGTTCAGACATGATTATTAGAATAAGACGCCAGGGACCTGCCTCTGGTATAGAGAGCAAGATTAGACAGTAAAGCCACCTAGGCAAAGAGTGTGAAAAGGTGCCGTCAAGGCTGAAAAGAAGAAGATACACACAAAATACACAAACACGAAGGTGGTTGTAGAACACTATCGAGATGACAGCCCTAGAAGACCAACTTCATCCGACCGGCTACCGGAAAGGCGTGGAAGACGGGATGACATTGATATGTACTACATAGGTATGTATGCATGGCGGCTCAGCTGTTCACGACCGGGGATGTAGGGGAGCTAGCGCCAACTTGGCGGTGCAGGCCCAAACATGGCATCCTTGACAGCGTGCAGCGACAGCCTCACACTAGTGATTAACCGTATTTGAGACGTTGATGAGGTGGTTCTAGACCGGGGGATGATGGCTGCTCCTGGCCGGTGTCAAGAATCGAGGGAGCCCATGTGGCCGCCCGAGGAAGAGGGGGGTAGTGGGAAGTGCCGTGGCGGTCTGGGGAAAGCCACAAGCGCAATGACAGCGCGAGGCGTGACGTGACGTTGGAAGAGAAGCAAGCGAAATTGAGTAAGAGAAGCCCGTGAGGCTATTCGGGGTGGTTAGTCCGTCCCTGGTTGGCGGTGGCCCTGCTCCCCTGTTTTGGGAACGTGATGAGACGATGCCAAGTGCCGCACAAGGTTGTAGGGGCCTGCGCTGGTGGAGACATGAAGATGGTCTGAACTACAGATGACAGGTCCGTGGCGTTGTTGATGGATGATGGCCCGGGTTCAGTTGGACTCAGGTGGCGAGTAACATCGACCGGATGTTTGCTTCGCCTTGCGTTGGTGTTACCTTGGCGATGGCCAGCGGTGGGAGTGGGCGCGTACGAATAGGAGGGTGAGCATCGGGGTGCTCTTACATCTTCGAGGCCGCTCTTGTGTCTTTAGAAAGCACAGCCATATCTCACTCACTTGAATCAGACGGTGACATTTGTGATGGCCGATTGTAGGTTACCGCTGGTCTTTGCCCTGCCATTGGGGGCCGGACAAGTCTTCTCGCGCCTTGGTTCCTGATCATCCGGTAGAGAAACGTCCACCGGGACATCATCACTCAGATCATATCGCAGTCTGATCGCCGGGTATTCAACTCGAACGCCACATAAGTGACCCATAAATAACTTCATGGCATCGGGAAATCGGCTTGTTTCCTTCTGTCTCTGTTCCAGGTCACCGCAGTGGACCCTCCGCATTGCGAAGAAGCCTTCTCGATCTTATCATAACAGCCCCCAAATCCCGCGGGCATGTATCCCAAAGCAAAGCTTTCCACCGCCGTCGTCGTGGCAGGCGGATCCAATGGGGCCACAACCAGCCCGGAGCATCGTGCTGCCGTGCGGAGAGAGATCTCGTAGGGGGTCATGACAGTCGGATATCGGACGTTGAGTAGGCGGTGTCTATGACAGCTACGCTAAACTGAGCATTATGATTGGGGAGGGCACGCTCTGGGGCTCGTCCGAATATTCTTTTCTTCCTCTTCAACTTCGGCCCCCCCAGGTTTCACGGCTGTGGTTGTTTCAAAATGGTGACGTGGGCTCGAAAGGCACGGGAGCACGAAGGAAGAGCTGAAGACATGGTGAGAAACAGGGGTGGACAGAAGAAGACTGAAGAACAGGGATGTAAAAGGGATGAGGCTCCCACTTCCCGAACCTTTTTTGCTTTAAACTTCTTTGGCATTTTTCGTATCTGTGTTTACATAAGCGCATTTTCATTGGTTTAGATGATCTACGTTGACAGGGGAGGTGTTCGTCCAGTTTCAGGGGCTCAAACTGCCACTTTGCGCCATTGCTTCAGACGAGGCGCTGGCATCTTGGCTGTCTTCGACGGTGTCACGGTTAACATGGAAGAGGAAAAGGAAAAGCGGCCACTTGGCCATGTGGAAGCAAGCCCATAGGCTCGCGCGTCTTTTGCTCGTCTTCTCGAATGCTCATTGAACGGCCCAGGTTAAGCTTAGAATTATCCTTGAATAAGCTAATGCAATAGGCTGCTCCAGGAATATAACTCTCAGTACCCTCCATCATCCAATGATCGCGAACTCCTCCTCGCCATCACGGTGTTTCTGCCCCCTTTCCGGCGATCACGCTCGCGTGTCACACCGCCAAGGAACCTCCCGAACCTCAACTGCCGCAGGGAACTTCCCGTCAGCAACCCAAGAAATCTCTTCTTCCGTCAAGCACCCCAGCAAGCGCTCAGATTGTCGTGTGTGTGTGTGTGTGTGCCCGTCTCTCCCAATCTCCATGTTTAATGCTCCGCTGCTTATTGCGGCTTGGCTTTGCAGCTTCCAAGCTCCATTCCCACAATGCCTGCGACCCGCAATCCTGTTTCCCGAAAAGCTTGGTATCTTGAGCTTGGAGCAGGGCTATTTTCTGTTAGCTAATGGCATAACTTGAGAACCTTAAGCTGGCCCCGGCCAAGGGTCTGTCGCAACGTATCTGGTTGGGGGAAATGTCCGTCCGTCCGGCCGAAGGAGAGCTGGGATGGCGTATATGACAGGTCGACCAAGTCCGAGCTAGGTATTATCGCCGTTTGGGAATATCACGTTCAAAGGGGACGGCATCTTCCGTCGTCGAGGTCTCAGCATGAGCTGTTGGCGTTTCTGAGTGGTGTCGCATATTGCAAACAGAGCATTTTTCTAGGCTCTTGTTGGGCGATGGCAAGAAGAGGGGACGATTTCGCAACGGCAGTGAGGCTGGCTTTGGTTTATGAAGCCTACCATTGAACAGCCTCGACCTGAAAACAGGGAAGGGTATAGGGTAATTAAGTATCTAAATCTTGACATGCTCCTAGCCTCCGAACCCCGCTTAAAGCATACTTTCCAACGCCTTCTCAATGGTGGCGAAGCCCTTGTTGAACTCTGCCTGAACCGACTTGAGGTTCTTGATGTTCTCGGGGAACACACTGTCTCTCCACCACTCAAGCCACGCAGCAATCTCTTCGAAGCTGGCCTCCTCCAGCCCGAGCCACTCACTCAGCTTGTCATGCCACAAAGGAAGCACCTCAGCGACAATCACCTCGCCCAGCACCTTTGGCGTCAGGATGTCAGACCACTTGAGCACGCCCTCGAGCATGGGCAGGTAGGGCTCCTGGTCGCTCGGGTCGATCCTGAAGTTCTTGCGCAGGTACCGTCCCATCGCCGGCAGCACATGGCCCATGATGAGCGGCCGCCATTGGTCGCCGAGGACCTCGCGCCATTTTTCCAGGCCCGGGATCACGCCGCGATCAAACTCCCACACGTCAATGAGCTGCCTGTACTTTCTCCGAACCTCCGCGACCAGCCCGGTGCCCTTGGGGTCCAGGTGGTACGAGGGGAGGTACTGGAGCCAGGGGAACAGCCAGAGGTGGGGGAGCTTGTGGCTCTGTCGCTTCTTCTTCGGGTTCCATTCCGCCACGGCCGTTTCCAGTTTGCGGACGACGCCGTCGAGGAACTGGGCGCGCACAAAGGGGGGCAACAGGTCGTTCCATGCTTCTAGGACGGCCAGGAGAGGTGTCGGGTTGAAGACGTCCCAGTCGCGGATGGCTGACATGGCTCTCGTGTACCACAGCTTGTACATCATGCTCTCGTACGGCGTCGTCGCCTTTTGGTGTTGGCGGTAGAGGTCGGTGTTGCTCAGGCCTGTCGAGTCCCACTTGTCCACGCTCTTTTCGCCTTCGCCCGACTTTTTGAGCAGCGATTCCAGGCCCTTCAGCTCTGTAGCAAACCGCGTGGGCTCCTCGAGCAAGTCCCAATCGGGGTCGCGGAGGAAGGGATGTATGGCGGCCACGGCGAGATCTGCAATCTCTCCTGTCGTCGACCCAATCTGTTCGACTGCCTTGTTGAGGCACCGGATGACCTCCGACCATTCCGTGGCTGCTGGAAGTTCGTTGGTGACAATGTTAGAGAATAGCTGGAGCCTGCCCAAGTCTGACGCGAGGTCGGCCATCTCCTGTTCCCGCTCCCGAAGCTCCAAGTCCACCCATGTCTTTCGTTCTTCCAGATTCCTCCATTCTTCTGAAAAGGCCGCCAGGTCTGCGTGTGCCCGCTTGACCAGCTTCCGTGCTGCCGCCACCTCGGGAGATTCCACCACAGCTGCAGACGTCGGCGTCAAGAGTCCAGATGACGTGGTCAGGAGCTTGTTGCCAGGTCCCGTCATATCCAATATGGGCGCAAAGGCCTCGGGGATGTGCAGCCCTGGGGCGGATTTCCTGAGCTCCTCGGCGGTCATGTACTTTGGCTTCTGCCGCTTCGGCGTGCTGGCGCTGCTGTCGCCCGCGCTTGCAATCTTCTTCTTTCTCTCCCGCTTCCTCTTCTTCTCCTCCTCGTCCGAATCGATGACAGTCTCGCCACGGAGCTTCGCTTGCCGTTTCTCTTCCTTGCGTTCATGTTCTGACTTTTCCTTGACCGCACCCAAACCAACACCCTGCGGTCGGAGGTGCGCCTCGATAATAACGCTACGACCTTTCCCGTCCGCTCCGAGACCCTCGCCCTCCTTGTAACCCATCTTAGCCATCATCCTCGCGCCAAAGGACTTGGGATTCGGTTTGCCCTTGGCGCCGTTCGCACCGAAAGCGCTTGGCCGAGCCATCTTGGGCATCGAGGGTGTATCGGCGACGTCGGGGTTTAAAACTGGCACGTTCGCAGATGATGGCACAAAGCCTCTGCCTAGTGGATTCTTGCCGTCGAATTTCGTTTTTGCAAAGGAACGTGCCGGTGCTGCTTCCTCGTCGTCGCTATCTTTTTTCGAGGCAGACATGAAGCCCAAGCCTCGCTGTGCTCCGCCAAATCCGAGGCCGACACCTCCGGTTCCTTCATCGTCGTCGTCCTCGTTGTCGTCTTCGTCATCATCGTCGGAGTACTCCTTGGCATTCGCATCGTTCGCGTCATCGTCGTCTTGATCGAGCGTTGTCGCGCCTGTCGAGACAAAGCTCATGCCCTTGTCCCTCAGACTCTTCTTCTTCCATCTCCGACCGGGTCCGTCGTCTTCGCTGTCTGACGCGAATATGCCTAGAGCAGCGCGCTCTTTCGTATCGCCAACGCGCCGGCGCTTGCGCGGGTTGAGGTCGCTGAAGTCATCTTGCGACGGATCGACGACCGGCGCGAGGAAGTCATCGTCGTCCTCTTCTGATTCGGACGAGTAGTGCGCGGCGGCCTTCTTCGTCAAGCGGGAGGGGTCGAATGTTGGAAAACTGGCCATGCTGTGTAGATGCGCAGGCAGCGGCGCGAAGTCGAGGAGGCCAAATGTTTGGATTCAAGTCAGGGTACTTTTTTGGAAGTGCATCATTCAAAGGCACCGACACTGGAGCTACTAAATGGTGGGTCTCTTTATCTAATCTCCACGTGACATGTAAGGATGGAACGTATCTTTTGGCGACTACCCGGGTAGTTCACCTAAGAAGCAACCGTTGATGATGGGACGTGATGCGATCGGATTTTATCAACCTCTGACTTTCTCGTCAATCGAACAAAGATTGAATACTCTCCATCCTGTCAACCATGCCCAGAATTTCCTTCTTAGACCGCCACAGAAACCAGTACATCAGACCTTGCGTGGTGGCCTTGCTGGCTACTACAAAACGTGAACGATTCTGCCCCGGTACGTAATGGTGGTATGCATCATGAGGAGACTACCAAATACCCGGGCGGGTCTGCGTATGGGATTTTCTACCCAGTGAATATTTCAGACACTGTTTGGGTCTCAATGCTTCACAGAAAACGATCGTAGACCATAATGCAGAAGAGCACTTTGTTCTGTGCATCTCGTTCTCTAAGCACGCTAATTTGGCCAACACAACAAACTCACAACATGTACAACATTCTCATGCCCATCGCACACCGGACGATTCATCTACAACCCCCTAATTCCAGCCTCCAAACTCTCCTTGTACCCAGTCCACCCCCTTCCGTAATAATCCTTCAACAGCTGCTCCGCCTTCTTCGCCGGCACAACCTCCGTCAGGTCATGCCCCTCGTTCTCGTCCGGCTCCGGGATGTTCTCGTTATCCGGCCTCAGCGCACGCAGCGTCTTGAAGACGTCGGACCTGTTCACCTCCTCCGCGAAGCCGAAGATCCTCTGCGACTCGAAGTTGTCGCCGAGCAGCGCGATGGCGTGCAGGCGGGCCGTGTCGACGACGTCGACGAAGTACTGCGGGACGTACAGCGCAAAGGCCCTGTGGTCGCCCTTGAGGATGTCGCGCACCCAGCCCATCGTCGAGCCGTAGATCTCGGGGTGGAGGATCTCTCCCCACTCGAGTTTGTTAGTGTGCGGGTTTCATTGCAATCGAGGGGGAGATTCTTACGTTGCAGTTGGGCAGAACGGTGCTGAAGACGTAGCCGGGCTTGTTCTTCTCCACCCACTTCCACGCCGCCCGCTCGCCCTCGGTCTTGGAGGCGGCGTAGATGTAGTACGACTTCTTATCTTCTGCCAGGTTGGGGTCCCAGGCCGACTTGACGGCAGAGTCGTTCCAGGTGTCTACGACATGTTAGTAAAGCAGACATTGATAGGTGTCTTGCAACGTACCCTCGTCGACGCGGACGCCGGCCTTGTTAGTCTCCGGGATCAGCACTGCCGAGGACGACGAGGTGAGGACGACGCGCTTGATGGCGGGGAACTTGGCTGCGGCTGCAAGGACGGTCTCGGTGGCCCTGACGACCCAGGGGATGACGGCGTTGGGGTCTTTGCTGAAGCTCACATCCGATGCCTTGTTCACTTGTCAGACTTGTCTAGATGGTACACGGTCCCTTGAGGCTTACGACGTGAGCAACGGCGGAGACGCCGTTGAAGGCCTTGGCGAGGGCCTCCTCATCCTCAAAGTTGGAGATGGTGATGGACTCGTACTTGTCCTTGCCGTACTTGCTCTGGAAGAGCTCATCGAGCCATGGCTTGGGGGAGCGAACGGTGCCGCGGACGCGGTAGCCCTGTTCGAGGATGGTGTTGGCGATGTGGGAGCCGATGTAGCCGTTGGCACCGGTTACGAGGACCGTAGAGCCTTGTGGAAGAGCATTAAGCCTGGCCATTGCAAATGAGGTTAAGGTTAAGACAAGCTGAAGCTAGTGAGGTTGAAGGTAGCCGGTATTCAGTATGTGAATGCTAGATTTGTTTGGGTGATGATAACTTGGGTTTCAATAACAGATTCTAATGCCGGACGAAGTCAAGTATTTATCTGTTTCAACCCATCGCTTGAATCCGGGCCCAAAACCCCAAGGAACAGATGAACCGCACATCAGAGTGGCAGAGCAGCCTGGTGCCCGCGGTGGAGCTTTGAAATCCATCCAACGCGCCGAGATGGGGTCACAAGAATGGACGAGAGGTTTTTGTTAGCCCGACTGGATTACAAACAATAGCATTGCTGTGCAGACGCCGTTTCTGAACGGGGACGAGAGAGACCCATATGCCGGCTATGACGTGTTGGGACATGACACCAGGCCGTCCGAAGTTGGCGCGATTTGCTGAACAAGCACATTTGGTAACATTTCTTCGTGGGGAGGTTGAATTGTTCCGTTGCAATGGTTTGCTTACTGCATTGAGTCTGCGTTTCAACTTTACGACTGTTCTCTTTGGAGTGCCATTGGCTGCAGGTGGTTTTGTGTTACCTTGGGTCATCATGCACCGTGGAAATCCATGGCAATTTTGGGCTGACAAATTGGATAGTGCGCTGATGTTGATCTTGGGAGTGAGGCCAAACCCCGAGTGAGGACGAGGACGAGGACGCCGGAACTCCATATATTTCAATGGCCGAACGAACTTCTTTGAGACTTTCTGTTCCCCTCGGTCAAACCCCAGTTTAATTTGTGTCCTAGCTATGCCATACTTTGGGTGAGATTTCAGGTTTAATTTCACGCGAGTGTAACTTGCACTGGAATCTGACACTTACTCACGTCAACGGACACAATCGAGCGAAAGGGCCGAGGTCCAAGGTGCTGTGATATCGCTGCAGATTCGGGCAGTGCTATGCTTCCGAATATCGACAAATTACCTTTCTAGTATCCTGCTCGTCGAACTTTACGCATATTTGCATCTCGTTACGACGGCGAGCTTACCTGCAGCAAAGCAGGCTGAGGTGCCGTGGGGTCAATGATGATGACGGAAGACGCCCAGCGATCGAGATGCACAATGATTGAGCTCTCGGCTTACAGTCCCGAACTCTACGACATCTAGCGATCAGAACTGTAAACATCAAGGCCTCACCTTGATTCTTCCGGACCGTTAGGTGGTGAATACCGCTTTAATGGCTTCACGAGCTCTTGCACGTTATTTTTAGAGGCGGGCGGGTAGCCACGGTATGGCGGACCACGGGTCGCTTGGACCAGCGCCCGTCGGAGGAAATATTAGGCGGGTGACGTGCGGCACGACGGGGGGGACTTTGTTTGGGGGAGCCCACGGGGGGGAAGATCTGACTTGAACGGTCCAGGCCAGGCCAGGCGCTGGATCGCTGGATCGGGGGTAGGTAGCCGACCAGCCGTCTCCGGGCTGGCTTGTGACCGGACAACGTGGGAGTGGGAGGTGTGTTCTGCAGGGAGGTTGAGCAACGTGGCAAGCCGGGGGCTGCAGAAGAGACGACGGCCGGAAGACTGCTGATTTGGTGGTCCTGCTGTGGGATGAGAGGCGCGATGGTGTACGACGGGACGAGAGCGCAGTTGGAAGACGCGGCGGGTGGCTGTCTCTGTTTTCCTACGTGTCCAAGGTGTTGTGCATGGCGAAGGGGGAAGTTAAAATGGGGAAATGGCTCACATGCCAGCGGCAGCAGGGCAGCATGGCTGGTGAGCACATGATGATGGGGGGTTGGAATGATGGAGGACTCGGACAGGGGAATAAGATTCGGGGAGAGACATGAGATGAACAAGCAGCCCCTGAGATGGTGCCGGGGGGGGGGGGGTGGTACGGCTCGGAATAAGAAACGCTGACGGATTCTTAATTCTCTTTGATGTCCCTTTTCCCCAAGGGTTGTGTGTACCTTACTATGTAAGGTAGGCTTGATTGAGGATGCTGGAAGACGACGATGGTGATGGGGGCGATGTACGGAGGTGTTAGTGAGCTTGTACATTGAGCCGAGGACTGCATGAGAGCAATGGTGATTCGGTGGAAAAGGTACTTGTGGGAGCATCAATCCGGAAGCATTAGCAGAATGAGGCCCAAAACACTACAGAAGATGCCTACCTACCTTACAGATGGGTAGAGTTGAACATAGCAAGAACAAGTGCTGTCAGTAGGGGCCCTATCCTCGTCTGGACTCGCTCAACAAAACCCTTGCTCAACAGACGCGCACAATGGGGATGGGACTGGACCGGAGTAGGCAAATGGCGAAAAAGGGCATCCAGGCCAGGGCACCAATTGAGTTGCAAGTGGACGTGGATCTCGGATGTCCACTTGTCCCAATTTTGTCTTTCCTTCGGGCAGCCTGGGCCCTGGAGGGGTCAGCAGTGGGAGAAGCAGGGCAAGGAGGGGCACTTTGAAAATCTCGACCGAGGCCATGGATGGGAAATGGGAACAAATTTGCAGCTGAGGGCATTCACATGGATCTGTGAACCGCTCATCGAGCAGAATGAGTCGAGGACGCAGGTGAATGTAACAGAAGCAAAAGAAGGCGCAGAGAAGACAGAGTTCAAAACAGGACAGTCAAGTCAGGTCAGACCTAGAGCAGGCCGAAGCAGCCGTCCGGTCTCACCATTGCTTTTGTTATTTTCTTTTGTTGTCTGCGATCGGGGCTTCTCTCTCGACCTTATCTGCGGCCTCGACGATTAGCCAGGTGCAGGTGCAGTGCTGGTGCTGGTGCTTTGCCCCCGCTTACCTCAGCTGCGGATGTATCTACACACGCAAAGGTGGTGGAGAGATACTTGCACTCGCTATCGCGTGCTCGCTTAATGGCTACAGCGGCCTGACAAGAGGCTAGAAGGCGGCGGGAAGCAACCCAACCACACCACCACCACCACCACCACCTCATTCCACGCCCGGTGCACCAACCCAATCTGCACCCGATGCCCCTCACTCCTTAGGTCCCCCCCATCGCTCCAGCTCAGCCCGAAATCAAGGTCCAGTGCTGCACATCCCGTCGGGAATGAATAACTGAAAAGGAAAAGGTACTTTGTGCACTGAAGTTAGGTAGCGCTGGACTCGCCTGACCCAGCGACTCGAACCCCCACGGGCTGTGAATTCGGTGGCTGCCCTGCTATTCCAGACAGCAAGCACATCGGACATCAGCATCAGCATCCGCATCAGCAAAAGCTGGACGACATCGGGTTCCCACTTAACCCTACCCAGGCTGGTACCTACCTAATTACACTACCGGCGATTTCCCCAATCCACCTCTTCTTCCCGAACACCACCACCACCACCACCACCACCACCTCTACCTCTACCTCTTCTACGCACCCGACGACGACCACGACGTCGACAACGACGACAACAACGACCGCAATCGCAGCACGAGACGGTCGCCTCCAACCCCGAGAGCGACGACGGCTCCGGCATCAGCCCGTCCTCTCCATCCCTCTCTCTCTCTCTCTCCTTTATTGAACCCCGTGGTCGTCCGCCGCCCAGCGCGCTGTACTGTACAACACCCGACTGGACTGGACTGGACGCCTTTTCCACTTTTGTACGTGCGAACCCTTGTCTCGTCCCGTCTCTCTGCCTCTCCCCGACCACTCGCTGCCTCTCTGCTTCGCCTCGCTCGCTCGCTGCCCTGCTTGCTTGCTTCCCGCTGCAGCTGCGAAGAGCCAGTGTGCGCGCCTTCTCTCTTTCGCTTCCTCCGTCTGTCTGTCCCTCTCTCCTGTACTCGCACGCATCGTGGGCTGCATCTCGGACGGCAACATCATCTTCCCCATCACCATCTTCCCGGAAAAAAGACGACTGCACCCTGCTGCAGTGGCTGCTGTGCCGCCGTACCTCGCTCTGCTGCTCTGTGCTGTCTGCACCCTCAATTTTCCCGCACCTTTTCTTCCCCCTCCATTATCAATCAATCAGCTCCTCTTTTTCCGACCCCGATGCGCCGGCCCCTCCACTCCGCCGGCGACATCACATTTCACCAACTCTTGTTCCTCACCTCAGCCCTCGTCCTTGCCGCATCCCGCTGACACCCATCCCTTCGCTTGACCACGCCGCTAATCTCCCCGCCGCCCTCAGCTTACCAGTTATTTTCAAGCGACCGATATACCCTGACGAGCTTCCCATGCATTGAAAGACTGGCATAGACTGCATCTGTCCCTCCTTCGATTCGAGTCACCTCTTCAACCACCCACCTACGAACCAGCCTTTGCCTACCCGGACAGTCTACCGACTTTCGCATGCACAACCGCCGCATTGCCCACCACCTTACTCTGCTCCCGCTCTGTGTCCATCGTCGCCGCGATCCCTCCGGCGCCGTGACATAGACCGTCCACAAAATCCGCCCAAAATGTTCTGGCGATTTGGCGGCTACGCCAACATATCCACCATCGATACCATCCTCGAGAAGCCCGACTTCACCGTCGAAGACCTGCTCGACGAGAGCGATCTCATCCAGGAGCTTAAGCAGCACAACACAAAGCTTATCGAATACCTCCGAGAGGACAACGTCCTCAAGACCCTGCTCGAATATGTCGTTGCCCCGAAACTAGAGCCCGTCGCCACCCCGGCCGACACCGAAGAACCCAAAGAAGCCCCCGCCGACGAGTCCAAAGGCAAGGGCCGCCTGCTCCCCTTCTCAAGACCCCGCGCGTCCTCTCGCGCCACAGACACCGACAATGAAGAAGAGGAGCAAGAGAAGAAGCGCAATCGCTATGCCTACGTCGCTGCCGAGGTGCTTTCCTCCGACACCTGGTCCATCTACGAGGCCTTGATGGAAAACCTGCCCCTGATTCGCGAGTTTTGGCAATTCTTGAAGCGCCCTACCCCGCTGGACCCTCTCCAGGCCAGCTATTTCACAAAGGTCAACGAGGCCCTGTTCGACAAGAAGACGGAAGAAATGGTCATTCTGCTCAAGTCCCTCCCGGACGCCGTGTCAGATCTGCTGCGCCACGTTGAATGCCCCATGATTATGGACCTACTGTTGAAGATTATTGCTCTGGATCGCACCGAGGGCGGCCAGGGTGTTGTCGAGGTGAGTGTTTCTGGCAGTCACCGGAAGCGACCTGACACTAACGAGGCTCCGAACAGTGGCTGTACTCCCAGGACGTCGTACCTACCCTGCTTACCTGCCTGAGCCCCGAACACAGCTGGGTCGTCCAGACGGCGGCCGGCGATTTCATCAAGGCAATCATCACCATTTCCGCCAACGCGTCACAAAACGAGCAGCAGTGCATCGGCCCCAACGAGCTTACGCGGCAGCTGGTGTCGCAGCCTTGCGTCGAGCAACTCATAAAGTACATGCTAGGAGGCGGAAACCCGTTGACGGTTGGTGTGGGCATCGTCATCGAGGTGATCCGCAAGAACAACTCGGACTACGACCCCGATGTCGGCACCGAGTCCAGCTCCATGCCTTCGAGCAGAGACCCCATCTACCTGGGAACTCTCTTGCGCCTGTTTGCGCAGCACGTGCCCGACTTTGTCAACCTGATCATGAACGCCCCCGCTCACAGGGGTCGCTTGGAATCCACTTTTGGCGAGAAGATAGAGCCTCTCGGCTTTGACCGATTCAAGACCTGCGAGTTGATGGCCGAGTTGCTGCACTGCAGCAACATGGGCTTGCTGAATGAGGTTGGCTCCGAGGACGTCATTGCGATCCGGGACGCCGAGCGCCAGCGACTGAGGACGGAAGGCAAGCTCTCCCCCAACCGGGGCGAGGAGGCCCAGTCCACCGACGACCTCACCATGCGCATCGGCCACTCGTCTCCTGAGGAGGGTCGCCGACTGGAAGTGACCAACATCTCAGACGACGACGGCTTCGAGGAGGTCGAACCCAGCCGCGAAATGAACGAAGATACTTCCCACGAATTCGTCAAGGCCGAGGAGGAGATTCCTGTTGCTGCCCCGGCGTCATCATTCTTGGATAGAGACGAAGACGATTTCGTGGACGAACCCCTGAGCTCCCCTAGGCTCAACGTGGCAGACGACAAGATTAAGGAGCAGAGATTCGATGACCCCGACCTGGTTGTCGCGCCGCTCTCACCCAGCAAGAACAAGGCTCCCCTCGGCGAGGAGAGCTCTGCTGCCACGGAAACCAAGGTCGAGGGAGAGAAGCCGGCGGAGACCGAAGTCAAGGCTGAGGCACCCGCCGTCGAGGAGCAAAACCCGGCAGAGACCAAAGACGAGCCCAAGGAGGACGCCACAGAAAAGACTGCGGAAGACGTGACGATCTCCAAGGTTGCAGAGATGTCTTTGGATGAGAAGGCCAACCAAAGCGTTGTTTCGGAAGATTCTAGCCAGAAGGGTGACGAGTCTGACTCCTCTGTCGTCTACACCCCCAGCGCTACCGAGTCGGAGGCCAAGACCGAGCCGACTGAGACAGCGCCGGCCGCACCCGAACCCCCGATCTCTCCCCGACCGGAAGATATGCCTGCGCCGCTCTTTGCCAAGTCTTCTCCTGCCAAAGCGGAGGACAAGGAGGCCGAGTCAGAAGCTACGCCTGCCCCGGAAGTTCCAATGGCTCCTCCGGCCCCAGAGGTACACGCAGCGCCAGCACCCCCCGGAGCGGACTCGGACCAGCCACCTGCTGTCCCTGAGCGGCCCGACCCCAGCACTGTGAAGCCGGTAGTCGGCGACTACCTCAAGCAACAATTTGTAGAGTATCGCGTTGTACCCACGATTTTAGTAAGCCAAATAATCCCAGAAACGCATCAGAATCGAGCTAATGGAAGCAGTCCTTTTTCTTCGCCTATCCGTGGAACAACTTTCTCCACAACGTGGTATATGATATCGTTCAGCAGGTCTTCAATGGCCCGATGGACAGGGGCTTCAACCATACCCTGGCCGTATCATTATTCGAGGCCGCAGACATCACTACTGCCATCATCCAAGGCCAGCTCGCTAGCGACGAGTCCCAGGCCAAGATCAAGACCCGCATGGGCTACATGGGTCACCTGACTCTGATCGCTGAAGAGGTGGTCAAGTTTACGGAACGACACCCCCCGGAGCTGCTGTCGGAGACGGTTCTTGAGCGGGTAATGGACCCTAGATGGATCAACTACGTGGAGGGTGCCCTCGCGGAGACCAGAGAGCGTGATAACGCCATTCTTGGTGGTGTCCGACCAGAGGTGGCCCTTGGCAACCGCGCCGGCATGTCTGGCAACGGGCTGGCCGCGGTTGGCCTTTCTGGCCTCGGCTCATCCTTTTCCAACTCTGGAGGAAACACGGGGTCCAGCGCCCTGGCCGATGCCGGACTCAACGGCAACATGGACCTGCAGGAGAACAGCGGCAACGGAATCGGACCCTTTGCCATTAGCTCGGGTACTCTCATGTCTGGTTTCGGCAGCTCTAGCGACGAGGAAGACGAAGGCGAAGAAGAGAACGAGGACGATGTCAACAATGAGGTGAGTAATATGCTCTCTGAGCTCCGTGAGATGGAAACTCCCGCGTTGGACCCCTGGACGCAGTCACTCTTGGACAACAACCCCGATTCGGATGAGGAGAAAGACAGTAAAGATGCGTAGTACGCAGATGAGATTAGAAGGTCCCCTCGCGGTCACGTTTTCCATGAGGATCACGCAAACGCCGGCTATGGCACTGGACTTGGGCTTTTGGGCAACGAGGATGATGATGATGATGACGAACCGGTTATTGTGTATCGAGATGGTGAGACGAGCGGCGGAGAGGAACCAGATGAGGAAATGAGCATGGTTCGGCCCTCGCTGGATGTCGTGGCGTGGTTTAGACGGAGACTGAACAGAAGCGATATGGATGAGACACTGGAGGACTAGGCAGGACATGTCAGAGCCCGGGTGGTGTTGGGGCGCGTTTTCATGATGGACAGGGCGGCGAGTAGTGTATAGGCTTTACATGTTCCCCGTCCGTACCGGCGTCGATTCCTTGGGATACCAGGCACAACTGTCGGACTTTTATCCACTCGACCTTTTGGGGCTCACGACAATGACTTGCATCCGGGGAATCATTTCGCGTGCGCCTTTCTGCCAGGACCGCCCAGCTAATGTCGCTCAATAGTTCCGGGCTTATACCGATCCATTGAACAACTCATCATCATCTCTTAACCCGCCATCCATCCCGCCACCGCCGCCTCCTCCGCCGCCGCTGAATATCCCTCCTTCCAGAGCCCGTCTCCAGCTGGCAGCCCGGCTCGCCATGCACCAGAAGAACAACGCCGCTGCTGCGGCATCGCGTGAAGACGGCGACGAGGATGGCAAGGACGAAAAGGGCGAGGACGAGGGGGAACGACTCAAGAACCCGTTCGCGGACGACGAGGAAGATGAAGACGCCGACAGCGATGACGATGATAACGACGGCCATCACGGCTCTGGAGCAGCTGGGGCGGTGACGGGGGCGTGGGGTGCGTCGGGCCGGGGGTCTTGGTGGCGCGGGGTATCGCGACGGGGCGGCAATCAGCGGTTCGACGGCCAAGACGACTCGGACGACGAGGTGGACGACGACGATGAGGAGTTTGGGGACTTCGCCATGCCTGAGGTTGAGCCGGCGCCGGGATCCGACGGGGACGACAACGTCATCCTGAAGCCTCTTGCGGTGCACCCGCCTGGGTCTGGAGGCAAGGCGTTTGGGAGCTTGTGGCCGTTTGGCAGCGCCAAGGACGGCAAGGACGAGAAGAGCGAGAAGGAAGGCGAGGAGACGGTGACGGGAGAGGATGAGAAGCCTGTGCAGGCAGCCGTGGAGGCGGCGCGGCGGACGAGCATCGAAGAGCCGGATGACGATGAGGAGGTTGTCGTGCAGAAGCCGTCGAGCCTATGAGATGAATAGATGTCTTTATTCATGTGGGTAGACGGGCCTGCTTGTACTATATGTGTTTTGTTTACGCTGCATGGTTGTAGAATATGATTGAATGGAGAACACGTTGGAAACGAATCTTGGGAGAGCCATGAGGGGCTATTTTGCTGCTAGACTGTATCTTTTGAAATCACTCATTGGTTTATCCACAGAGCATGCCAGAATACTTCTTGCTTGGTCAGTGTATACTGACTTCTAATCATCTACAATGGAATAAGACTAGTTTCCTCCTTTGCTGTGCTCGCAAATGTGTTTCTGCATCGACTTGTTTTTAGTCCTCGCCCCGCCGGAGCTGGGCCCGAGGCCAGACCGGAGCTCCGGGCAGCGCCGGAGCAAACACAAAGTCCGGGATGCCAATTATGACTCTTCCAAGTCGGGCAAACTTCACGACATCAAACGAACTGGTTCTTCGATTGGGCATTCTGATGTGTACTCCAATTGAGGGGTTCCAGAAATCTTCAACGTATATATGGATGGGGAGAGTGAGCATTGAATGCCGTGTTTGATCCTCTCGGGACACTTAAAGGGTCCAATCAGGGGAGCTTGGACACCGCAGGACCCCTGGACTAAACACTTTGCAGCTATTACTAGGCAAGTTATGGAAGTTAATGGGGGGTTCCTGGTTCCCCGAAGCCGATAAGCGATAAGCCGGGGATGCTGCCGGCCGAGGGGCAACCTCGCTCAGGCGCAACAGAGGAGTACTAAGAGGAGGAGTAGGAGGAGTAGGAGGAGGAGGAGGAGGAGGAGGAGGAGGCACATGCATCCAACAAGATGCGCACGTCTGGTGTTTTGACAGCAGCAGCATGAACGTGGCCATCCCACCCAGCCACCCCTTCCCTGTCCATAACACGCCGCCACAGGAAAAAAAGAAAGCAAACGGGGGACGAGGATGAATCAGGCGCACGAGGGCGCGGGAGCCATCCGCTCGTCTTCTCTGCTGTCGTGGATGTCGCACAACCTGGCCGACATCATCGTCCGCCTCTTCTCTGTCATCGCCTTGGGCCTCTACGCCGGCATCTATCTTCGCGTGAGTCAACCGCATCTTCTCCCTCTCGGCCTGACTGTTTTCTGGAAAGAGGAATTGCGTCCCGGGCCCGTCATTGATGGCGATACGGTCCGGATCCTCGGTCTCTTGCCTCTGCCCGCGTCCCTGAGCTTCACTCGTGAAACCAGACGAGACGACCTGCAGAGAAACAGCCCCCTTTTGCCTGCTTCAACGCACAATGACGCGGACAGCCTCGCGTGGGCTGACTCTTCCCGTTCGCGTCGTCTTTGCCTTACGTCTACGTCTGAAGTTTTGTTGGCATCTCTGGCTAACCTCCGCCTTCGAGCAGGTTCTCTCTCGGGAGCGTCCACCTCCCCGAGTCCGCACGTAGACTACCTTACATAGGTAGCTGCAAACCCCTTCCGTTCCTGAATCCTGAATGCCCAGAGTCGTCCGAGTACCATCCTGTCTCTGCATTCTGCATGCAACATACACATTTCACAGGAAGCTGCCCTCCTCTCCTTGTCCCAGAACCTGTTCGCATCGCAGCACACGGTCTCGTCGACATCTGCGACCAGCATCTCCCGACAAACACCTGGGGAAAGGCCGTTGCCAAGCAGCTGAAGCAACGCAACCTATAAAACCATGTCGGAAGGCGAAATGATCGCGCAGACGAACGGGGACGTCGACGACGACTCCCGCCATCCCCAGCAAGTCTACCGCCAAGCGCCATCCCTCATGAACCGCCTCGTGTACGGGACGAAGCTGTCCTGGCTGCAGTCGTGGTTCTACCAGCGGGCCAGCTTCGAGTTCTGGAAGACGTACTGGTTCCCCAAGTCGGCAGCGCAGCGGCCGGACCTGATGAAGCAGTACCCATGCAGACCGAACCTCCTCATCCGGTACGTTTCCTTTGATTCTGCCGTAGTTGCGCGCAGTCCACTAACACGACGATGATGTAGCATCTTCTTCCCCTCAGACTACGACCAGACATCCCCGCAAACCCTGCCGACGCTCTTCTCCATCCACGGCGGCGGCTTCTCCATCGGCGTGCCCGACGACGACGACGCCTGGAACCGCACCTTCGCCGACCTCAACGGCGCCATCGTCGTCGCGCTCAACTACTGGAAAGCCCCCTGGGCGCCCTGGCCCAACGGCCTCCACGACCTCGAGGCGCTCTACCTCGCCGCCGTGCAGGACGACTCCCTCCCCATCGACAAGTCGCGCATCGCCATCGGCGGCTTCAGCGCCGGCGGCAACCTGTCGCTGTGCCTGAGCCAGCTCAAGAGCGTGCGGCACCATCCCACGGCGGCGCCCAAGGCCGTGATGCCCATCTACCCGCCCGTGGACTTCGTCACGCCCTGCGAGAAGAAGCGCCACCACCGGCCGTACAAGATCGGGCTGTTGCCGGGGATCCGCGGGCAGCAGCGCGACTTCGTGCTCGAGTTCGCGCCCGTGTTCGACTGGGCGTACGTGCCGTACGGCGCGAACCTGAAGGACCCGCTGCTGTCGCCAAAGTACGCCGAGAGGGCGGACTTTCCCGACAACGTGTGCGTGGTGGGCGCGGAGCTGGATTACCTCGCGTGGGAGGGGTGGGAGTTTGCGTGCAAGCTGGGCGGGAAGAGCGTGACGGCGGCGGTGGTGGGGAGGAAGGAGGTGGCCAAGACGCAGGAGCTGGAGACGGAGGACGAGCGGTTCGGGTGGGAGGTACGAGATCAAAGGGGGAGTGTGAAGTGGCTGCTTGTGCCGGACGTGATTCACGCGTTTGACATGCACGAGATGGGGGCCATGGTGTCGGACGAGGAGACCATCCGGGACGGGAACGCCAAGGCGGTGAAGGTGATTAAGGTGCTTGGGGAGTGGTTGAGGGGGAACGCGTGGAAGGTTGAGGGGAGGACTGAGCAGTAGATGGGGAGGGTGAGGTTGGATGGGATTTCTCGACTTTCGTTTAGGAACTTTTGAGGGGAGTTGGTTGGGATGTGTAGACATGGCGTTTGAATAGCATCATCATCTTGGGTTTGGAATTTTGAATCCTGGCCAGACACCATTGAGCATGTGTGTGCCTTGCAAAGTGAAATGTCGTTAAGCGCCGAGGTCCGCCGAGGTCTGTTGGTTGGTCTTGATCACGCCCCCAATGCAACTCTGGACCAACGAGGGCTGTGCAAATGAGTTCGCATGTTGAGTTGCATGGCGAGCGGGCCGTTCCTGGGGGCTGCAGCGCATGCTCCGCCGCGTAGTTCGTGTTGGTGAGGATTGTGGGCTGTCTCTGTTGGATGTTGGACGTTGGTTCAGGGGTTGGTGGTGTGCCTCGCCTGACGTCCCCTGAGATGGCGAAGCCGATATCTATCTTGCTGTCTGATGTGGGGGTTCTTTCGTGCATGGCCCAGAACGATGTTGGTACTCAGCTGCGTGCGCCATTCCATGACCGAGAATTTGGTTCGTACGATCCGTCTTGAAGAACGATGACGGTGGGCACTGGAGACCTTGTATGGCAATCTCCCACGTGCATAGATCCTTGTGCTCTAATGGTTCCATGTTCGATTTGCTAAAACCGGTTCTTGGACGATTTGTTTGATGAACGAGCTTGGCGGTTATTGACATGGAAAAGGCCGCCTTGCTGAGCTGGCTCATGTTGATATGGGCTATGTGGGTGTCATGGGCACGCAAGCACCGAACCCAGCCCGGTCTCAAGGAGCACATCTGGCCAGACTCAGCTCTCTGAAGTTTCAGTCTATCTGGAGTGGTCCGGGGGGGCCAGATATGGTCACTCAGTATTGGATCTAGGAAGAATACTTTCTTAAATACATGTAGCAGGATCATGTGTTGAGGGTGTTCCTAGGCCCTCACGATGAGCTCGAAAATTGGTCAAACTTTGATGGATAGGAATAGATGCGGCGATTCAAGAGGCAATTGAGAATATGTAACATGTTAGAGGGAACATGATTCATCCTACAGAGACTAAATGGACAACTATTCTCGACGTAGTTTGTACTTGGTAAACAGGGACAGCTCATAATAGCACATGCTTGTAAAACTCGATCCTAAAAGGATGAAGCAAGATCTACTGGGACCCTTCCAAATCCTAAGGTCATGCCGGAACAAAGCTCACCTTGGGCCCTGTTGCGACCCGACGAGTCTCTGCTTCACCAACTCGTGGATGATGTACCGATAGTTACAACGGGATCGATGACAGAAAACAGCATAGTAGCTTCATGGTCTGAACGGCCCTTGAGGACTCTCACCCTCTACTCGATATGCCTGTATCAATACCGGCAGGAGAGTAATCATGATGAATCTGGGGATTCCAGTGCTCAACTTTGAGAAGCCACGTCAAAATGCTTGCGACGGTCCACACATCCATATGGCTTTGAGATCCCTAGACGGCATTATATCACACGCTGCCAAAGCCTTTTCCTCCGCCCACAAAGAGACAGGATTTGTGAATACAGCCAACTTACTCTACAGTCCAGGAAAGTGCCAGTGGAACTGCAACAGGAAGACTTCTGAACCTCCCATCTCGCATGTAAGGGGCCATCTTGAGCATGCTAGATGACCCGCAAAGAGACGCAGAAGGTTGTATACACCGGATCAGGGTTGTTATTGGAACAGAGCAAAGCTGCAGACATACAGATTGCCAATAGTGAAGAGATCCGCAGGATATACACGCTACTCTGTACTCGCGCTCAGCGTACAGGCGGCTATTGCGCTCACTCTCCGTAGGCGGCAACGTTGCTTCAATAAATTCGATCAATAGCTTGAATTATGCGCGTGAATAGAGTCTTGTGGACCTTCTAAGGCGGGCGTTCCCATGTGTGTGGTCGTACAGCGAGTCCGTCCCTGGTGAGATACGCCGGGCGAGCGTCATGCCAAGTCGTTGGAACCTCAAACAACTCAGTTAAGGACCATCTTGGTCAAAAGGACCCAGGGGTGTCCGGTCCTTCTTTCTCTATACAGACTCATTCTTGCAGGGTGACAGAATTGTTGGTAAATATCCCTTGGTATCAAGCCAAGCCTTCCTTCCGACTGACCCGGTGAAGGCCTTCAATTACTAGCGCATCGAATCTAGCTGGGCGACATCCCGTGATGTCTGTTTGTACCACCGACTTCTCTATTCCTAAATCTATCAAAGGAGATCTCGATTCTGACAATATGACACCGACGTGCCTCGATCCATGCCCAAAAACCTGCCTCGCCGTTAGTCCCATGTACGTGACCAGCGACTGACGACATGCAACCTCGATAACCAATGGCATCCGTCAAGCCAAGCAACGGGCGATGGGCATTTCCGCTTCGACCCCAAAGTAGATTCCCTGGAGGAATCCAACCCGATTGAACAATGTCAATGAGAACCAGCGAATGCGACGCCGTCTGACTGCATCCCGTCGGGCCCTCGGGCAACCGCTGTAGCCGTCATCAAGACTAGCCAGCAAACAAATACCCTCCCGTGTGGTTGATCAAGACACCCATGGGCCGTCACTGCCGCCCAGATTAGGCGCACTCGACTGCGGCAACCTAGCCAATGCTCATCTCGGCCGTCCTCCCGCCTCCGCCGCCATGATCTGCCACAGATATTGACAGCTTATCCTGCCGCCTGTAGCTGAAGCACCTCACTGCCCGTTTCGTCTTCAGGGCTGACGTTGAGTGGGGATAAGCCGTAATTACAACCTAGCCCCCCTGCCCAACATCGCCAGCGTCTGCCCCCAAGAGAAGCGGCAAGATTGGCGCCGCGGGTGACGCTAGGCAGCGCTCTCGTAGACGCATCGGCATCGCAGCGTCCCTGGCGGGTGGGTGGAGCTCTTTTCTACAAAGAAACACACGGCGCGTGCGACCAAGAATCGTGTGGAACAGGCTCTTTTTCTGTTCGCTTACCGCTCTTACAGAGAAGTGGTCTGGTACTACGCCGCACCATCACTGCCTCGAAAAAGGCTTGCCGCAGGGGTTTGTTGGGACTTCAGGTCGCACGCGAGTGAACAGACTCGACTCGAACTGGAGCGCGTTCCCGGAGTTCCGGACGGGGAGCGGGCGCCGGCTTGGGTTTGCTGGCACGGGGGGAGGACGGTCGGAGGCGAATGGAAGATTTACGGTTACATGATTGACACTGAAAGGATTTTTGGGGCGTGCGGTGACGGTTTTCGAGGCAGAACTTGTGATCCGTACTCTGTACAAGTTTGGAGTCTTGCTGCGTTGTTTGGCAGAGGTTTGTCATGAGTGACGGGGGCCGTGAGCAGTTCCTCAAGGTGGACAGATGCGCTCCGCCAAAGAGGATCGATATGATTTCATAGTGGTGCTGATTCCGACTCTGGCACGGGTGAAGCGCTCGTGAACCGAAATTTTGGGGTACCCATTGGCTGCCTTGAATTTCTCACATGTTTCTCACATGTTCCTGGCAGCTTGGGCGTGTGAAAACCCCAGCGGTTCTGAGACTGCCCTGAGAGAAGGAGTTGGACATGTCACATCGTCACTTACACGCTGGCAAAAGAGGATGAAATGGGTTTTGTTGGAAGAATACAGTGTATTCATCAGTGGGATTCTGGATGGGAATCTGGGCCAGGTCGATTTTGGCAGGTGATCAGACGAAGATTGAGTCTTGCCATGCCTTTTTGACAGGCAGGAAGCAATCCGTGATCTTGGCAGTGCCACGGTTTGTGTCGGCGGCGAACTTATCCTGTTCCTCCGAGTACGTGCGGCTTACCTTTTAAGGTTGGCCGACCGTGACCGAGACGGCCCCGAGCGTAGTTTTTTGGGAGCGAAGCCACCCCTTACAGCTTGAATGATTGCCAGATACGGTCGACAGTTGTTGGGACGGTTCTTCCTGGTCACCTGGACCCTTCCGTCTGCTCGTCTCCGCGGGAGAAGAGCGAGGGGGAGGGAGGCGATGAGGAGGCGACGGGCTTTTGGCGGGGTCGGGTCCCGATGCCGTCGCCTCTGGTCCGTGAGCCTACGCTTTGTCGGAACCTCGTGTGCAGAAGACGCAGCTCAGTCACAGTCACTCCCCCAGTCTCCGTGTCCATGTTCGTGAAACTTTTTGGTCAGACGGAGTGGATTATGGTGTTTCGTGGCCGAGTCTCTTTGTCATATCCGCCACTTGGCAGTCAGTTCGGCCCAAGGAAGCATTGCCAAGGGCCCGTTGGTTGGACCTCGCTGGCATGGGCATCACTGTAGACCGTTTCCCGCTGCGGGGCGGGGCTTTGTAAGTGTTCATGTACCGGGGAGATGAAACCAACCAACAGCATAATCATGACGATAACGAATTTGGACCCTGATGGTGGCTCAGGGTCGCGGTCCAGTGGCCGGTGAGCGAAGGGGTTGCTTCCGGCCGCGTACACCGCGTACATCACCGAGGGCCGTGGTGGTGGGACTGAGTGAATTGGAGAATGGGAGACTGCAGAACATGGGAATCAGCAACTCCCCAAGGTGTGGGATAGTGGATGCGAAATTGTCGGGAGCTTCGTAGACATCGCCTCGGGGCACAAGGTTGGACCTGATAGAGAGGTGCTGGTTGTGGAAGGGGTTGGCATGAGAGGGATGCTGACTGCGCGGTGTAAGCTTGAAGGCGAGTCTTCGTCCGAGCATGTGCAGAGGGGTAAAGGGAAATACACTGTAGAGTCTGTTATTTAGGTGTAGGAAGATGGTGGTTACGAGAGTTAATTCTTATGGGAGGGGACGGAATATCTCGCAATCTCACCGTCCCGGGGGGAAAAGGTGCTCAGCCCTTGCGAGTCCAGACCGAGGATGGAACGAGGAGAAAGACCTGTGATTAAGTAACATCCTTGGAAAGGCAAACACCCTGCAAGAGTAATAATATGCTTCACCGCGAGTGAGTGACAGACGCCCTGGAGATGCATCATGGGGAGAGTGCAAGAATTTGGGTTTCGGTGAGCTGAATACGCAGTGGTCTCTGCTTGGCAGGAGCCGGTGTTGGAGATTTGAGTTTCGTGGCCAGTCGCGTCGGGCAGCTGATCCGGATTCGTTGACACAGGCGTTAATCTTCATGCTGATGAAGCCTGCTTACTACTCAAGAGGCAGATGAGAAACCCGGGCTGCCATTTTTGGGGTGTTGGAGGGACGGGAAGAACGTTGAAGCTTCTGTCGTGCCGTTGTCCAGCCCGCCGTCCGGCCCCGTCCTACCGGGAAGACCCTCGCCGGGAGACGGGGCTTCCTGGAGACTGTTTGTCTGCCCGGGACGGAAGAGTTGACGAAGAATGGAACACAAAGAGGATGATGCTGGAGAGATGTGTGTGCAGGGACTGACGATCTCGAGTGGCTGTTGGATGGCTCGGCAATGATGGATGGATGGTCTGTCTGTTTCTATTACGGCAGCTGCAGCGTTGCACAGCTCCAGAGCTCAGCCCCCTTCCGCTAAGGCAAGGCACCATGAACATAGCCGCAGCGTGGGTGGTGGAGGGTGAGGGGACGGCGCTTGTTGGATTGATTTAGCACGTCCAATGGCACCTGCGAGACGGCGAGGGATCACTGTACCACGCAGCACTACTCTGCATTTATCAGCTGTGGCTGCTGTTGCAGAGATCAGATACTGTGCCGAGTTGACGAGTTGTCGCTGTGGCTGATGAAACTGAAGCCATTCAGAGACTTTGATTGGTTCATGGCGACAGATCTGTGGCTCATGTTCATGATGATTACCTTGTTGGGAACTTGTGTGTACCTTATCTTGCCTCTGCCCTGTGTGTCTCTCCCCGCTGTTCCATCTCCTCTGTCTCTCTCTTCCGTCCCAACTTGCTCTTCCACTCTGTCGCCATCGCCATTCGCTGTCTCTCTCTCATCCTCTTCCTCCTGCAAACGCATCATCAAGAGGTCTGAACGGGACAGACGCACTGTCGCGGCAATCCAATGTCACCTCACACCTACACTACCAGACCGCGCCAGCTATCCACCCAGACTGCACCTCCATCACAAGCTCATAGCCAAAAAGTCCAGCACAATCCCTGCTTGCCAGTAGTGCCGCGCTTGCTCTGTTTGTTTGACGGGCACACGGAAAAGACTGGGCCCCACGGCTAGATCGTCGCCCGCGTGGCTCAGAACCAACCTATCTTACGCAGCTGTCGTCGTCTACTCTGTAGCATTGGACACTACAACAGTTACCTGCGGCGTAGTGCATGCCTCCCTTGCTCTGTTGCAAGTTGGCATTGGACGGCCCGGTTGGGAGCTTGCGAGGACGGACCACGGCCGCCGAAGGGGCGCAGTCCGCGCCCTCGTCTGTTTCTGCCTCTGCTCTCCTCTGTCTCTCTGCCTGTGCCTGTGCCTGTGCCTCTGCCTCGCTCCACCTTCTGATCTTCATGTTTCTTTCCCACATGTTACCCTGGTCCCTCGTCCCTATCTTGGTCGCCCATCTCGCTTTCGCTGCAGAGCTATTCCCGGGTGTCTGTGGCACCCGCAAATAAGGTGGTATCAACTTGTTCATGTGGTAACGAGCGAGGCATTCTTCACTGCCTAAGTTGCTCTCCACACTCTCAAGTAACTGCCTGGGCGACCCCCGGCCCCCGGGCCCCGGCCCCCATTCCACACTCTCGAGTGACAATCTCCAGCAAGACGCGGGTATGCATGTCCAGGCCGCGGCAGGCCGTGACATGGCATGGCGTGGCGCGGCCATACCTCAGCACCTTAGCAGCTTAGCTTAGCTAGCAACCCTACGTGTGGTGCGGTCGCAAGTTGCTGCCACTCGCACTCTCTCCTCCTCCCATCCCATCAGTCTTTCGTCTCGTTAGTCACTCCTTCAGACCTCCCACCCACCCAATGGAAGCCTGTCTCCCCCACCCTCCTGCAGCGACAAGCTGGACCCCAGCACGTCAGAGGGGCCGGGGCCATGGGGCGGCCATGGGAAGAAGCTCGATCTACAACCATGCCGGTTCCTGGTCGTTTGCTGGCTCTAACCTGGCCCTGCGCTCCAGTACCCGGTACCTACCCTGGTTTTCCATCTTGCCTGGCATGGCTAGGTAAGCAAGAAACCTCCGTCCCAATGCTCTTACTCTTTTCTCGAGTGAGAAAGAGGATGGATGATTAGAGCCTCTTCTGGTCTTGGTTTGGGTTGGGTGGGCAGCTGCTGCGCATTCCACAATATTTCACCACATCAACGCCCGCTTCCCCCCTCGGCGTCTTCTTTCTCTTGCTTCTCCTTGCTTCTTACCGGTGATATCGTCCCCTGCCCTCGTGTGACAGTCGTTGGTTCTTCAAAGAACCTCGTACCAACAAACGACCCCCCAAAAGCGTCATTTCCCAAACACTCTCTCGACTGTTCGTCCCGTCCAACCAACAACACCCGGCACCTTTGACCCTCACCCAGGAAGAAAGTCCACCACCTTAAAGGACCGACGTCTGATCTGTGTAGTCGGCCACCCGCACCCGGCCGCCACCTTTGTTTGTGTGTTTTATGTGTTATTGAGATACCCCCTCGACGCTGTTTCTGCAGCCTCTCTTCTCTTCTTCAGACCAGATCGCGACTCGGACCACCTCACCCACTTACACCACCATGGCCGACTCAGTCAGCACCAAAATTCTCCCCAAAATCGACACCACAATGTCGTCATTACTACACACAGAGTCCGTCGAGGACAGGCTACTCACAGCAACAGCCGCCGTGCTGAGTTTGCCGCGGAACAGCATCGAGCTGTTCGACTCGTTCGCTGACCTTGGTGGAGATCGACCTGCCGCCGTCGAGCTAAGGAAAAGGTGCATGAGCCTCGGACTCGGAGTCAGGACGAGCGACATTCTTCGCTGTCACACCTTGGCGGAGCTTCAGACCTGCATCACCCCCTTCGGCCAGACCGTGCCTGTGCCTGCGCCCAAGGAGTCCGACGAAGACAGCGCTTCTCCCTCCGATGTCTTCAGCTCAAGTCCCAGACGAAGCAGCGGCGGTTACTCAACATCATCGTGCGAATCCACCCACAGCGCCGAAGTAGCACCCTTGAGGGCACCACAGGTTGCCATCGAACGCTTCATCGAGTCCACGCCCCAGGTCACGAGCGCGGCTGTTATTAGGCCAAAGGCCGGCTACTTGGAGGGAAAGCTCGTGGCATTCGTCACTCTGGCGTCCGGTCGGGTCTCCCAGTCCAGCCTCTCAAGCATCCGCCTCATTCCTCAGTCGCAAATGCATTTTGCTGGAAGCCAGGTCGCAGCAGTCCGCCTGGCTCTCGAGACCTCAGAAGGGGCTCACTCAGTACCAAACTCATGGATCGTGCTCGACCAGATGCCTTCCGACGGTGAGGGCTCCGTCGACCGGAGGCGGCTCCAGACATGGATTCAGAACATCAACGAAGATATGTACCACCAGATTTCCAGCCTTGAATCCCATGAGCTCTTCCAGGAGCCATTGACCGAGATGGAGCGCATCCTGCAGAAGACCGTGGCCGACGTTCTCAGGATACCACAGAAGCAGGTCGGCATGAACTTCTCATTCAGCCAGCTCGGCGGCGACGACATCTCCGCCATGATGTTGGTCGCTGAGTGTCGGACGGCATCCATCGTAGTGAGACCAGAGGACGTTCACCAATGTCCTACGCTCGGCCAACTAGCGACACTCGCAATCCGGAAAACTCAGCACAAGACCGCGTGGAATGAGGAGTCACTCGAAGGATTCAAGTTGTCGCCAATGCAGCAACTCTACTTTGACACTGGCATAGGTGGCCGTCTTGAACAGAGACTTGCCCCGAATGGCGGCTACCGCTTCAATCAGAGCATCTTACTGCGCGTCAAGAACAACTCAACTCTTGAGGATGTCCACGCCGCCATCGCAACAGTAGTCGGCCACCACTCCATGTTGCGCGCCCGGTTTCGATCCACTGCCGACGGCTGGATGCAGCGGATAGTACCAACGGTGGAAGATTCGTATGGATTTCGCTATCACTCAGTCAGCACCACGGAAGAAGTTCTCGGCATTATTGCGCAAACGCAGTCCAGCATTAACATTGAAACTGGACCTGTCTTCGCAGTCGAACATTTCCGCACACACGACGGCCAGCAACTTATTTACCTCCTCGCCCACCATCTCGTCGTGGACATGATGTCATGGCGCATTATCATCCACGACCTCGATGAGCTTCTACGCGAGGGCACTTTGTTCTCTGAGCGCTCAATGCCATTCCAAAGATGGAACGAGCTCCAGGAGGAGTACATCTGCAATAACGCAGATCAGCTGGCGCTTCCCTATCAACTACCGAGCGGCCAGTACAACTACTGGGGCCTCGAAGACTCACTCAACACTTATAACGACATCGCGACGGCAAGCTTCACTCTCACTGCGGAGTTGACCGCCATTCTTCACACAGCATGCAACCAGGTCTTCAGAACCGACATGTCCGACATCTACATGGCCGCATTAATGCTCTCATTCAGCCAAACATTCCACGACCGCCGGGCGCCGGTGGTTTGGAACCAGGAGCACGGACGAGAGCCCTGGAGCCAGGACATCGACATCACCGAGACGGTCGGCTGGTTTACGTCCCTCTGCCCGGTTTCGCTCCAAGTCGACATGGCTGACGATTTCCTCCAAATCCTGCGCAAGATGAAGGACACGAGGCGATCCATCATCCGCCGTGGCTGGAACTACTTCGCTTCAAGGTACTTTGGTCCTGAAGCGGCTTCCCGCAACGCCGAAGGCTGGCCATTCGAGGTCATGTTTACCTACGCTGGCTCTGTCCAACAGCTGGAACGAGAGAAGGGCGTCTTGGAGCAGCTCACCATCCCCGGTAGACTGCTCTCAACCGATGCTTCAGACATCGGCCCGGACGTCAGCAGAATTGCTCTTTTCGAGGTCTCGGCCATGGTTGATCAAGGCGCTGCATCGGTCCAGATCATCTACAACAAGAACTGCAAGCACCAAGATAAGATTACCGAATGGATCCAAACCTATGAACACCTCCTCTACGAGGCCATTGGTCGGCTCCGCTACCGCGGGCAGGAGCTTACTTTGTCTGATGTCCCGATGCTGGACACCACCTACGAGGGTTTGGCAAAGCTGAACACCGACCGCCTGGTTGCTCTCGGCCTGACCAGCGCCAAGGACATCGAGGACGTCTTCCCGGTCACCGCCCTCCAGCAGGAAATCCTCATCAGCCAAACCCAGAACCTGGAAACCTGCCACAACCATGCCATATACGAGCTCTCCGCCCCCAACGGTCTCGTCGCAGATCAGGCTCAGATCTGCTCGGCCTGGCAGCAGATCGTTGCCAAGTACCCGGCACTTCGGACGGTTTTCATCGACAGCATCTCCGACAACGGGCTCTTCGACCAGGTCGTGCTGAGGAAATGTTCGCCCGAAATGCTCTTCGTCGACGCTGAGGCGGGCACAGACCCGGTGGCCATTCTTAATGCGTTGCCGCCGATGAGTGCGATACCTTACAACCCGCGCCACCGGGTGTCGGTCTGCAGGTCCCATGCCAGTACCTTTTTGAGGCTCGATATCAGTCATGCGCTTTGTGATGTAAGAAAGAAACCTTCGTCCCGTGCCTTACACCCGATCCACGTGCTGACCTTCTTTTAGGCTTTGAGCCTCCAAAACATCATGTGGGACCTGAAGAGGATGTATAATTCCAGCAAGCTACCCATGAAAGTTCTGGACCCGTCGCATGTTGCGTGCTTGCAGTACATCTCGTCAGCGCGCCAGGAAAACAGTCTCAACTTCTGGCTTGGCCGTCTTCAGGAGACTCAACCATGCTTGTTCCCGCGATTGATGACCGTCACAGAGGGCATCATGCAACACACCAACTTCTTCATCGACCTGCCGATGGTGCAGATTGATGAGTTCTGCCGCACCCAAGGTATTAGTCGGGCAACTGTCGTTCGGCTGGCATGGGCGCTTGTCCTGCGTGCCTTCACGGGGTCAAGCCGGGTTTGCTTCGGTTACCGCTCAGCAGGTCGAGACGCTGATGGAGCTCCTGAGGGGCTGAGCATGGCGGTGGGTGCATTCGAGAACACCACCACCTGTGCGATTGGACTGGAGAACTACAAGACCGTTGTGGAGGTTCTTCGAACTGTCGAGGAAGATGCCGCTGCTTTCCGTCCGCATCAGAATGTCTGCATCTCAGAGATTCAACATGCTCTGGGTCTCAAGGGAGACAAGCTCTTCAACACCTGCCTGTCCTACCAGGAGGAGCCTCACGAGCTCAAGAGCCGGTTCAGCTCGACCAGGCCGCCCATGGGACTTGCTTGTGTCCAGGCATTCAATACACCCGACTACGATGTCACCTTCTCGTTGACTCTTGTCAATGGGCAGATGGTCACTGGTGTCTCTCACAGAGTCATGACTGCTTCTCAAGCCCAGAACTTGACTAACACCTTTGGGCGTGCTGTGCTATCGATCCTTAGCAGCGCGAACGGCTCCATCAACAGCATTGATCTCTTCACTGACAGAGACTACGCCCAGCTGTTGATCAGTGATTGGGAGACGGACAAGGCTAACGAAGCTTCTCACGGTTGTGTGCACGCGCTTATCTCACAGCAAGCAAGGCTTCGGCCAGATGCTCAGGCTATCTGCGCCTGGGACGGCCACCTCTCGTATAGGCAGACGGGCCGTCTTGTTTCTCGACTTGCCACTTATCTCGTGCAATGGGGTGTGCGGCCCGGTGTGCCCGTACCAGTCATCCTGGACAAGAACAAGTGGGCAGTCATCAGCATCCTGGCCGTCTTGAAGTAAGTGCTCTCCAGCTGTCTGACGGGTCGTAAATTTACTGACATAGATCTAGGGCTGGTGGCTGCTTTGTGCCCATCGATGCCGAAGACCGAAACAACGTCGAGACATTCATCCGCCAGCTCTCGCCCAAGATCATCATCGCAACCGACATGAATTGGAAGTACCTCGAGTCAATCATCGAGGGCGTCATCGTCGTTGATGACTCTCTCTTCAACGTCACCTTCCCTCTCGAGTCGCCACTTCCCATGGCCGCGCCCAACGACGCCGCATGCATCCTCCTCTCTCCTGGCTCATCCCGCGGCAGAGAGGCAAAGGGCATCATCTTCCACCACGCCGCTCTTTCTGCAGCTTTCGTCACACAGGGTCGTGCACTCAACCTCAATGCTGACAGCCGTGTTATGCAGCTGTCTTCATTCAACGTCGACACGGCGCTCATTGAGCTGCTTTCAACGCTTGTACACGGCGGTTGCGTATGCGTCCCTTCCAGTGTCGAGAAGACCAGCGATATCGTCGGGGCCGCTCGCAGAATGGACGTCAACTGGACTTACCTGACGCCAGTCCTGGCGAGAAAGATGACTCCGGCAGCCATTCCCAGCTTGAGAACCGTATGCTTCAGGACCCGGCGCCTCGACGAGGATACTTGCGCCCCATGGCTCGACAAGACAAAGGTTCTTCTCGCATATGGTGCTCCAGACATTTGCCCTCTCGGCATCTCGGTTCTCGAAGTCACGAGGCCGCAGGATCTGACCCGGATTGCGCGACCCTTCCTCGGCAGGTTCTGGATTGTCAATCCCGAAGACCACCGCAGACTCATGCCAATTGGTGCCATTGGCGAGCTCATCATCGAGAGCCCGACCCTTGCCCATCGCTATGTTCCAGGACAGCCTCTGGCACATCTCCCGCAGGATTCAGATGTGTCACTTGAGGATGGGAAGCCAAAGACGCGGTACTTCAAGACAGGTCACCGAGTTCGCTACATGGACGATGGCATGCTCGACTTCGTCTCAAGCGGCCGCGATGATGTCGAGATCAAGGGTCAGATCATCCCTGTCGCCCAAGTTGAACAGCAGCTTCGTCGCTGCCTCGGCCAGGGGATGGACCTTGCCGTGGACTCAATCATCACTCGCGACGCCCAACCAGCACTGGCAGCATTCATTGAGCTGGGAGAGAAACTCTTTGAGGGCTCGGAGGACCTTAGCAGAATCACAATCACGACCCGCGAGCGGACTTACATCGCCAAGAAGCTCATTGAGTCTTCCGTGGGCAGTGGTCTCCCCGCACACATGATGCCAACCGTCTTTGTCCCAGTCAGACATCTGCCGGTCACCCCATCACTAAAGGTCAACCGCCGCAAACTCCAGAAGATGGTCAGCTGGTTGTCTCAAGAACAACTGCTGGATCTGTCAACCGTCCCGTCACCTGATGATGTGCAGACGGTGGGCATCAAGCCTCTTCCGCTCACCCAAGTTGAAGAGCGCATGCGGTCGATCTGGTCTACTCTCTTGGGCGTCGATGCAGCCTGTATCCGCGGTAACCAGAGCTTTCTCTCTCTCGGTGGCGAGACCTTCCTTGCAGCCCAGCTCGTGGTCGAGTGCCGCAAGCAGGGTCTCATCATCGCACTTCCTGACATCCTTCGCGGCGCAAGCCTCACCGAGCTCTGCCAGGGTATCACCATCAGTGCGGAGTTCACTGTCGACATTGCTGAGCTGCCGTCTAACGCCTCTTCTTCCATGGGCTCGAGCTCAGAGATGCAATTCGAGGAGCAGTTCATCCAGGACATCATCGCGCCGAAGATGGGCATATCTCGAGACGAGATCACCGACGTCGCGGAGGCATCCGCCACCCAACTCAAGTTCCTCGAGACCGGTCTTCTGAAGGGAAGCTCTAGTCTCACCTACTTCACCTTCAGCTTCACTGGTCCCGTTCACCCCAAGAAGCTCGAGGCTGTCTGTATCTGCCTTGCCAAGATCCATCCCATCCTGAGGACAGCGTTCGTCACGCATGAGAGGCGAGTTTACCAGGTGGCCCTCAAGTCCTTCAACCCTGAGTTTAGAAGAGTTGAGGTCCCAACGTGGAGAGTTGCAAACATGACTGAGAAGTTGATCAAGAGGGACCAGGCAGCGCCGTTTGCGCTTGAGACGCCAATGACCAAGTTCCTCTTCGTCGATGCCGGCAAGCAGTCTAACTTGGTCTTGCGGCTTTCCGGGGCTCAATACGATGATGCGTCCATCTCTCTGCTGCTGCAACATTTGAAGAGCATCTACATCGCCCCCTCCTGCCCGCCACGCAGGGCGACATACTTCGATTTCGTCCGTTCCGCGCAGCTCTCTCATGTCGCCGGCGCGCTGGAGCATTGGACCTCACTTCTGGATGGTGCCAAAATGACCCAAGTCGTCGCCCACGCTAAGCCGCCTGCTCTGAGCTCCAACATCAAAACTCTTTCTCAGAACGTCTCCGTCATGTCCCTTGCCAATCTTGGCATCTCATTCGACACGGTGGTCAAGTCTGCATGGGCAATGGTCCTTGCCAACCTCTCTGGCTCTGGCGATGTTCTCTTCGGCGAAGTCATTGAGGGAAGACACCTCCGACTCGCTGACGGATCCGATATCTCCGGCACCTTGGGTCCAGTCTCTAACGCAATCCCCGTCCGTGTCCGCTTCGCCGAGACACTCAGCAGCCCACTTGAGCTCCTGAAGTACGTCCATGGCCAGCGTGTCATGAGCATCCCCTTCGAGAACATGGGCTGGCTCGAGGTAGTGGAGAAGTGTACCAAGCTTCCTTACTGGACGCGCTTCAGCACCATTGTTGAGCATCGTCACCAGGATGCGGCCAAGGAGGCCGCGATCTTCAACCTAGGCACAGTCAAGTGCAAGTTCAACATCGTGGAACCAATCAGCCGCGACATGTACGACTTGCACGTCATCTCTACTCAGGATAACCCTAGCTGCGGAGAGATCTCAATCACGTTCTGCGAGAACCGCATTCCCAGCTTGTTCGCCAACGAGACTCTCAAGGCTCTCTGCTCCACCATCGAGCTTCTGACATCTGTGTCGATGCTCCATCCCCTCATCCCCTCGACTGCCGACTACTGTGCCGTCACACCACAGATCCCTCTCCCTCAGATCGACATGGAGCCAAAGACAACCAACGTAGGCGCAAGCATGTCCGAAGACCACCGCGCCTCAATCCAGAAGAAAATCTCAAAAGTCTGGACCGAGATCCTTGACCCGCGGTCTCTTGGCGTTCCAGAAAGCCAGCTCCCCAACGCGGCCTTTTACGATCTCTGGGGAAGCATGATGCCTGCTGCGCAACTATCCCAGGCCCTCACGCAAGAGCTTCCAAAGCTTGGCATCCCGGGCACACACAACCTGCACATCTCCATGGAGGAGATCATGGCGCATCCGACCATGGCAGAGCAGTTCGAGCTTGTCGCGCGAAAGATGCGTGACGCCAAACGACGAACCATCTCCGAGGTCTTTTTACCCAAGGCCCATCCCGCATGGGGCCGCAGCCTGCGTCGGCTGACCACCACCGTCATCTCCAACAAGACTGTGGAGCGAGGCCTGAGCAGCACCTCCGCCAGCTCATCCAGCTCTGTTGACGTCTACCGCAGCTCAACTGCTGCGCAGCAGCCCTTCATGAACTCCATCGCGGAGATGACGAGCGGCACGCAGCCGAATATCGGCGCAGCAATCACCACTGCTTTGCCGGTAGAGCTGGAGACAGAGGTACCGGAGACGCAAGCTCCGACCGAGACCCTAGCCCGTCGCCCGAGGCTGAGTCTTGCTGTTCAGCATGACGGGAGCAGCATGGAAAGCATGACCACAGGAAGCAGTCGCACTACTGATGATGAGGCTGACGCCGAGGCGGAGAATGAGGATGTCGTCAGCCCCATGAGCGCGAGCACGTCGACCACGCCGGCCGTAAGCACCCCAGCTGAGGGGAGCAAGATTCGAAGGAAGGCCGGTAGTGTGTTCAGTCGGATGAGCAGGATCGGGCTTGTCAGCCCTGTGAGTGCTGGGTCTAAAGCGAGTTGATTGATTGATTGATGCTTGTTGTTTCCAAGCCCCTGGCGTCAGGTGGTGTTTTTGGGCATGAACAGAGAGACTGGCGTATGGATAATGTCTATCAATAATTTTCATTTGTTTAGGGGAAAAGGTCTAAAGAGAGAAAATTGGTAGGCCGTGGCATGAAGATATCCCAATAAATTGCCTTGTTTTGTTTAAGTCGTATTTGTCGTTGCCGCCTGTGATCCTTGCCAGACCTCTGTCTATCAATCATTATTGCAGATATCATACACCTTATCGTCTCATCCATCAAATAACTCGGAGGTATCGTGCATCTAGCTCCGCAACATATTGCGGAACAGGCATCTCCGCGTTCATGCTGATCTTCCATCTTAGTGACCGTAAAGCTCGTGATAGTGCGACGGGTACGCATACTAACTTGTCCGGCTCGTACGGTATTGGTGCCCGCGCATCAAAAGCTGGGGGCTCTTCTGAGTTGCGCCATTGCCGTCGCCTTCTCCTACAGAGCAAGAACGCAACGTGGAATATTGCAATGACGCCAGCACCTATTCCGACCCCAATCCCGATAGTTGTGCTTAGCGGAATGCCTTGGTGTATTGACGTGGGAATCTCTGTTGGTTTGGATGGCAGTATCGTGGGCGTTGGCTCTATGGATGCTGCTTGTCGGGGACGCGCTGAGACGCCTATGTTAGTTTCTGCTGGTGGGTTAAGGTTGGTGGCAGATGGGCGCCGGTCGCCCCCTGGAATAGTATTCCATCCCACAGCAGCAACACTTGTGGCGCCAATGAAAGACTCCCAGCTCTAGATTGGTGGTGTTCATCCTCCATCGGCTTGGCTCAGGGCCTCGATATTGATCGTAGTGATTTGGCGCTCTACGGCAACGAAGAGCAAATTCATCAGATCATTCCGCATCAGTCATTGGGCAACGTATGATTTGGTCCGTCTGCGGCACGCGTAGCCCCCCACGCTGTGCCGATGCAGCCGGAGCCAGCTCCATAAACAGGCAGCATCGTGATACGCAACATGCTCCCGCGAGATGCCAATACGTCATCAGGCCCCGGATGAATCTGCTTCGGTCATGGCCATGTGGTTTTGGGCTTCCTTTCGGACAAGCGTAAAGTGGTCTTTGCAATTTTAGCACCTATGTGGCCAACACCTAATATCCTAATTTCTCGCTTTGCCTGCCAGCGTGTTCCTCGCAACGTAGCCCCTCCCCCTTGTTTTGTGTTGTGTCCTGAGCATGCTCGTAGAATGATGCCGCGGAGGGACGGCGGCTCATCCAGTGCGAGTGGGTGCCAGTACATTGCTTATTTCTTCCCAACTGCTTTTTATTTGGGGGTGGAGAAACTGCTCTCGGTGAAGCCGTTGATACCCTCAAGACTATGAACCCCCATCCGCCACGAATCCGCCACGAACAATAGGCTACTGCAAATGCCACGTGCATCCACCCTTATCGCACAACAAGGCTGGATGCCAGGGAACCAACAGATACTTAACAACGAGAAAACCCACTCAACTGATCACATGGTAGTCAGCATCTCAACATGCGCCGCATCAATGCCGACAACGTGGGTTGTTGCCCAGGCTTGATTGGCAGCAGATACTTGTTGCCTTGAGTCCAGGTGGATAAATGGATGGCTGAATGGTTGCCTTCTTTTTTTGATGTGGCAGATGACTTTCACATTGCTTCGGATTTCGGTAACTCAGTACAGACAGAAATGAAGCAAGAAGCACATCCACTTGATGTCGACGCCGACTTCTTATCACTGTTCCGTCTCAGGCCTCAAAAACCTGTAGTTAATGTCCCCGCAGCTAGCCTTCAATTTCAGGACACAAGTGGCATTGCTTGATGATAAGAACTATTTCTCTCGACGCCAAGTGAACAATAAAGCTTGAGACCCCTCATCAGTAAATAGCACCAAAGCTTCCTTGCATTCATCTTCCGTTTTGCAACTTCGAGTAGCCGATGATATTAAAATCACTCGCACAAGCCGTAAAGGTTAATCGACAACATTTGCTTACCTCGTTGAGTTTATTTGAGCCAAGATGCCTGGGAGAACCCTCTACCGTTACGAACCATTGAATTCTCAGGGCAAAGAAATCAGAGTCTTCGTCTTATACCCGGGCCGTTTCTCGGAAGATATTGTCGCCAAGATCTCTCACGTTGAACTTGGTCAAAGCAAGTATGAAGCTCTCTCATACACTTGGGGGCCTGCAACCCACGACCATGGCAAGGTATATCTTCAACAAGGCGTGCCTTGCTCTAGCAATGGCCGTAGTGCTCTCCCGTTTGTCAACGTGAGGCCAACGCTCATGTCAGCTTTGCGATATCTTCGATTACCTACCATGCCACGAGTTTTGTGGATCGATAGTGTATGTGTGAACCAGGAGAACCTATCAGAGCGAAGTCGAGAGGTTTCCAGAATGGGCGAGATATACAACAAAGCAGAGCAAGTTATTGTCTGGCTAGGGCCTGACGATGATGACACACCCATCGCAATGGAAATAATCAAGCTTTTGAGCGAGGGTGTTGTCATGGAGTGGCATCGTCGTCTGTTTACCACCGTTCCTGGAACCGCAGCCGATATGCTTCGAAATCGTCCCGATCACTCTTCGATGACGCTTTCTCAGTGGACCGCTTTTAGAAGTCTCATCACACGGCCTTGGTTTACGCGGTTGTGGGTCCGGCAAGAAGTCGCGCTGGCATCGAGGGCTGTCGTCGTCTGTGGTTATTTTCAGGCAGAATGGGAAGACGTCGAAAATGTGGCCATCCTCTTGGAGCATTCCTTAGTTAAGGTCCACATCCGTTTAAGGGACATACTTTTCGTTCGTTCCCTCTTTCACTTCCACGGCTCAGATGAGCTAAGTTACATTCTGCACCGCTCCAGCTTTTGCGGGTACACAGATGCCCGCGATCTCGTTTACGCAAACCTTTCCACCTCGTCGGCAATCAAGGCACTTCACATTGAGCCGAACTACACCATGTCTGTCGCTGCGGTATACAAAGATCTCATTCTACAATACGTACAACATTTTGGCGATCTGGACATCCTCCGTTCTTGTGGTTCCCAGAGTTCGCCGCGCGATTTCGAATCTTTCGTTCCTGATTTCGCTGTCGCAAAATCCGAATCTCGTCTTGTCAAGGAATATGCCCATGGAGGCACGAGCCATATACCAGTCGTTGTCGAAGGAGGAAGCGTGCTCAAACTGAAGGGAAAATACATCGGCAAGGTCGATTATGTTTCTAGGTTCCGAAGACCACTGTCTACGGGCTACGCCGATCGCGACAAGAATATCGATATCATCATGACCTACCGTCGTTGGGAACCGGAAGACCTCTTCACCGCGACATATCCGACCGGAGGGTCATTGTTTGATGCCTTCGTTGCGCTCTTGGCCGGTGGTGCTTACAAGGAGGTCTACGGTGGTGCTCATCATCCAACAAAGGAGGAAGCCAAAGAGGCCTTCCTGACAGTTGTTTGGTCTGGTGGAAACGTCAACATGGTAAGTGAATCTAAATTCTGGGGGTATATTGGCGAAGTCACTTCGGATCGGAGGGGTGAGCATTACTTTCGCACACGGGAAGGGCACGTTGGTACTACTCCGGGAGATGTTCAGACAGGCGATGTTATTAGCGTACTCCCCGGAGGAAGTGTACCATTTGTGTTGCGTCCAGCGTTGGAAGACGCACAAATTGGCTACTACCAGCTCGTGGGACCTTGCTATGTCGAAGGTGTCATGTTTGGAGAAGCCCTGCTCGGGCCGTTTCCAGAGTCTTGGCTCTGCGTGAGGGACAGTGGACTGGGTCGCTACTGGTGTTTCGGTAATCGAAAAAGCGGTAAGAGAACACTGGAAGACCCTCGACTCTGGCCTCTAGCTTCCCCATGGCAAGTCCATTACTGTGTCATGGACTCCAAAGATGGTCCTTGCAGTGGAGATTGCCAGGAGCACCGCGAGGATGGCACCTTGAGCAGCCGCTAATTCTTTAATAAAGAATCTGGGGAAAGAAGTAAGAATGATCCTCGACTCGACATAGCTGGCTTGGAAAAAGGTGGGATTATTCTTGATACTTTTAGATTAACTTAATGTTAACCCCCACGTGATACAATGGCAGCGGGAATTTGGTAGAATCTCATTATGTACGAAATGGCTGTCTACAAGACCTGACCTCGGAATCCGTGGTTGGACACATGAAAGGCATGTCAAGTTGAAGAAAAGGGAGGGAGAGGGGTTCTGTGCTGCAGACCTTGTGGAAACTTGTTTCCTTGATTGTCTCTGGTGTCCGCATACTTAGTTTACAGGCGTAATCAGCTTTTAAGATACCAAGTAATATATCCATATATGTTATGACGTAGAGTGTATGACTTATGAATGGATGACATATATTATTTCCTTAAGGCGATGCATTTTGCCTACATTCTCACGACAGGCTCCTCATCAAGGGTTCAGGGACACACAGTGCGAAGTGGCTGGATCTGAATGTGTCATGCCCCGTCCTCGCGAGCTTGTGTATTTGCTTGATGCGATAAATTCTCATGCGGAACATCAACCTCAATTCCTATGGTGTATAATGATAGCCCTGGATCGCAGAAAAATGCACTGGTGCCAGTAATCTGCGAAAGCCGCTATTTCGCTGCTGAAAGTTCAAGATAACCAGGGATTGGTGGGAGGATTTAGCCTAACTGATTGGATCACTTCCAACACGCTCGCTACAGACGGAATCCCGGAGGTGCTAGCGGTTTCGAGATATCCTCCCCGGTCGACGCTTAAATGCCCGGGGTGTCACTGCAGGATGTGCTTAGTCAAACCTGTTCAAATGCGGTTGTGATGCCCGTTGCCGAGGTTGCGGCGTTTGGCGAGGTGCTTGGCGGTTAGGCTCGCAGGTGGTTGGCCGCCAATGATCTGGTTATCGCCGAGATGATGCGGTGAATCCTTCAATTCTGGTCTCCTGGTGACAGAATATCTCGAATCAGTGCCTCTCCTGTCGAGAAAAGATGACCTCACGCCGCCTTGTGATGCCTGTCGAGGCATGCACTTCGGTCGTTCCCTATGCTGAAGGCGGGTCAGATGTCTACGCCAACGAAAAGTACGTTCAAATTAATACCGGTCTCTACTTTTACGCTGGCGCATGGTTAGAATTGGCTGACCAACGCAATTAGTCGCCCATGGGACCCTCCTTCAGAAGCGCGAGGCATCTTTGGAGGCTTCTTACTTGCTCAGTCGATCCGCTCCGCCCAAGAGACGCTGCCGTCCCCGGACTACTACGTGCATTCTCTTCAATCAACCTTTGTACGCCAAGGTTCTAAAGACTCTAGACTTGTTCATCATGTTGAGAGAGTTGCAGATGGACGGACCTTTGCTACCAGAGCCGTTCGGACCATTCAAAATGACAAGCCCATATTCATGGCATTCATCAGCTTCCAGAAGCACACGACGAAGAAGGATCCGTCAAACATCTTCGAATATGGGATGGAGATGCCGAGCATGAGTGGAAAGGTCCCAGAAGACATCGAACCTGGCTACAAAGCGATTAAAAGCTACATGGGTATTCCTCCGAACATCGTGGAGGCGTTGCCGAACCCGTTTGACTGGCGTTTTCTGCCGTACAAAACTACTACCGACCCAACTAGATTTGAGTCACTTAGTTTTGTACGCGCCCCAAAGGTTCAGGTAGACACTCAGGTTGTCCATCTATCCGCGCTGGCATACCTCACAGATATCTGGACCCTATCGGTGCCTCATATGGCCTCAAATGCAGATTTTGGCAAGATGAAAGGCACTCCGGGAATGCAAATCACCTTAAATCACTCAATAGTCTTCCACGACGCGAACGCAAAGGTCGACGATTGGATGGTCTGTCTTAGGACCACTGAGTGGGCTGGCGATGGGCGGGTTCTCATCACGCAGAGACTTTGGAACGTGGAGAATGGGACGCTCTTGTTGTCTTGCACGCAGGAAGGTCTGATGCGATATGCCAGACAGCCTGTGAAAATTTGACCAGAGCATCAGTATGCAAAGTTAGGGCCCTTGAATCGAATGGAACATGATGTCGTTGAATCAAATCTTCCCAAGACTGCTCTTCTCCCCTGTTCCCTACAGTGTCGACGTATAAGGTTTCCAGGTTATGACGATAACGTCAACACGACACAGGGAGTGTATTGTGACGACTTGTCCTCACGCAAAATCCCGTCAAACGTAAAAAAGTCACTTCTTAAAATCGTAGATGAACGGGTTTTAAAATTGGCCACGAGAAGCTTTTGGGGTAGAAAGACGTCTAATGTCGACATTTGACCGCGTGAGTATTGCACACGAAGAGTAAAGGGTCCGCGAACTTGGGGCTGAGCCTTTGCTCGTTATCGTGTGTTAAGGACTCAGAGTATCCCAAGAAATTGAGTCTGTCTATTAACTATACTAAATACTCACAGAAAGCCGAGGAGTACTCCCATTCTCGCGGCGAGAACTGTCTGTATCTCACAAGGACTTATGTCTGAGTGACTGATACAGCTAAAACATCACGTAGAGCAATCAACAATGTGCTGTCAAGCACCAAAAAAAGATCGCCAAAAATTCCACCTGCAAGACGATTTGTCTAAGAAGGTTTTGCTATACGTTTCAATTGAGACAGGTTTGTATAGCAGATCATCAATTGCTCATCAAAGACCCTACAATTCTTGGTACAATCTTATTGAGTGTAAAGGGTGAAATCATGTAAGAGCTAGACTGAGACGGCGACATACACGGCATTGGAGACCATTGCTATCATCAAAGACGATTTATTAAGTGATGACGGGAATTCAGCGTCATTGAACTTGCATCAATAACGTCGAACAACTCAAAGCCAGGCCGGGGAAGCACCCGTATAAATGGATGAACGCTATTAGAATTTCAACCTATTATTATATCTTTCTTTCACATGAGATGAGATAATTCAATTTGTACAGAACAATACTCAACCCAGCCTGGCCGCTATACTCCGCTACGTTCTGCCGCCTAAGGGGCTCTTACTTTCTGTAAGGCCTGGAGAGATAGGCTCCGGGAAGTTCCAATGAAGAGTAGTACGGAGATTCTCAGTGCGGACGATGAAACTGAGAGTGCCACAAGTAGTCAGTAGGGAGAAAGAAAGAAGGGTTCAATCACATGGGCCTGGCAATAAGAGGGGAACGAGCATAACGGGGGCTGCAAATACCAACGGAGTCGGGGCGACAGATGCCATCCGATCAGATTGCACGGACACCAACAAGTCACGAAACAGGCATTTCAGCACCCACAGCTTCTGATCAGTAAGCGAAGACGAGCGTGTAGGGACGTTATTGTTCCTTGTAGCATTTCGATGCTACGTGCTCCAGGGTTTACTCCAGGGCTCTTATCAACCGAACTGAGCCCGGAACCCTCCGACAAGCCATATTCAATAGGGGTTTCCCAAAACTGTCAAGCTCCACATCTTCATGGTCTGTTGTCACTTGTTGTCTCCCTCATAGGATTTGTAAACGATGCGTCGACTCGTTCTGCTGAAGACCAGGGTTACGGTTGGAGTCATAACCTTGGGTTTGGTCTACCATGTGTTCTTTCCATCATGGGCGTGGTCAGGTTGAATGGCAGTGAAAAAACATTGAGTACTAAAGAGAAGCCATGGACGAAGAAAACTCACTGGGGAAGCCTGCCCATCCATTTCACTCCAGGTCACGAAAATCAACCAGGGAGAAAGTTCACAGAGCAGGGTGAACTCCGCCCTAACATACGATTTTGACGGGACCGAGATCGAGCAGAGTCTTTAGGCCGGTCTGGATCGTATGAATTGGCGAACGGGAACCTGCATCATCTTTCAGCCTTGGACATCTTCTGGAAGGGCCCCAACTATCCGGTTCGTATGCGGCAACCCGTTCGTCGTGGGCTCTCCCGGTACCCCGGGTCAGGAGCCAAGTGCCATCAATGCCGTATCCAATGCTACAGTCAAGAACGACATTCCTCTTGCGTTTCCGGCGACTTTCTCGGTGCGTCTCTTATTTCCGTGATTTACCGCCTTTGCCACCGCCCAAAAATGACATATCGCTTCTCTTTGGCAAACTTCAGGTGGCTGGCTGTTCACTCATCATCTGCGCCAGCAAATAGACACAGAAGCCATCCTAGCTCAGACCAAACCCGCTCGGTTCCCGGGCGAGATGGATTTCCAACGGCTGCTGCCAGACCGCCAAGGTGATTATGCTGGGGTGGCACGTTCCGGGGAAAGAGAAGAACACCAGCTCCCGCTCCGCCCTGATCGCATTTCGCACCATGACTTCCAAAAGCAGTAAACGCGATCCCTGTGCGTGCATTGCCTCGGTGTGAATTATGTGGCACTCAGACGATACGAAGGGTGGGCTCATTTACCATCTGGGCGGCAACCAATCCTAGGTCTTGTTGGGAGTCGTTCTGACGCAAGGGTTCAGTTTGCTTCCTTTCGAACCGACGCCAACAAGCCAATCCCGAGCAAAGATACAGCAGGGGGTAGAGCCGTCATCCAACTTTCGACGACCCGCTGTAACCCCTCCCACCAGGCTCGGACTTTCAACGTCAAAACTTGAGATTATTCCCATCAAGCCCCTGTTGTAAATCGCACAAGCCTATTGTTGAAGCAAGAACAATGGCTACGGAATGCGTTCGTATGCACCTGCTATCATGGACCCGGAAGTCCAGGCAGCCAAGCCCGGTAGGAAGCAAACATTGAATGAAGGCCCGCCAGGTGACACTGGTGAATTTTCTTAGACCTCAACCATGGCCAGGGGCCGAAGAAGCCGACCAGATGAAGTGTAACTCCCATGGAAATAGGGCCAATGATATCCAGCTCATTCTGATCAAAAGGTAAGGTGGGATTCATGAGCTGGCATACGTGTCTCGAGTTGGCCACGCCGAAGCTAGTGTCTCGCGCCGTGCCTGCAGGCGCACTGCAATGAGAGTCAACGCAGCATGGGGATGTGATGGGATTGACTGATGTCCGTCATGTAGTGTTCCACATCTCACCTGCCGCCGGCATATACTTGGCAAAATGACACTCCATGTGTTCACCGGCAATCTCATTGGGATCGGTGCAGGCTTGGATTCTGGACATTCGTAGCAGCCAAGACACATGTTCTCATGGGGACCCGCGATCGTGGTGGTCATCGATCACGAACTCCTCTCTTTCGAGCAACGATGGGCAGATTTACATATGAGCGATAAGTTCGATTGTATATCATTGACCTCTAAATTTACAACGATCCTCGCACTCTAATTAGATCCATCAACCGTTTTCAATGCCGTTTATCTTGCCAGTCACCGTTCTTGACTACTGCCCAAGGATTTCAAGCTGTTCTCAGTTGTAGGATTCGAACAGCTTCTGGTACTTTTCCCTGTCTGCACTGTTGCCAATCCAGACATCTTTCTTGTCATCCACCACCTCAAAGTGGGTGCCCACAAAGGAAGCGACCTGACCGCCACCGAAGGCAGACTTGTCGATGAAGACACCTTCATCAGGAAGAACCACCTCAGTGTAGTACGGGTGAGAGATCATAGCAGCGAGATCGTCAGGAGAGCGGTAGAGAAACATCGCAACTCCATCGAACTCGACAGGAACATCAGAGGCAGGCTCAGTTGCACCGGCCTCCGTAGGGAGCACAAGACCTCCAATGCGGACCTGTAAGTGGGTAAGCGAGTGCTCAAGACGTGGCCTAGATAGGATAGTGTTTGGTGAGAAGGTGCACCACGAACCTGTTGGTAACGCGAGATGTTGAAGTAGGACGCCAAGGGAGCGACCTTGGGTGCATGCTGGGTGTACCAGTAGTCCCAGAACTCAGTCTGGGTGTAGTTTGGGTGACGTTTGACGTGTGTCAACATCTGCGTGAGACCGTTTCTCGTGCAGATCGCCACGCTGCTGGCGAAGAGCATGGCGGTAACAGTGAAGGGGACGATGCGAACCATGATGACGATCAACAGGATAGAGAGAGAAGTAGGGGTGCGATGTGGGCAAGATCAAACGGTAGAAGGGTAGATTGCGAAGATTCAGGAGTCGCTGGCTTTATCCGGGACGATCTTGACACAAGAAGAGGACCGTAACGTACCATTTAAGGACTTTCAGACTCAAGGCGGTGCGAATGTATCTGTCGACGTTTGGGTAGGTGGTGTCTACTTCGGGAGAAGAACTCCGTGGGAATCATAACGGCTGGAATGGAATATTGGATATCCGGCCGGAACCTCTGGATTAGTATTGTTTGCTTCCTCCGGTGAGCCGCAGCTCCCTGCCAGATTCATGCGCAAGGAATATGGTAAGCACTGTAGTCCTATCTGGATCGGCCCAATTTCTCTTCCAGCAAGCAAACACGGTGGACCAGCTCCCCTGGTAGTTGGAACAGGGGTTCTCCGATCTTGCACCAACAGTCTCGTGGACTGCAAGCATCGATAGCCCTACCTATCGGCCGTAAGCCTCTGCAATCTACAAGCCAAGGCAAACAGGCATGACTTTTGGGCTGTTCAGAAGGAGGTCTGGAATCGAGATGTTGTCTCTTTTGATGAATACAATACGACAGACCCGAGACCCCGGGAATTTGGCTTGATGGTCCCCGATATTGGTAACACCACCTAACGCCAAAGTGGTATTCTAACGGCTTGCGAAGTTCTTCGAAAGGAGTCTTGTCGTAGAGGGTATAGGCGCTTACTGCACTGCACTAAGTGTGGTACCCACTTTTTGCGACAGTTATGAGCCCAGTAGTTCTATGAGTTAGTGTGTACGTTTTTAAGCGCGTCCCCACACCCTAGAGGTTAGGCGTTCGAGCCCGGGAGGAGTCGATCCTATAAGCTGTCTTTAGATACAGGGAATAGCGTGGAACAGGTCCCGGCTGTCTCTCAGACAGGACCTGGGGGGGTGTGTCGTAGAGGGTATAGGCGCTTACTGCACTGCACTAAGTGTGGTACCCACTTTTTGCGACAAGTCTGCAATCACGAGATTTGGATATAATACATTCAGCAGATCTCGAACAGACGCACTGTCACAGACTGGTTTGTGCTTCTTCTTCTTCTTCTTCTCCTCCTCCTAAGCTCAACCGGTTTGTCCGTGCCATCTTCAGTCACTTTCAGCCTCATCTTGGCCGCTCTTAGCAAACACCTCTACATTCCTTCTCGCTTCTTTCTGCCTTTATCGTCCTACACCGCCGCACTCGCCGCATTTCTTTGGCGACGTGGTCGCCCCGTGGCCCGTTCTGATGGCTATCGAATACCCAGTCACGAATGGCACAACCACAGTGATGTCGCCTCCTGACGGCTATGTCGTCGACTTTGAGAACCCGCAACGACAGAGTGTGTTGGAGCATTATCTGGTGTTTGGCATCTTGGGTCCACTTGCTCTGGTATGCCTAGTTCAAAGGTTTTATACCAAGTTAATATTTTCGGACGGGCCGAAGATCGATGATGGTGAGCCCATATAACTTTCGCTGCCAACACGTAACTCGAGCTGATCGTGATTGCTATCTTTAGCATTGATGCTCATTGCCTGGGTAAGTTCACCAAGACACGAGCTTCCTTGTGTCATTTCTGTCTCCAGTTACTTACTCATGAGGTCAGATATGCTCCATCGCCATGCAATCTTTACAAACCTGTAGGTCACACTCCTTTGCTTGCAAGGACTTCAGCTAAGCAAAGAATGCTAGGGTCTTGCGCGATTGGGGGCTTGGGTCATCACGCTTGGGAAATGTCCCTTGATGTCTGGGCCAAGCAGGCTCTCGTAAGTCCTCTGAACTCTACGCCGGTTGTGGCATCTGCTGACATCCTTGCGTCCTCAGGTTAGCTACATCGTCGCTCCGATATTCATCTGCGCCAACGGGTCAACGAAAGCATCGCTATTCTTCGCATATCTCAAGATCTCACCCCTTCCATGGTATCGCCGAGCCATCACCGCAGGCATCGCCATGGTATTTTGCTACACAGTCGTGATTGCTTCGATGCTCCTGTTTGGCACGTGGCCGATTCGTGCAAACTGGGATCCATATGTCGAGGTGTCGGAAACCCACAGACCGCTAAACAGCGCGATGCTTTACATGGCAATTGCTACGTCAAACATCGTGTCCGATGTTGTTCTCTTTTTGATCCCTATTCCAATGGTGCTGCGACTTCAGATGCGCCCCGTTGTCAAAGTTGGCGCACTGATCATGTTTGGAATCGGTTCCCTGTAAGTCCGCTTCTCCAAACCTTTACTATAGCCCACTTTTGACTCAAATCTCAGGACTGTCACGACATCTGTTGTTCGCATGGTTTATCTCCAAGCCATGCTCAAGTCCACAGATACGGCTTGGGTTGCCGCGCCGGCCAACGTCTGGTCGTAAGTACCCTTTCTCTTGTCTTTCTATACTGTCACGACGGATCGCTGATCAACACTTTGAGATTCAGATTCGTCGAAGTGAACCTATTCATCATCTGCGGTTCGATGCCCACATTGCGCAGGTTTTTCAGGTCCATTGCGCCCAAAATCATGGGGTCCTCTCACGACAACTCACGCGTCAAGCACGCCGGACCATCCAATTCTTCTCGAGGGCCTCGAAGCGAGTATTCACAGTTCGACACTCATTCCCACTACGATGTTGAGATGAACAGCATGTCGAGCCAACAAGTGATTTTAGAAGAAGACAAAGGCGCAGTGCGCCATGCAAACTTCGAAGTCAAATCGCAATAATACTAGTGTACAATTATTGATGGGTAATTTGGAGTTGGAGGAAGCAGCGTTTCTTTTTTCCATGATGGACTGGGCTGCTATGCGTATGAATGGTAATTTGTATATTGATCAGAAGGTACATAGAGTAACTGAGACTCGTTGTCGAGCCTCACGGGCAAGGAATGAACAATCGTATGTTTCCGGTGTGTGATACGCAAAGTCAGCGATGCATTTTGAATCAAAACACTCTTTCTCTCACTCCAGTTCATTCGTCATTGCTGTGAATACCGGGTCCGTTGTTCTCTGGGTCTGTTCAAGGCCGATCAGCGCCCATCACCATAATCTAGTCCTAGTTGCAGGACAGCGTTCCCTTGTCTTTTTCAGACATCAACATGTGCCGACGTGCTAAAGAACCTCGCATTGGCCCCCAATCGATCGACATATTTAAGCATTTCCCCCGATCGAAAAGGCCCCGGGTCGGCCGGGGATTTGACCCGATAAAGTGGGTTCCTCCACGGGCCCCCGGCCCACCCCCGGCTCATGCCGATCACCAAGTTCGGCCGAGCGCCGGAGAACATGGATTTCTTCGGCTGGGCAGCGAAAGTAGGAACCCCGTCTGTGACACTCTGTCTTGACTGTTCAGAATCATATCGCTTTGGGTGGCTCCGTGGTAGCTTCTCAAATGCACTCCAGAAGTCAAAATCATCGCGTTGGTTTTGTTGAGTCTTTCGGTTTATCCCAGCAACGTCTGGCCTTATGAACCTAGCGAGGGCCTTGCTCAACGGAAGGCAACCGCATTGCTATCGGGTAGTTTCTCGATGATGATTCAACATTTGTTTGGTTAAATCTACCGGCTCCAGCCCGATTATGGCGGTTCTAGTCCTTGCAATTGTTACTCTCCTGATCATTTGAGGCCGAGGTTGGGTTCCCTCTGCCTCCCTCTTACTCTTTCTGCCCCTCCACACAAGTGCCTTTCCGTGGTGTGGCCAATATTCGTGCAATGACTTATCTTATCAGTCAAAGGGTGGCCAGGAATCCGTTGCGATAGTTCAGTTGAATAATTCGGATGCAGCTGTGGATAAACTAGATATTATGAATTACATCTTTCCAATGGAATTGTGCTACTTATGTGCATGTTGCTGCTCGGCGCAACCGTACCTAATTTATGCATCACAAGCATGAGCCACTTGCCACGGAAGTCTTTGAAGATGCATTTCCACCAATGAAGCAAGAAGCTGCAATTCAACTGCTCTTGCCAAGACATCTGCATTATTTCATGCTATCAATCCTCAACTACCATGTATGGCTTGATCGCACTTCACTTTGCACAACTCAGGATAAAAGTCGACAAAATACGAAAAAGAAACTGCCCAGAGTTAACAGTGGGACCCTCTCGTCCGTGCCTCTGACCCGCATTTACCCGCCGCGATCCCGCACAGCTTGGCCAATTTACCTGCGTCCGTGTTGGAGTGGTTGCGAAGATCAAAGGCATGGATCCATGGGTGGCCGCTTACAAGTCGCTTACAACCCTGCTGACGACTGACTCTTCTGTTGAACCGAACCATCCGACTCGCTCGTTCTTCCTGGAACTTTAACAGACAAAAGATAGTATTTTACTGCTTTATCCGCCGTTGAGTCGGAAACTTCGCCGGGATCAACCTGCTGCTTTAGCCAGTCCACCGTTTCAATTTGCCTGTCACACTCTGTGAAGCACTTATTCCCAAAAACATCTACTTCTTTGGCAACTGCATAACCGAAAAGAAAGCAGTCATGGCAAAATCGATGGCTGCCAAAGCCCTATTCAGAGTGATCAAACCTGCCCGCCACAAAACTCGCAAGTATCATACCGAAATGGTGAATCCTCCGCCAACAGCAACCCACATAAACCCCATCACAGCTTGCATAGTCTGTGAGGCACATCTGCAGCGGCCCCAGAATTAGATGACTGCATTTGGCTCATCACCCCTTGTTCCAGGCAGGACATAACGTGATTCCGTACTTCGTACCTTTGACTTCTCGGTCCAGACACTTTTCTTCCGTGATTCGCGACCCGGCTCGATCCTTTGGATTTGCAGCCGCTCAATTCCCATCATCGCTCTACCAATGGGCACCAATGAGCAGACAAAACTCTATTGCCACCCCCTTGTGGCACGAGTCCTTCGCTTGACCAACGCCGGCATCATCCTAGGTCGGTTCCAAGTGTCCGTACCTGCAGTTCTGCAGCTCTTAGCCTGAGACAGTAGATGAAGCCCCCAAAGCTAGATGTATCCAATGTGATACCTAAGCGATGCCATCAGTTGTGAAGACGGCGTTCGCCCGAGGTGCCGACTAGCCATGCCGTTGAAAAGTTAAATCCAAACGCACTCGCTACGAGTTTCTTGTGCTTACTAGTTCGGCTCATATATTTCCAATGTGCCATCCGACCTCAACACATGTTCTCTGAGCACTTGTCAACACCCTCTGAGTCCGAAGGCCACCCATCATGGTGGGTGTCGCAAAAGAGGCCGTTGTGGTAAGTCAGCCCTATTCTCACTCCGCACGTGCACCCACCGATCTGCGTGTTTGCTACACTGTTTGCTTGCTAACGCAAGACACGGGCCAGCCCATCGAGGCCACCCTTCTGAGCCTAGCTATCGTCTTCGTCTTTGCTCGTCTTTTCCTTCGACTTGTCCGACAGCGTCAGAAGCTCACTCTCAGCGATTGGATCCTGATAGCGTCTCTGTGCGATGCTATTGCCTTGTTCACGACCGATACGATGGCGTACAACCTGGGTGGCATGGACGAGTACGACCCGAAAGCACCAGAGCCACCCGTGGCGGATCAAATCAAGTTGATGAAGGTCTCCTTTGCAGGCAACTACTTTTACGACACCGGCATTTATATCCCCAAGTTGGCCATGTTGGCCTTCTATTTCAAGCTCATTCCCAAAACGATGCCACTACTGCGGAAGGTCCTCTACGGAGTCAGCGCTTTGACGTTGACATTCGCTGTAACTACATGTTTCTTGGACACCTTTTGGTGTGGTCCAAATGTGTCAGTCAATTGGGATCTCAAGGGTACTTGCAGTACTTTCGATTCCAAGGACGTCTTTCGAATTGACTGGGTCTTGAACTTCATATCAGATCTCCTGAGTAAGTCGCCATGACTACCACCTGTGTACGATTATTTTGTGTCCAGTCACTGACAGAATACCAACAGTCTTTGCGATCCCATTTCCCCTCCTACATGGCCTTCAACTTAGCAGGCGCTACATCATTGGTTTGATCGCCACATTCTCAACGGGCATCATCACGATCGGAGCAAGCGTAGGTCGGTTTGCAACCGTGGAATCTATCAAAGCATGGACAAATGTTTGTAAGTTTTCAACGAGCTCGAGAAAACTCCGAGATGTTGTGCTGACATGGAATCAGACGTGCTGTCCATGACAGAGGTTTCAGCCGCCATTCTGGTCGTGTCCTTGCCTGCACTCAAATCGCTCCTCCACCGTCGGGGGCTCAGTACATCAAAGTACGGAACAGCCCAGTCAGGCTCTGCGGGCCTGGGATACAGCAAGCATCCAACGGCCAATACCCACTTCAAGCTTTCTTCGGGGAGAGATCCGTACATGGCAACAACACGCGTGGCCGCCGAAAACGAATCTGGAAGTGAGGTGGAACTCAACACTCTCAAGCGATCTGATGTGATATACAAGTCGGAACGCGTTAGCGTGACCTATCAGCGACGCGAGGATGAAGAAGGAGATGAAGCCAAGGCCGGGCCCAGATACTAGTTAATCACGCGTGAAGGATCTTGATGGTCTGAGAATCATTTCAGGACCTGGAGTCCGACGGGCAGAAAAGAGTTTCGGCGAGGTACCGAGTACAAAACCATTTATATGAGTGGAGAACGCCGTATGCTCTGGTGAACTTTTGAAGACGCTCTGCACGAGAGACCGAACCAACAGGATGGCCAACAGGGGGGGGCCAAGAAGCGCAAGGCCTGGAGCCACAGCATGCGGGAATCGCCCGGGCCCGCCGGTCCGAACGGAAGAGAACCGAACGGCCAATGACCGGCTTTCTTTGGGTGGGAAACGATGCCCAATCCGGGCTCGCTTCGACCGCGTATCTGCGAATATGCGGCACAGTCGCACAGAGAAATTGGGCAATCCTACCTCAACCCGTAAACCTACAGATATTAGAAACCAACGACCCTGTCCTGACACACCAGAGGGGCAAAGAAGCAGAATAAGAAATAAAAAAGGGTCCTGAGCTGATTTATGCACCAACAGGTGGCGCTCTTTCGTGCAGAATCTGCAGAGTTACTGGTGCGCCTGCCAATGTTGGCGAGATGCTCGCCATCAACGGTCGCAACAGTCGATCAAGCCTCCCCGGTCTCCGCTTCCCCCTTGTTGCAGAGTCAACCTTACCAAATCCTCGGCGCATCCAACCGAGAAGAGTCGTTTTGATTCTGGGCCAATGGAACATTTTCCATGCATAGCATGCTTACAGAGCCTTTTGACATTCACCGTGAGCGGACGTTTTCTCCGTGCCGCCGGGCGTTATATTGGATTGCAGTCCCGCCTGTCTCAAAATTCTGAGCGCGGTGGTACTCGCAGTGTCAAGTTTCTTTTCCTCTCTGTCGTCCGTGATTTAAGGCATATCAGACAAGATGGCGTACTTCATTGACGGAAAGGATTGCATGGTAAGCTGGCGTTACCCAAGTGGTTCACCAACATTTTACATATTCTAACCACGCGCATCCAGATATCCGAATGGATTCTGCTGGCGGTCTCCTACGTATTCGTTGGCCTCCGTGTCTACGCCCGTCTCTTCCGCCTCCGTGAGAAGCTGGCGGTATCGGACTGGATTCTCATCCTGTCGGCGATCAACGCTCTCGGTCTGATCATTTGCGACACCCTGACCTACCAACTGGGTGTTATGGACGATTGGGCGCCGTCTGTTGCGTTGTCCAAAGTAAGTATCTACGGGCCATCGGCCTGCGCTTTCAACAGTGCTGACTTTGGGTGAAGATCTCTTTCGCCTCCAACTATTTTTACGATGTCGGAATGGGTTTCCCGAAAATGAGCATGCTGGCGTTCTACTGGGCTTATTTCCCCGCCGACACCAGTCCCATCATGCGCAAGGCTCTTTGGGGCATCACCGCCTTCGTCGGCATTTCCTACATGGCAATTCTCTGGGATGATACCTTCTTCTGCGGCAAGGACGTCTCCATTCAGTGGTCTCAGGAAGACGGTGCTTGCAGCGTCTTTTACGCTCCCGAGCCCTTCATCCTCAACTTCACGCTGAACCTTGCCTGCTACCTCGCAGGTAAGCAAGTTTCATTGTCTCTGTTTTCAGGAAACAATCGGAACATACATGGATGCTAACCAGAAACGCATTTAGTTTACGCTCTCCCACTTGCACTCTTGATCCAGGGTGTTCTGCCGGCCTCGAAGGGCCTTACACTGACCTTCGTCCTCGGTACCTTGACCATCTTCACTACTATTGTTCGTTTTATCACGCTCAAGGTTGGCACTGGTCAAGAAAACCTTGTTTGTAAGTGAACTGTGCTTCGAATAATGTCTTCCGTCTTTCAACATTCGCCTAACAATTGTACAACAGACCCCATGAGTATGGTGGAGATGGCTCTTGCCATCACCGTCGTTGCCCTTCCCGGATTGAAGCCTTTGATCGATCACTCTTCGAAACGGGAGCCCTCCGTCGACACCGTCGAGGTCACGAACCAGGACAAGACGTTCTCATGAAAGACCATGCAACAATAAACGACCGATTGCGATACTTGGAAGGATGTATCTTATCCGAAAGTCAGCGGCTAGACCAGAGACTTGCATATTTTGTTCTCATAGCAGCAAAGTGCTCTGGCTATGCATGATCTTTCAAGGGCTACTTGAAGGCTCAAGACCGTCTTAGCCGGTATGACTGTGAGCCGTATGCCGGATGGCAATTCATACGCGTTAGATAGTGATGAGTAAATAGAGAAATTTAATACTACCTCTAGGGCGTCTGATGCCCAGTCGTGACTTGTGGCTCTTCTTTATCAACAGTCAAGTTGAAATCATTCATCAATATTTCCTCAGGAGTAGACGGTCGTTGGATTGCCAAATGATGTCAAATATTATCAACATTGACATCACAAGATGCTTTGCGTATATTCTTCCATTCTTTGTACCGATTTCGAGTTCTAATTTGCATCTTCTTTCCCTGAAGAGACTGAATACCAATCAGCCATTGCTAATTTCTTTCTTGTATCACCATCCATCCCAAGCAAACTTGTCAACTTTTTTGAACACTTCTTATTTTACTAGTGCACTTCTTTTCCATTGTGTTATTTGAATCGCCCTTATCAGGCTCTCTGAACATGGCTCCGGACAGCCGACTGCATCCAGCCGATCTCCCGAGACCGGAGCCGGTCCCACTTCGAACTCGGCCAGCCGGCGGCGCCGAGTGAAGTCCAAAATCTACCGGTTGCGGCCGAGGAGAAACGGCAACATCGGCAGACCTACACTGTATGGTCTTCATAGAAGTGCTTAGGTGCAGAAGAGCATAAGCTGCAAGTTGACTTTCGTGATGTTGGAACCATGCCCTAGGTTGGTTAGTCATTATGAAACCCCACGGCGTAGACATTTGCGCTGAGCGTTCTTACTTCTCGCACAGCTGATAACTCCAGTTCACAGTGTAACCTAGTGGATTTGAAGACTACTGGTCAAACACGATTGTTAGTAAGACCAAACAGTCTTAGTCGGATTATTGTGTGTACACGTCATGCCAGAGCCTCCGGTGAATCTTCGCACTTTTACGGAATCAATGAACGTGACTCAATCTTCCGATGTAAGGACCTCCCGACTGCCTTTACAGCGTATGTTCTTCTCGTCGGGCGAGTCAAACCCGAAGCTAAGGCGGTAACATCGTGGTGGCCAGGCCACGAAGTGAGATTAAATTAAAGAATAGCTACACACAACAATAGGTCGGTGACACGACTCGACTTCCGCCTTCCTCGGTAGAGTTCGGCATGCCGCCTGATTTTCGGGCTATCATGCACGCCGAAAGCTTCATCCCAAGTCTCTCTCTTTTCCTGGCCGGCATCTAAGTGGTTGGACGAACGCCTTGCGCCCTAAGAGCGAGAATTTCTCCGGTGGTAAGATGTCTTTCCCGCCATCGTTCTAAGACTCATTTCAACGATGTCGTCTTGTCGTCTTTGCGAATTCAACATGACCATTATCTCAAGAGTACACGTGATGAACTTATGATGTCTATACCAACTTTACGGCCTGGTTGGGCTGACTCGCCATAATGATATTGCTAGTCACGTTGCGCTCTCGTGCGAATGTACGGCCGAAATAAGATCATAGCGCACATTATTTCGCCGCGATTGCTATCACAGTGATGATCTGTGCTTTCCTAGCAACACGAAGCAATTAGGCGCAGCTACCCGGCTAGGTCAGGGTCTTCGCACACTGACCGAACGTTCCAGCCATTCGGTCCAGCCCCAGAGGTTCTAGACGCTTGGTGCATCATATGATCCCCCATTAACCTTTTCGGGCAGCAGATCCGATTTACGTCTAGCTCCAGGATATCTTTCCGTTAAAGGATGGAGAGAACGCATCTCATAGATTGAAACGGGCGCATTTGAGAACCTCACTGTCCAGCTCGACAAGGATAGCTGACTGTGGCTCAGGCTTTGTGGGTGCACGGCCACGGAGGCGCTCACTCTGTCCCCGGGACCCTAGACAAGAGAAATATGAGGAGCCCCAAAGGAGCCGCATCTGAGTCATGACTTCGGAGCAAAGTGGGATAAGCAAAAGAACCCTTTACTTTACACTAGTCGGGTCCAATTTGAATCTGGGGTTGCTAGCACAGTGGATTCGATGGTATCATCCTTCGTTATGGATACGAGGCTGGTGTTTGTGGCGACCTCAGAGCACGTGTACTATGTATGCGATTCTTGACTCAGTGGGGGTTTCCACATAGCTACACAGCAAAATGGACCAGCAGGCAGAAGATTGGGATATCATATCTCAAGTCTAGTCACCTGAAATGATGTTTAGTAGATACCCACCTATTCTGCGTGCTTCACCGCTTGATGTGGCGATAGTAGATCACATCACTCCTGGGAATGCAGATATTGCATTTTGCTAGAACTGGTATAGACTTCGTGGTAGCGGCAAAGATCCCATGATTCGCTCTTGAAGGCCTCTAATGTGGACATAGCGGCATTTTACCCTGGCGAGTGCATTTGCAAAATCATGGATGCGGTGATGTTAGTCATGATGCTCACATTCGCCATTCTGTAGCGAAACTAGAGGGAAGTACATTTTCTCTGTGGTTTGTGATACCTAGGGGTTGAGACCCTGGACCGTCCGCCCCAACAATCACGGCGAGTATTCGTACTTTCCGATCTCCGTTGAAGTCCGCGGTCCACTGGAAGCACGTGTCGAAATCATCCTGAACCAAGTCCCAGACGGTGGGTACATGACTATGACTCCATTTGCGCTCTCCATCACGAGATACAGCAGATAGAGTCCAATGCCCAACTCTCCATCGACGCGGGGATTGAACCCGAGCACGGTGCTTAAGCAGGTCCGGCGAGAAGCTTACCTGGTGGCCCTGTGAATGACAACAGTCTGTGACAATAAGCTCCCGTTACCCCATCTTGGGAGCTGGATGTGGTCCCGACCCATCAATCCGCCCACTTCACGACTCGCAATGCCTGCTTTCACCGCCGGTGGCCGGAGTTGTCGGAGTCGAAAACGGCTGTCAGAATATCATGAGGCGCAAGATGCGGTTTCGGAGAGACTCCCGGAAATGTACATCCAGAAAGTCGATGTAGGTCCCGCGGAAACCGCACCCTCCAGGTAATCCACTTGCTGCCGACACAGGTACGGATCGTTGCAGGGTTATATGAGTTTAATCAGGTGGTGGCCTGATAACCAATGACATCGACCATCGCCATCACGGGTTTGGAACATTACCGGACATGAAACTATTGCAGGGAGATTGTGAGCAAGATAGATGGCAAAGTCTAGGGTTCCGAGGACTCGGAAAAGGTACGAACAGCTTGTTCAGAGCTTCTGCGCGAATGTCCAAAAGGGATACCTTGTGTAAACTTAATCAAAAGTATTGCGTCGTACAGGGGTGCTCCCAACTGTGAACCGCTGGAGCTGGAATAAACAAGTCAATGCTGATTGGTGGAGGAAATTAGGATCACCTGTGGGCTCCAACGTGCCCCAGATGTTGTTAATTTACCATGGAGACAAGGCGGATGTTTCCTGCCCACGGTTTTGAGTTTATGCCACCGGGCTCTCAATTCGAAACGATTCAGTCTGCCATCTCCCTTATCATGGCCACAGCTGTCCTGGAGCCCCAAGCTGAGCAGATGTTTACGTTTACCCGAGTGAACAAGCTTTGGTAAGTCTGCCCGCGCTGTAGAGCATTTTTGAAATGCCTGTCAACGTAGGACTTGGCATGTTAAGCTTATCTAGATTGTTGTTTCCGCTGATCAAGAGCCTCAACCCTCCGGCTGTTGGTTCCTGAACAGCTTAGCCGTCGCTGCACGTCGGTCTAGAACATCTATTTCCAGCCCGAGGGCCTAAGCCTGACAGCCGCACTAATCGGACGAAGTCTCACTGTCTGTGGATATTTGCGCACTTGGGCTGAGCTCACGTTGTACTGAACCTCCTCTGGAAGAGAGATCGGCTGGGGGCTACCCGAAGGATGGTTGAATCTCAGCGAGCTCATTAGCTGAATAGACATGGGGCATGCCTGAAAACTTAATTGCCGTGTACCCGACATTCGTTAGCTGAAGCCCCGTAGGGTGCACTCTGGCAGGGCGTCAGTAGCCCTTCGGCCCAGGGGGATCACTGGACCAGCCCCCAGCCCCGTCCCGCATTACATGACTAGTGCGCCGTTGAATATCTTTCCGTTTGTGATTTACACGCCAGGGTAGATGGGCAGCAACCGGCAATATCCTCGCTGGATCGTTATTGCTGGACTGCTGGCAACCAATGTCGGCATTTGAGAATATTGCAGATTGTTTCACTGTGCCAAGAGTCTGGTATGTGGGCACGTGGGCACGGTGAACTGTTGGAATGGGCTCCGAAGTCGTCGTTCTGCTGTCATCTGGAGTCTCAAGGCCCACCCCCGCGGATGCCAATTCTGGGCGGGAGTGGCAAGGCTTGGCCACTGTAACAAGAGCCCACAGCGTGCGTGGGAATGCGACGTTGAAGTGGCATTGGATTGCTGCGCAACTGCCTCTGGGGGCCGCGGAGCAAGCTGGCGAATACAGGATGACATGGCGCAACTTCATCAGCCTTGGAAGAGAATTGTAAAATTTGGCGAAGATTGGGGAAGAAAGCACATTGAAGTCGAAATAAGAAATGGACTTTGTTTGAGTAGAAACGACGGCGTGTTTGCAACTACCGAGTCATATTTTTGCCTTCCGCTACTGCTGAGGCTGAAAGCCAAAACCCTGGTGACGACATGTAAAAGTTGGCTTGTGCGGCGACAATAAACTCTAAGTTATTATGCATCAAAATAAAGTATGGTGAAGTCCCGAAAGTCAAAAATAAAGGTGCAGTTGAACAGCAATTGATTGTTTCGTCGAAGTAAATACAGTAAAAGTAAATATCTACGTCCAGAAGAGAATCCAACCACACTCCCATGGTATCAAGCATTTGCATCCATTAGAATCCTTGCCATAATTATTCCAATTATTCCGCCTGCGGCTTCGAGCAGCGTCAAATTTCTTAGTTCGCCTCAGCTCCCTGGGCGCCACACTTCTTCTCGCAGTAGTAGGTCATCTGTTGTAAGGCTTCAGTTAGCACTTGTTTCTCAACAACGAAAGGCTATCCCATCACATACCTCGTCGCCACCAATGTGCCAGCCGCCAGAGTTGCACTGAAGACCATCGAAAGTGCAGTCAGGGCACTTGTCCCACTGCTTGTCGCCGGTGTTGCGGTTCTTGTAGTAGCCGCAGGCGCACTGGGTAGCTGTGGTGTCGATCTCGTAGTCCTTGTAGGAGCCGTAGGTGATGCCATAAGGAGTTCCGTTGCCAGTGCTGCCGTACGTTCTGCTCTGGACGCAGACAGCCGAGCTGTGGAGCTTGGCGAAAGCACTGAAGTCAAGTCAGTACAACCGTGAACCATGAAGGAGCTCGCGTGGAGGTGGAACATACACGGTGGTAAGAACCGCAAAAGTGGCGAGCGTGGAGATCTGCATATTGGATTTGCGTTGGGGAAACAAAGGGAGAGCCTTGTGTGTAGACTGGAGGACTGAGTCAAGTGAAAGGGATGATGTGGACAAGAAGGTTTGATGAGTGGTTTGAGTTGAATCGAACTGGACGGCGAAACCGAGCGTTGAAATAAATCCTCGGTTTGGGAAGTAAGACATGAACTCAAGAGGTGTTCGCCGAGGAACCCTGATAATGGCATCTCGTAATGACTCTATCGTATGCCTTTTCCTCTTTGAGGCGTGGGCAATCTATTGGATACCGGCTATCGAAAACATTACTCGTTGGTCACGGCGTTGGATCCCGCAATTTTAGTGGCATTTTCCGGTGATGATAATCGTGTTGTCACGTTGGGAATTCAGTGAGGCCTCTATCTCAAGGAGGTTGACCGACCATCAAGTCACTCTCGTGATGGCTGCTGAGTCGTGCGGTATGGGGGCTGCTAGGCTCGATTAAGAAAGTAGGTCATCGACGTATGAGGCCGGTGCCAACCAACGACGACACGAGGCTGATCATTTCTGAGTCGCATTGCTACGAAGGCTCGGTGGACGGTTTGTCGGGACGGATTCCAAGTATGGAGAAGATCAGCCCCTGAATATCAGCGCAGCACCCCGACCAAGCCTAATCAAACAATCAATCAATCAACCAATCAAATTAGAGGCTTTTTTCTATTTAAACAGTCAAGCCTATAGCGCTAAAAGCTTAATAGACTTAATTAAGCTGATGTTCCCTAGAATAAGGTAAATCCAGCCTCTAAACTAATCAGAATTTTTAAAAGATTTTTCAAAAAATAAAAATATATATTATTAATAGTATCTAAAGAAATTTATTATTAGTAATATAAAAACCTATAGTAAGATTTAAACTTATAACTTTATATTTTATTAAATAAAGTTAGAAATTATACTATTTAACTATATAAATATTAATAGATATTAATAAGATAATTTTTATTTAATAAGTACTTTATAATATTTTTTTTTTAAAATATACTATTATAAAACTAAAATATACTTTTAGCTAGTAAGCTTAATTAATATATTTTTAGCTATTTTATTAAAGCTTAAAAAAAGTCTATTTTTTAACTTTTTTGCTAGCTTTTAAAAATAACCTCTTTTTAATATTACTAATAATATTACTGCTACTGCTATTGCTATTGCTGCTACTGCTACACCTCTATACCTTAAAAACCTACTTATATACACCTCTTAATATCTTTTTTAACCTTTTGCTAGTTACTATAATACTTCTGCTAACTTGCAATTAATATATTAATTATTTTATCAGCTGTAAAGCATTAACTTCTTATAGAATTGCTGCTTAGATTTATATATTATTTACTACTGCTAGTAATATATTAACTGTTAACTTAGCTATATATAATACTTTTAAAGCCTTACTTCATACTATATAGAAAGACTAGTAATTTATTAATATTAATACTATTATAAAGAAAGGTTCTTAAGGCTATACCTCTTAAATTATAAATAAAAGCATTTTTATTTATAAGATTCTTACTAACAGCAAGAAAAGTAATATTTATTAAATTTACTGATGCTATAATAAGATAGAAACTCTTAATAAGCTATATAACGCTAATACTATAACTGCTGCTACTTAACATTTTAAGATTAAGTATAAAGTCTTCTAAAGTTGCTTAAAAAGCAGCAATATATCTGCTGATAAAGCTAATAACTTTAGGCTTCTATCTAAATGCTACTAATTTATTTCTATTGCTATACTTAAGAAGAAGATTATATAAGTTAAAAAGTTAGCTATAAGCTTTCTTATTAATATTAGCAACCCTCTCATAATATTTAGCAATCAGTATATATAATTATAAAGGTATTTAGGGGCTACAGGCTACAGTTAGGTCAAACTAATAGGAGAAGCACCTAAAAGGTAGGTATAGTATTGCTGCGCTACTTTTGCTTACTTCTTCTAAGATCCCCTTTTCCTAACCTTCAGCAAGTCTTCGCTAAGTTCTCACTATAGAGGGTTCTATGCCCTAAGCCTATAGACGTCTCTATACCTTCAGCCTTTATTAGCTAGGTTGTCCTCAGCATTACTGCTCTATATACTTAGTCCCTTATAATTATCCCCCTTCTAGTTATAGTAGTCCTTATTATATAGTCAGCCTCCAGTTTAAAGTAGCTGCAGCAGTCTTCTTCTGTTATTTAGAGCAGCCTTTATTATCTTTCTCTGTCGTCTAGCATAGCAGGTAGCTATTATATGTTCAGCAAAAGCTTTATTATCTATTTAAGCTGTTGTTATTATAGTTGTTATTAATTAGGGTTCTTTAGGCTATATATAGGTCTTTTTGTTTTAAACCTTTTTATTAGTTATCTTTTAAAAAAGTGATATTTATTCTTCTTTTTAGCAAATATAGTTATTTAGGTGTTTTATTGCTTTTATTTCCTATAAACTCACCCTTTATTTAGTAAGGTTTCCTAACATAATATCCTTATAGTGTTCTTTATAATAGCTTTATTTTTTATCCTATTATTCCTTTTCTAAACAGATGCATTATGAGGCTGTTAATTAAATTAAATAGCAACTGCTGTTATTAATTTATTACACCTGCCTTTTCACCTTTAGTAGCACCTGCTATAGTGAATAACTGTTATTCACTTTATCTAATATTATATTTACTTCTGCAACTATTTAATAAAGCTTTATAATTATTTATAAAGTGACAGCTTTTCTCTACTTCAGTTTAGTTCTTTTTTTTTTTATAACAATATATCCTTCTGCATCTTCACATTATGCAAGCTTCACTAAGCCTCTATAAACCTTTTATAAACACTTCACTACTTTATAATACTTCTATAACTAACATCATAAGTATAGAAAGCTTTATTACTTAAATCTTTACTAAGTATAGTCCTAATAATTCTAAGCTTAGTGATAGTATATGCTAATATAACTAATTTAATAGCAGTAAGCTTTATATTAGCTGTATATTATAGCTTTATAAGAGCAGTAAGGTTGTTTATGCTTATGCTTATAATAGAGATTATATATATAAGTTATGCTAGTTGCACAGCATTAAGTGCTGTAGAGTAAGTTTAGCGATTGTTTAGGGAAGGCATAAGCTAACTGTTTCACTTTTAGATTTCTTCCTGCTTTATCCTAACTATTTGCTACTATTAGAACTAGGTTAAACGTTGCATCTATTAGATTGAGGCTGGTTATCACTGCTAGCATAAGATTTACTATATCTTCACTGCAATTGAGAAAGATTAGATACTTCTCTAAAGTTTCTATAAATAGTTAGTAAACTTTATTAGCCTTTAGTAAGGTATTAAGAATTATAACAACTAATTAGTAGCTATAAGTGTTAAAGAGAGTGCTACTGCTTATATGCAGGCATAACTTTAAATATCTTTAGATATAAGTTTTATTCTATAGTCTGCCTTATCTTCACCTTTATACTAATAGATATTTGCAGCTAGCTTGCTAAACTAAAAACTAGGATAAAATAGATAAGATTGTGAGGCAAATTAAAGGTACTCTTTCTTTCTATCTATATAATAAGACTTATATCTTTAAATAGGCTAACTTCCTCAATAGGCTTGCTGACGTCCTAGCAATACATCTCTTAAAGAGCAATCCTTATATAGCTGCACTTCCTTTATAAGATCTTTTAAAGATTTAAAGTGTTTATATATTTTGTAACACCTATTGCTATACTTTAATTGCAATCTTTAAGACTGTTAGTAATAATCCTACACTTTGCCTTAATTCTTATAAGAATATTAATAAGCATTTAGCAGCAGTTTGCTAGAACTTAGTTAATACTAATAATAAGGATAATTCTTCTAGTAGGGGGGATAGCAATAATAGCAACTTTAATAAGCTTAGCAACAATCTGCAGAATAGAAATAGCAGTATAACTAGTAATAGCAATAATAGTGAGGATAAAGATAATAAGAATAAGGCTGAAGATAAAGAAGAAGAAGAAGAGGAAAATAAAGATAAAAATGATAATAATAAAGATAGTGAAAAAGATAAAAAGTAGTATTATTAGTAAAACTTTAGTGAAAATGTAGTAGATTTCTATAAGATGTTTTTAGTTAAATATTTATAGTTTTATATTGCTTTTATAGGAGGTTTAAAGAGTCTTTGCTAGCATTTTAGCTATCTTGCAGTTAATTAACTTTTCTCATTTTCTTTATACTACTTATTATCTTATTTATAATGCAATTTATATTGCTGCTTCTTAAATTCTGCAAGAATTTGCAGAGTATTTGCTAAATATTCTTCAAACTTCTAGATATTATATTCCACTAGCTAGCCTTTCTACTTAACTAGATATAGGGGGCCCTCTAGTGCTTCTCTTTGCAATATAATATCTTCAACCTCTTATTCTTTAAGGTTCTCTTTTAAGTCTGAGAGCAATCTTTTAGCAAACTTTTAGCTATACTACAGCTCTAATAATATAATAGAAAAGATATTATATGCCTAATTATACTTCTCTAGAAGCTATACTTTATAAGCATTAAAGCTTATAACTTCTATAACTAGCATAGAAATAAATTGCAAAGTAAGCTTTTGCTAACCTTTTGTGAAATAAAAGTTCTTAGTTAAGAGTTTTATAACATCTCTAATATTATATAATTACACCTTTCTTCTAGCATTCACATTTTTAGCTTATGCTTTAGTTATATGCTGCTAATTCTCAGCTATCTTTTAGCAAACCTCTATCAGCTTCTTAAGTTTTTCCTTAACCCTTTAGATCTTAAGGTTAATATATAGCAAGCAGTAGTTAATTATTCTCAGGTAGTATCCTATAAAGGCCTCAAATAGTGATATACTAATAGTAGCATATTTGCTATTATTATATAAAAACTCAGCTTCAATTAGCTGCATTACCTATTAGTTGCACAGACCTTCACTAAACTTTAAGAGATATATAGTTAAAGTCTGATATATCCTTTCTGTCTAACTATCTATTTATAAATACCACACTATAGAGATGCATCCTTCTATATCTCAGACCTTAGTTCAGTCTCACTAGAACTAACTAATGATCAGTTTATCTCTATTATTAATAATAGCTTTAGATATGCTATACTAGCACTTAATCTCTTAGTATAAAATCCTCGCTAAGCCTACAGCGTCCAGTTGCTTAGTTATTGCTAAGAATCAAACTACCTTAGTTATTCTGCATATAACCACTAAGATTATATTATAAACAATCCTATCATCCTAGCAACTTTCTAATAAGCTGGTTAAGAAGTCTAGGGAAATCTGTTAGAATAGGTATGCTAGCAGTTCTAATATTTGCAGCAGTTTATATAGTTTATGCTGTAGTATGCATACTCCTTAGTAGTATAAGTATTTAGTGATATATTGCTATATATCTTCTATTAAATATAGCTAATAAAACTTTTATAAGATCAGTTTAGCTGTTTTATTCACTCTTATATACTCTGATTTAAATGCATTATAGTGGTTTCTTAAGATTTTATAGCAGAGGGATTCTTCTTCTAGGATAATAAGTCTTCTTTTGAACTAAAAAATATTATTCTTATTAAGTTAGTACCTTTAGTGTTCTCTAGCATTTTAGCAAACCTTAGCTGTAAGATCTCTGCAGAAGTAGTTTTTAGCTTGCAGTCCTCTAACTATCTGTTTAAGATCTGCACTTAGTTGCAACATATAAGCTGTTTCATCCTAAATAAGCTTCCTTATTACAGTATATAGGATATACTGTTCCAGCATAGTAACCTTAGCTCTCCTTAAGTCTTCTAATATATTGCTAATCTCTTATAGAGCAGTTAATATAGCATCTATATATAATTTTAAGTAAGTAACAGCATTAATATATATACTTTAATACAGTAGATTATTAGTTCCCTCTATAAGGTAGTACTAACCTGAAAGTGAAGATCTCTCAACTTTAAAGCTAGCTTTCTAGCAAAGTTCTTATATGCTTTGCTAGACAGCTTAAATATAAGTTTTTATAGTAGCTATAGTCTTTTTAAGCTTAGTAATATATTAGCAATTTATTGCTGAAAGCTAGCTGATAAGCCTAAACTTTTTTCTAAGAGTAAGAAGCATATCATCTATTTTTATATCTTCTACTATATAATTAGAGCATTATAACAGTCTATCTACTAGATTTATAACCTCTAACCTATATTAAATTTTAAAATTAAATATAAATAGGTAATAAACCTATTAAGTAAGCCTTCTGCAAATATCTTACATAAGTGTAGTAAGCACTCCTTTTAGCGCTATATAGTCTGTAAAGACTAAAAACTTCTTAAGAAGTCTTTATAGGTATTAAGCCTAATAATTTAAACTTTTCATAATTACTAAGAGCTCTTGCTGCTCTATAGCTTAGCATCTCTTTATATCTAAAAACTTCTTTAACTAGAAGGCTATTAAATATCAAACTATGCTATGCTTCTGCAAAAGTATGCTAGATACTACCTAAGTAGATATATCAGTTTTAACTTTTATTTCTAGTATTAAGTTATAATATCTTAGCATTAGGGCTTTAGCAAATGCTTTCTAAAGCATCTTAAATGCAGTCTGCATCTCCTCTATCTAAATAAAAGCTTCTAACTTTATGCTGTTTTAGCTTTCTTTAAGCATACTATTTATAAGAGCAGCAATATAAGAATATCTTATAATAAACTTATAATAGAAGTTATAGAATCCTAAGAATACTTATATATCTCTAAAAGATTTTAGTATTAGCTATTTAGTAATTGCTTAAACTTACTTTAGGTTTATTTTTATGCTATCTTAAGTAATATAAAACCTTAAGAAGTTTACTTCTATCTAATAAAAGTTATACTTCTTTAGTTTTATAAACAGCTTAGCAGCCTTTAGGCAGTATAAGACAGCATAAAGGTTTTTAGTATACTGCTCTCTTATATCTAAATAGATAAAAATATTATCTAAGTATATAATATAACAGATATTTAAGAAGTTAGTAAGCGCTCAGTAGATATATGCCTAAAAAGTTGCAAAAGTGTTAGTAAGCTTAAATAGTATTACTGTATATTCAAAATGCCTATATCTTATTCTGAACGCAGTTTTCCACTTATCTACCTTATTAATTATAATGCAGTAATATATTTTACTTAAATTAATTTTTGAAATAAACTTTATACTAGCAAGCCTGTTTAGAAGCTTGCTAATTAGTAGTAGAGAATAATAGTTTTTTATTATGATTTTATTTAGTTCTTTATAGTCTATATATAATTATAAACTTCTGTTCTTTTTAGGTATAAATAGCATAAGTGCTCTTATAGAGCTAGTTAAATAGTATATATAGCTTGCTGCCTCTATTTCTTAAATATATTTAGCAAGCATTTAAAGTTATTCTGCTGATATAAGATATATAGGCTTATGCAGGAGTTCTTTGCTAGGTTTCAGTTTAATATAATATACTGCTCTCTTCAGCTTAGGAACTTTCTTTGCGTTTTTCTTATTAAAAATATCAGCAAAATCTTAAAATTCCTTAAAGACTTCTTTTTCCCAGCCTTCACTTAGCAAGCATTCGCTTAAAGTCTTAATATCCTTCTTATTAGAGGCTAAAGCACCTATTAGATATATAATATAAGCCTATTAGCTATTCTCTATAATTTTCTGAATAATTACCTCTAATTTAATAAGCAAAAAGTATTTATATAACTAAGTATATATATAAATATTAATATAAATACCTTCTCACTTTATTAAATTATTAAATAAAAGAATATCTCTTGCTCCTTTAGAGTGAAGGCTTATAATAAAGGCTTAATAAATCTTCTGTAGATATCTTCAACTATCTATAAGGAAGAATATAAGCTAGTAAACCTTTCTAGTAGATATAAGCCTTCCTTAGAAGTCTACCAGTTTAAAGGCTGTAATATTTATAGCTTCCTTCAATTGAAGTTTCTTAATAAGGTCTTCTTATATAATATCTATTGCTGCGCAGATATTTATATTAACTTCTAATTCAACTTTACTAGCTGCTTAGAGTGCTAGCACCTATTTTTTAACAGTTTATTCTACTAGAACTAAAGTGATTTCTAGTATAATACCCCTCAGAGTTGCTTCTATGCCTACTTATTTCTTAAATCTTCAGCATTAGTTATATAAGGTACTGAAATTATATTAATCCTACTCTATCTTAAGTTAAAGTTCTAATTGCTGCCTGCTAGCTACACCTAGTTCTTAATATAGTTAGAGGAAATATGTCTATACTTCTTATAGTTATAATATTAAGGTCTCTAAGAATTAGAGGGTTTACTACTGGAGCTAGGTGTTATGCAGGTATTTGCTAAGCAGTTATTCTAAAATAAAATCTCTAAATAGTAATCCTTTTAGTCTAACAACTTAGGAGGCTGCAAACTGCTCTTATGAGGGCAGTCTAGAGAGCCTAAATGCAGTTGCTTATATAACTTAAAACGTCCAGCAGTTCTTCTTACACACCTCCCTTCTATAATCTCTTATAACCTCTAGATATATAAAGTAATAATATATATATTAGTATAGTTAACATCTTACTTAAACAGTTTATCTTTTAAGGTCCTCATAAAACCCTAAAAGAAAGCATACGCCTTTATATTGCCTATATTCAGCTTGCTGAAAGCTCAGTTAATAAACTCCTATTAAGCCTAATATATAATTAGCTTCTTATTATCTTTTTGATAGCACTACCTCAAAGTATTATAATAGTTCTATTCTTAGAGTTTAGGCGCAATATGCTGCCTTCTTATAAAGATTCTAAAGTCTTTTTATCTTAGGTTAACCTCTCTCTCTAAGATGTTTATAAGTGTTTGCTGATATATTTACTATTCTATTTGCAGGGTATACTCTATTACACTTATAGCCTACTAGATATACTAGCTATTAGAGCAGCTAGAATGATATTTATAGGCTTCCTCTACTGCAATAAGCTAATCTTCTCTTATTACACTTATAGACTTACTAGTGAGATAAGCTATATTATAGTTTAGAGGTTTCTCAAAAACCTTAAGCAATTATTTAGTAAGTGTTTAGTTACTCAGCATAACAGCAATTAGTTCTTACTAGCTAGCTATTATAGCAATTATCTACTGCATTAGCATTTGGCTGGTTGCTTCTTCTAGTCTTCTAGCTTAGGCTGGCCTGTTAGCTGCAGCTGTAGACATCTAGCCCTATAGCCTATTCAGTCTATAGGAGGGGGTTTTATAGTCTTTATCTTTTTATATATACTTGTCGCCTAAGTGGCGAGCGTTCAGTGCAAGTAGTCTATCCTCTTTAGGGCTTCTAGCCTTACTTAAAGTATAGCTTCTTACTTCCTTTTATTAATTTATATTATCTTCTAATTATTTGCTAAAGTTATTTTCCCTATATAGGTTTATATAGGTTGTTTTGTTCTGCGCTTAGTAAATACTAAGTGTAAGTTCTTCAGCTTAATTAATAAGTGTTATTTAAATATATAATGCTATTATTATTACTAACTTTCTTAAATTAAAGTAGAAGCAAAAGAATTATAAAGGTATTTAGAGGCTATAGGCTACAGTTAGATTAAACTGATAAGAGAAGCATCTAAAAGGTAGGTATAATATTGCTGTGCTACTTTTGCTTGCTTCTTCTAAGATCTTCTTTTCCTAACCTTTAATAAGTTCTCACTAAGTTCTCGCTGTGGAGGGTTCTATGCCTTAAGCCTATAGGCGTCTCTATACCTTCAGCCTTCATTAGCCAGGTTGTCCCCAGCATTGCCGCTCTATATGCCCAGTCCCTTATAATAATATATACTTACTATCTTTAATTATAATATTAACACTTAGATATATTAGTTGAGAACTAATTTAAAGGATTAACTTTAATAACTCTATATCTCTAAAAAGCAACAGATTAAAGAGGAAATATAAAAGGCTCTTATAAAGGTTTATATATTATTTAACTTATAGACCTCTTCTAATTAATATACTATTATTACTATCTTTAGCTACTTTATTAATAAGTTAAGCAAATAAATATAATATCTCTTAGGTCTTTATTACCAGCTTAATGCCCACTTTAGCAAGAATATTACTGCTATAATATATATAGTTATAAAAAACTAACACCTACTTAATAAGATTAGCATTATAGTTTCTAATAATGCTAATACTAATAGCACTTATATTAAAGCTTTATATCTATCTATTTTATATTTATATATAGAAACAGATGCTTAATATTATTAAATTTAATACTATAGCTATATCTTCAACCTTATTAGTTATACTATTATTTATAAAGTTAATAAAGAGGTATTTAAGTAAAAGTCTAATTGTTTTATTAATGCTAATAGAATATAAGAGGATCTAACCTATTAGAAAACTAAAATACCTATTAATAAGCTTTAAAATATTATTAAATATATTAAATTATTACTATAACACTTAGAGGCCTTTTTATCTATTAGCAATAAAGCTGATAATAATAAGCAAGCTTTTACTCTGTAAGAAGAGTTATTATAAAAGCTGAATTTAATATTAAGCAATACTACTTAATAAAACTTAATATATAATATAATCTGCTGTATTCTATTTAAATATAACTAGATCACTAGTTATATATATCACTCTATAAGCCTTAAGAATAAAAATAATTATATCTTTAATAAAGATATTTTAACTAATAAGAATTAATAAGTTCTTACTGAGTTGAATAAGATATTTAAGCCTTTCTACTTATAAACTAAGTGATATAAAGGCTAGAGCAAAAGTGATAGATATAGTTAACTCTAAGAGATCTTAGCAAGCCTTAAGTATCTTTTAGATTAACTTAAAGATTAGTTTAAGCTTTATAACATCTTTATTATAGAAGAGATTAACCTTATAGCTATATAAATATCTTAAAGTCTTATATTATAGTAATTTTAATTAATAAGAGCATTATATTAATCTAGCTAAATATCAATCTTATAAACCTTATTAATTAATAGTATTTCTGTGTATTTGCAGTTTAAATATATTGCTATATTGCTATACTCTTTTTAAACTACTAACTTTAACTTTTATATATTTATATATCTATTAATTATTAACAGCTAGTAAGTATTTAATAACTATTATAAAAAGCTTAAAAAGTCTCCTTTTTATGCTGTTGCTATAATATTACACTTTAGTAGAGGTTTATAATAGCTTAAAAAGCATTAAAATACCTAAAAGACTTATAAATAGCTTTATACTGCTAAAAAAAGGTCTTTAAAAGTACTAAAAGTAATAATATACTAAAATAGCTGCTTATACTAACAAACCAGCCTATCTAAAGCCTCTATAAGCATTATTTATATTAATTATAATACCTCTAAAGCTTAAAAACTCTAATTATAGTTAATAGTTAAATAGCAGCCTTTATAATACTATTATTAATAAGATTAATAAGTTAGAGAAATATTTTAACTTCACAGTTATTTAACTTATTAATAATCTTATTTAATAGTAGATTTCATATCAGCAAACCTTTTTAATACTTAATAAGTTTGCTCTTAATATTTTTACTATCTTAATAATAGCAACTAACTGCAAGAAAGCATTTAGCCTTATTAAACTAATACTAACGTTATAAAAGCTATTAATAAAGCTATTACTACTTAAAGAGATATAATATCTCTAGAACTAAGTTTGAGGTAGCAGTATTGCTATTAGTAAGTATTACTTCAAGCAGAAGAGTTAACAGAAAGCAGAATGATATTAGAACACTAGATAGATATATTTCTAGTATATTAAGATATTATGAGAGCCTCACTAACTTCCCAAATAGGTAATATTAGTTAAATTAAATCAAATCTATTAAATCAAGCAAGCTTTTGGTGATAATCCAGTCAAACAGTCAAGCCTAGGGGTCAGGCTTGACTTGTTTGATTGGTATGCAGCGCTGCTGAATATACCAGGAAGGCGTCGCAAATCTGCCTGGGTTGGTCCACCCAACGAACAAGGGCCAGGGTGACCCATTCTATGGGGACAGGCTTGTAGGGAACATGCTTGACTAGCAACCGACACTCGGATAAACGCAACCTCAACTCCAGACGATCCAGGCGGAGGCAAGCGGGCGGGCGTGCCACATTCTTGATCATTGATGTGACCGCTGAAGCTTATCTCTTGAGTTGGAAACATCAGGTCGTAATACTCTTGCAAATATCTATAAAACCTCTAGAGAATCCCGCCAAGTATTGCCTATTCCTCATCACTCTCATCCTCATCCACTCACTTCTCTCTCATCTAATACATCCCTCCAATTTGCCCAACATGGTTTCTACTCGCATGATCGCCCTTCTCTCGGCCTTCGCTGCTGCAGTCAGCGCCGCGCCCGCTCCCATCATCGCCGAGCAGGATCCCGCTCTTAACATCACCGAGACCCTCGACCGCAACCTCCGCAACGGAGAGATGGTTGTCTTCGGAAAGGGTGGCAAGGGTAAGCACGCCTCAAGCACCAGCACTGAATTGTACTGACTTTGCCTTACCTTTACAGCTGCCATCATTACTCAGGACACTTGGAACCTTCTCCTGAAGGCCGAGGGTGTCGAGGCCGAGACCCCGGAGATCGACCACGAGTACCTCAAGGCTGGCGAGGGTCTTGCCGAGATCCCCGTCAACCACACCGACCTCGCCCTCGGCAAGCGTGACTGCAACGCCAACTACCAATTCGTCGTCGACCGCCAGCTGCGCTTTGTTGACTGGGATGTGCAGATGTCCCCTGTCGTCATCGGTGCCGGCAGCAAGGGAATCGACATCACCATCTCCAAGTCCTACGCGATTTCTAACGGCGTTACTGCTGGTGGTTCTTTCGACATCAGCAAGCTGATTGAGAAGCTTGGCCTCACTTTCAAGGTTGACTACTCTCGCACTTGGACCACTACCCAGGGTTACCTCATCCGTGGCACTGTCGACCCTGGCTACACTGGTGTCGTTATCACTCGCCCCTGGACCAACCGCAAGTACGGCCGTACCTTCCAGGGCTGCGTCGGCGCGCTTAAGCAGACTGGAACTTTCATGGCGGACTCTCACGAGTAAGTTTCAACCCACATTCGTCAAGTAAACTCAAGCTAACAATGTCTTCAGGGAGGGCTCTTACGAGGGTGTCACTTGGGTTGCCGGCGCCATCACTGCCTGCCTCAAGAAGCAGAGCTCCATCCCTCTGTCTCGCTGCAACGGCAGCGGCAACTTCCATTAAACGGCTCCATGCTGTACTTGAATGTCTTGAGCCTGAGGAGGTAGACCATACCCGCAGGCGTCCGAGCTACATCTGCAACGACATCTTCCATCGCGGTTCGCAGCGCGGAGCCACGGCGCATTATGAGCAAATTGGGAATGAGGGAACGTGGATACCCATACAAACTTTGTAAACAATTCTTCTACTGTATTTAGTTTTGGTGCGATGAACATAACATAACACCTGCCGTCTAGGCCTTAATCAATTTAAGTGGTACCCGAATCCTCTCGTCGATCGCCTCTCACGCATGTCATTCACCTTGTAAATTCTCTATTGCCCATTAACTGGCTAGTCACATCATAAAGGGGTTTAACCGGTAGAAGATCCGTACTGATGGCATAGCTGTGATGCCCCAGTCCACTAAATAAGTGTTACTTAGCTCTAAAGGTCCTGCTCCTATCAATTGATGGACAGAAGTGTTACCTAGATAGTCCTAAACTCCAATTGCTAGTCATCATCCGCCGAATGATAGTCTTGGATCAGAAAACCGCAGGAAAGGGCTGTCGCATTGTATTTCGGGCCTCACAGGCCAATCTGCCGACTTAGACGGCGCAATCGGGCCCCACTCTTAAGGGCCCCACTTCGGGCCCGAAGGCCGGCCCGTCAGGAACCGAGGGAAAAAATAAAATAAAAATAAAACAAGGTTCCGATCGACGCGAACGCGTCTAGAGCGCGACAACTTACAGAACCACGAACTTGCCTGTCGCATCTCCAAGCACCACATTCCATTGTCACCAAAAAAGTAATTCTCTGTCCAAGCGCTATAAACATGCCTCGAGGTAGACCCCGCTCAAAGCTCTCTGAGCAAGGTAAGTCTCCCAAATCTCACCGTCGCTACTTCGTCTTATCAGGTTCACCGCTAAATCTTGAAGACGCAGATTTCCCATACGAAACGATCAAGAAAATTGTCGGCCATACCATCGACCCCGACACTGCCCTTGTGACCCTCATTGCACTCTCAAAAGGCAACCGGATCGACGTGTCCGAATGGGATATCCAAGAACATCTTCCTGGGCTTCTCTACGAGTACTGGGCTAGCTTCAAGGGCCAGACACGTCAAGACGTACTCAAAATTGGCGAGCTTTACCACCCCTACAGACTTCTCAAGCACCGTCGCGTTCGCGGACAGTGGCAAGTGCTGGTGCAGTGGCTCGGCTACTCGGCCGAAGGCGAGGATGTCTCGTGGGAGCCCGCGAACAAGATTCGCGTCGACGCGCCAGACGTGTTGATCGATTATTGCGGTTATGTAGATGATGACAACGTCAAGGCTGCGCTTCTCGGCCACTTGCGCATGGAGGAGTCTGCGGCTGAGGCACAGGAAGTGAAGCCCGCAGTTGAGGCGGTTGCGACACCTGCCAAGCTTAGTGCGAAGCGCAAGCGTGAGAGTCTCGCCGAGCAGTCCGAGGTCACGAGCGATAAACGTCGACGCTGTAAGTCTCTTGAGGCCTTGCCTTGCCCTTTCAATATGCTGGAGTACTTGCTGATGATTCCGAACAGCTTCCGGATACGAGTCGACGCCCGCCACGAAGACGCCCGCGACTAAAACATCCGCCACAAAGCGCAGGCAATCGCAACCTCCGGCTGAAGCTGCCCAGGCGACCCCGAAATCCACGCGGCGACAGTCCAAGATACTCCCAAGCGACGATGCCACCCTCATCGCGTCCCCACAGCTTCCAGCGCGCCGGAAGAGCACACGCGCCTCCTCTGTTGCACCTGCTTCCACCCAGACGCAGCGTCTCAGCCCGGCGGACATCCCTCGAACGATGCTGTGGTTCATGGATGACTTCACCGTCGGCGACATGCAGAAGGTTTGCCGTTTTATCGACGAGCACTGCACGGGAAAACTCCGTCTCCCGCTATACAGTGGCGGTGACTGGGACGGAAAGGCTGCGAGCGGACGTTGGGAGGACGTGTTTATGGTGAGCCCATTGGGCCGCTTGGGCAGATACGACAACGACGAGGAGAAGGAAGAATAAGTGAAGGCGTGCCGGTGTGATGGTCTATTTCGGCGTTATGGGATATGCGATGGCCTAGATAGACTCTTTTTCTTCAGGCGAAAAACTGCTCCGATGGCCTCGGGCGCCATGTTGTATCAGTTCCTACTTTTTAGACAAGGACGAAGTAGGTCCTCGACGAATTACGACTTTTGTTTGTGTCTTATGCTCTAGGACCCCCAGTCTGAATTTTGACGGGTAACAACGCTTGCCATTCTTCCAACGGAGTCATAGGCCTATCTTTGTTCCTGTAGCCCAGTAGCCAAGGGCCAACGAGCACGTGTCCAAAGATGTTGCTGTTTGAGGGTTTTGCAACTTGGCTCGAGCAAAAAGATTGCCCGAAGATCACGCAGTCGACACCGGCAATTGTGCCTGCTGAATTGTCTCTTTCCGATGAAAGGATAAGTTGGAGACTGAAATAAACCGGGGCGATGCCGTGACAGCAATCCACTGGCTGAAGACACATGCGCGAAGCCGATGTCTTCCCGTTGCCCACAGTCCCACGAAAGGTTATCTTGTGAGGCGTGCAGGCAAATGCGCACATGTTTGTCGCACATGTTTCATGCGACAGAAAGGGGCCAACGGGCGTACTGATTAGTTTGTTTCCGAGATACACAAACACGGTCTAATTTACTTGTCTTTTGTCCTCCCGAAGATAGCGCAACCGTGGCGAGTCTTCCGTCTTCCCGATGTTACGCAAGAAACCGCGGGATGGTACTGCCGGCAAATCACTCACGGAGCCGTCTTGGTTTCTTCGTCAGACTAGGTGGCGCAAAGCTCCCGTCATTTGGCGAGTACTATCTTTCCATGCACTTCAATCTGTCCTTATTTACTCTCGAACATTGCAAAGGCTCTTTCAATCATTTTGAAAGGTGAATTACCTTGAAACAAGCTGTGATCACTTCATTCAGCGGTACGCAAAACTTCGTTATGACAGTCATCAGAAACATCACGTCGCGACGGCACCACGCAGCGAAACCTTCCAGATCATCACCTTACCCCTCGATCAAGGATACCTTTCATATTACAAATGGCACATTTCCTACAACGCAGCTATCTGGAGGCCTAAGGACAGCCTCTGGTGTCAAGAAGCTGACTAGAAGAGTTGGTTTCATTTCCACTGGCGGCACAATCGCTTCCATCGCTATGGATGAATTCGACTTCATGGACTACAACGCTACAGACGAACGCGTTTCAGGCCAAGAGATACTTGATAAGAGCGGCATCTCGGAGATTTTCCATGGCGCTAAGCCAGTCATCCACGACTTCCAGCCTCCGATCGATAGCACCGCTATTCAACCTCAAGACTGGTTCACGATTGCCCAAACATGCAACATGATGGCTCAGAGGGGATACCCGAAGGACAAGATTGATGGCATCGTCGTTGGCCATGGAACTGCCAGTCTTGAGGAAACAGCCTGGGTTCTCTCCCTTGTTCTAGATTTGGACATCCCCGTCGTCGTCACTGGCTGTATGCGCCCCTTGAATGGGAAGTCCTCCGAAGCAGCTGCCAACCTTTTGGCAGCCTTTCGAGTGGCGTCCCATGAATTTTCGAAGGACAAGGACACGCATTACAGCAATCCTGGCGTCTTTGTGGTCATAAATGATGAGATCCACTCTCCTCGGACCGTCACTAAGACGCACACTCTTCGCGTTGGAGCTTTCCAATCTCCATGGCGAGGGCCGATCGGGTACATCGATGGAGATACGGTCAACATCACCATGCAACTTTTGAGTCCTTTCCCCACCAAGTTCTCACCTGACCTATTGCGTGATGGATTGCCTCGCGTGGATATTGTGTACAGTCATACCGGTGCCGATGGAACCATAGTGAGAGCTTGCGTTGCTGCAGGTGCCAGAGGAATCGTGTCGGCCGGTTTTGGGCCAGGCTTAGGCACACCGGACGAGATTGCTGCCTTTGGTGAAGCCATTGAAGATTCCAACGGGCAGATCACTGTGGTCCAGTCGTCGAGGCTTGGAGCGGGGGTGGTTGTGGACAGCAAGCAGCACCGAAAACTGGGAATTATCGCTGGGAATGATCTTAACCCTCAGAAGGCTCGCATTCTCTTGGCTCTATGTCTTGCAAGTAATTGGACTCATGAGCAAATCAAGAAAACATTCGAACTTGCATAAACTCAGGGGCCAGAAGTTAGCTGCAAGAAAAGCTGGTGATACGGACTTCTTACTATTACACCGAGAAGCAAACTACTTATCAGTGCGCAAAAAAAGATCACAATTTAAATATCAGCTCAAAGAAGAGATCTCTCGCTAGTATCGTCAATCATTTGCTAAAAGCTTTTCTCGAACCTTCTCTAGTCTATAGTCTCGAACCCATGACACCCCTAAATACATAGCAGAAGAACCAAAATTGATCCAAAACAGCGCTCTAGCCCCTTGCCATAAAATCCCCGTGACAAAATGCGCCTTTCTTAGGCAGACTGTTGCTCCTCCAGACGCTTGGCGACCTGTGATCTAGTTCCTTTGGCAGGTCCATCATATTCATCTCGAGCACGCTGAGATGCCGCCCATCGGAGGAAATGGCGATTGAAAAAGGTCTTGAAAGCGGCGTTACCGTTGGTCCAGGTTTCCGGCCAACACTCCTCATCAGAGTCACTAGCGGAGAGCTTTGCCATTTTCTTCGCTTCTGAGATGTCGCTGGTGCTAACAAGGTTGATCAGCTCGTTGTTGGGGTCGTTCGACTTTAGGTGAGAGATGAATCGCTCCACTTGACGAGCGCGCATGGCTTTGAGTGCGGTGTTGTTTCTAGGCATTGTGGAAGGTTGGGAAGTTATCTGATCTTGTCTTGTTAGCATGTGAAATTCGGTCGGGTTGTTTCTTACTTACTGATGAGCTTCGACAGGCGATTTTGGGACTTTCTTGATCGAGTTAGTGCCCTGAAGACTGAATGATTGTGTGTTAAAGTTGCTCTTTTCTGCCGGTGTGATGGAAATGATGTTGACTGATTGTGTGTTTGTTCTGGATTGGTCGATTTTCCTGGTGAACTCAGATAAAAAAGGCGAGAAGTCAGGAACCTTTTATCTTCATCGGTATTCATCAAAACTTTCGCGTCGACGTCCACTTCCAACACCGTCTCTGCCCATTATCGTGATAGCATCAACAGCTTTGTCACGTGAAACGAGGTCAAACATCTAGGTCTTTGAATCGACATCGGACTCAAAAACGTGGCCTCGGCCACATTCAACTCTGAAAGGATCTGATTGATACAGCTCTACCATTGTCAGGACTTTCCTCTATGATGCTCAACCGATGTCTTCTTTATTCAACTATCAGATATTACGATCACTCGACCTTCCTTAATGTTGAGCTTCGCTGCTTCGCTGCTTCGTCGCAGGATAATGATTTGGCCGGCGCCGGCTTGAAACGAGGGCCCATTCTGAGTGGTGACAGCTGAGGTAAGGTATCCTCTCAGCCGGATCCGACGACAATGCCTCGTCTGTCAGCTGGTGCCCTGGTTGGAAACGTCTTCCCGTCTCATCGGCTACAATACCCTTTAATCCATGCGGATGACGCTACGCGAACTGGCCAGCGACCCTTGCGTTATCACCCCTCCCAGCGATCCTACTAGGGGTCGCGGTCACAATTCACTCGGACGGACGGCCCGTTTTCAGAAGTCATTGACCGAGAGTGCGGCTTTGTTTAAACGACTTGCTCCTGCTACAATGCCCTTCAGCGCCGTCAAAGAAAGTTCAGTCCCTGCAGATCTGCCTCGTCTGATCCTTCACTGGCACCTTACTACCATGAGGTTTCCCCAACTTATATCTTATGTCCCAAGCCTTAAACCTCAACAGTCCCTTTTTCTTCTTCTGAATTCTCAACGCTCGGGCTCTGGTACTTCTTTGCCCTGCTTCTCCTTTTCCTCCTCTTTTTTGGCATGCCACCGCTGGTTGTCGATAGCGTAGACATTGTCGATAATGGTTCAGATATTACAGAATAAGTCTCCTCATCCTCCACCTTTCCAACATACATCCTCTCCATCTTCTCTTCCAAGGTGACCCCAAATTCCTGGACAGGTTTTGATGAAGCCTCGACTCTCTCTGGACTGGAACTCTCTGTATCAGTCGGCTTTTCTCCTTTTTGTTGAGCCGATTCATCTTTCTGCTCAGCTATTGCAGTCACGTCTTGCTCTGGCTGCGGCTCTGGTTCAGGTTCTGGCTTTGGTGTTCTGAGTTCACTCCTGATGAGCTCAATTTCAATCACCACGCGGCCCTCTTGGCCAAACTTCTTTCTCATGCCATCGCCGTCGAAGTCATAGTATAGACCCCAAACGCCGCTGTCCTCAAGGACAGCACAGAATCCTTCCCAGCCGCAGAAAGTAAGTCGGCGATCTTGACGGGTGCAATCCCAAGGCCCAGTTAGGTTGGCATCTGCCACAGCACGAACACCAAATTGAAATGAGTAAGTGAGAGGGTCCATAAACACCCAATTCATGATTGGTGCTTCAGGTGTGATGGTGGTCACAAGCCCCGCATACCGAGAGTCGGGATAAGGGATGTAGTATCCCTCGAAGGGGTGGCCAAAGGGAACATCGTGAGCGGTGCCAGTGTCAATGTAGAGCTGTTGCAGTGTCAGATCATCTGTCAAACTTTGCGGTGGGGAGGTCACTTACCCTGTCTCCGGATAGTACCACCCGCCGCCCCTCGAGGTAAGGGCTGTACTGGGATGACTTGGGGCAATGGACAATAAGGTTGTTCTTCCGACTTCGATGCTCCTCCTTTCGGGACTTGGCCATGGAGGCTTTGATGCCCTCATGGGCACCGACGGCCGTGCCGAAGCTGACTAGGAGTGACAGAACCATCTCCACTTGAGCGTCTCAATGATTTGCAAGGTACGCTTGACGACGAGAATCGAAAGATAAAAAACGGCCCATGGGAAGCTCTCGATGAGCGCCTGAATCAATGCGACAAGGGCAGGTGAGCGCGAGAAATGTGTTTGTTTTCTTGTCAAGTGATAGTTCTCGTCGAGCAACGTGTCTCTTTTGCTTTGAAGGGTGGATTGTGAGGGTCGTTGAACATCGGCTCAGACGACGTGGCACTGGGGGTTTACTGTGGTAACGATGGTTTCGGGGGGATCTTCAACCCCGTTAAGTCAGGGTGGTGCTTGAGTCGTTTCACCCTTTTGAAACTTCAAAAAGATCAGAACAGACGTTGAATAAGTTGAAGATTATCGACTGATGTTTGTGGAACGCGCCGGCAGGCACCCGGTAGATGTGCCAAATGCTACTGCAGTGGAGGAGAAATCGGATTTCGATGGGCTCATTTGCAAAATGTCAGATGCGATTCCCATGTTGCAGATCTTCGAGGACCCCTGATCGATGCCATTGAAACTCCCCGGCATAAGGGTTGCTGACATGGGTATGGTGGGCACACGACCCTTGCCGAGCCTCCCATGAAGACACTCTGAGACACAGACGAGCCCCAATGCAACCAAAAAACGTTCTATCTACTCAGTCGAATCGTACCACGCTGGCCAATTTTCAGATGTTCTGGAAACGCGACCGTTATCCGCATGAGCGAGAGTCGTTGGTCGGCGTGGTCTGGCCACGTCTGACAAAACACAGCACGCGAAATTCGATCCGAGCGGCTGGTTTCAACATCGGACGATGTCAGTTGGCTCTCCAGAGCCGCCTCTGCTCCTGTTGCAAGTTTGTCTAGGATGGACGGATGGAAGAGAATGATAGCATCAACTATCTATACCGGGTTCTTTCGGCCGCGCTCGCATTCGAAGCTTAAAGCTCCTCATGTTCCCCCTCCAACTTGAAGATGGCTAAGCAGGCCGAACAACCACAACAATCGCAACCTCTCAACACCGCAGCAGAACAACATAAAAAGCAAAAGTCCGCGGGAACAGGTTCCCCGATCGCCACGATATCCTCAAAGTTCGAACTTCCTCCTCAGCAGCAGCAGCCACCAATCCCCAAGAGACCAGGCCACGCATCCCGAGCTTCTAGCACGTCGTCAAAGCGCCTCTCTGCATCAGCTGCATCAATCCCTGCCGAGACCCCTGCCAAACCGGCCCCATCCCAAACTCCTACTCCAACACCTCCTCCACCCGAAGACAGTTCTGCTGCGCCAGGAGCTCTCAGAAGATCCCTCTCATTCAAGCTACCCATCCGAGTCTCGACCGACAATAATAACTTCCCTCCCACCAACAACGGAAATCGTTCTCGAGCTTCTTCTCTTCCTCAAGAATCCGAATCACCAGTTGATAAGAAGCGTCATTCCGTACAACGCTCCCTCTCTTCTTTGACTTCTATCGTCGAAGCCAACAACGCATCGAAAGACCTTGAAGTCCCTCAAGCCAAAAGCCCCAAACCCTCGCCAAAGTCACCATCCAAGCAGTTCTTGTTAGAACGAGGTCTTCTTAATCCCGAAGAACTCGACGAGGCCAGCTCACCCGAAGAACTCCAAACTTCTCTCCAAGACCAAGTCGTCAAATTCCTAACCACAATGTCTTCTCCGTGAGTAAACCCCACCATCTTCTTCCAACATCTTGGCATGCAGATCGCTCATGCATTCAGTGCCTCCAGCCAAAAGACCGACGCCGCTGAGCAGCAGCGTGCTCCCGCCTACCCTACCTCCTACCCTCCCAACAACGGTCAGCTCGGACGCAGCATGCCCCAGCCTGGCCTGCCCGTCCCCATGCCCAACCTCTCTGGCAACGCCAACGGCCCCGTCGGTAAGCTTCCCCGTCTGCCCCTGGCACAATTGCCAAGCATGCTAACATAAGCTTAAAGGCAACCTCCTGAAGGGTCCCGTCGACGACAAGGGTCAACTGACAAAGGCCGCTCTCATGGTCGGTATCAAGTTGGACCTGGAAGCTGAAGTCCACGTCACTGCCCGCGTACGCGGTGACATCCTCGTCGGTCTGTACTAAGATGATATCCACATGCATTTCACTCTGCACATAACGGGTCTGTGAGCATCGCGTTTTTGGCGATGTTCAGCTATTGTTTTGGGGGCTTGCCAATGTAACCTAGAACCATTGTTTGATTTACCCTCGGGGAAATGATGGCCGGCGCAAGATGGTCCACTGTTCACGGACATGGGATAAGCACATGCAATTTGATTTATTTGATAACAAAATCTGGCGATGTATCGTAGCAGGATGGAACTCCCAATCAACGATTAGCATATCAAATTAGCTCTACCTCTGCCAAACCTCTCTCTGCATCAATTGTGACCACCTATCGTTTGATCTTTCTAGGTTATCCATGATGCCCGTGCCCTTCCTTCGAGTCCGACTTTTCAACCATGATCTGCCGCTCCTTGGCCCACTCCACAATGCGATCGTATTTGGGGCATCTATGTTGCGAGTCAAAATCGGGCTGCGTGCCCTTGGCACCCTTCGTGTGCAAGAATGGTGTAACGTCGGCGGCACACTGCAACCGGATTCTCAACGCCTCAATGCAATGATCAACATGCTGGAAGAAATTAGAATTACCGGGAAATCTTAGACACAGGAGTACGAGTTTCGGAAAGTCTGATGCGCGCGCAGTGAACTCTTCTTGGCAGACTCGACATATGGGATATCTAGGCGACTCACCGCTAGGACAAGCTCGGGGCTTCCGTGAAACGCTGGGTCATTGCTGTAGTCGTACTCGTCTTTGTGCGCGTATTGTCTCACCTTTGATTCTCAGTCAGCGTCAAGATTGGCGGGAAAGACATTTTCTTACAAGATTCAGGCAGTGAAGGTTGTGGAAAACTTCAAGCCCCGCCAGGAGATTTCCAGACTCGGTGCGGGCCCAAGGATCTCCCCCAATGCCCCCGGAGGACTTGTTCATGGAGGGCAAGTATGAGTCTGATAAGTCAAAAGAGCCATCTATTTTTCCTTAGTCGGCGGCCGCAGCTGCTACGAATCCGAATGGTGAACTTACAATACCACAGCTCTTTCCATTTCGCCTCCAGTTCAGGTGTCGGCTTACCCTTGTATGGGCTTGGCTTCCAGAAAGCGTTGTCGAGCTGGACTTCCTCATACTCTAAGACATCGTGAACTGGTGCTAATGTGGGGTTTAGCTATAAGACACTGTGAAACCATTGGTGGTGTTCAGTTTTGACATACATGGAACATTGAGTTGCTTCACACATTGTCGGTCGGTTGGCGGCTTGGGATGCAAATGAATCCATACAGAAAGGCCCAAAAAGATGCAACTGGCAACGAACAAGGACGTAGCAAACTTGTCGCGCAAGTTGATTCTGGATAAGCCGCCGCGAGGGTACCTTCTTGAGTTGTCGCTATTTGAGAGAAATCCTTCTAGCTCAGGCTCCGCGGCATTTTTCGCCTCGGTTTGGGGGAAGTATCTTCCCGCCATGTTGATGGATTGGCCTCGGTTGAGAGACTCGGGACAAGAGGTCAAAGGTCGATGAGAATTGAGAAGCCATCTAAAGCTTTCTCAAAATCCAGAACAGGGAAACAAGATAAGGAATCTTCTCAAAGGTCTGGACGAGCCAGAGGTGACAAGCAAGGGCAACCCGACCCAACATGACTCGCTATCACGATATCGCGCTCGGGGGTTCCAGCGCGTTCTACGGTTCCTGGTCACTATCCCTTTAGGGGCAGAAAATGGCTCAGCCAGGGATTATTTGTACCTCCAGGGGTAGTTGACCAATTGCGTAATTCGATTAATAATTAACTCTGCGCAAGGTATATTGCCGACAGGGGTTACTACACCTTTCTGCCACCCAAAAAATCCAGCCTGTAGTGTTGCTATCTAGGCGTTTTCACTATGCTATTTTGCCTAACAGTTGCTAGTATAGCAGAAAGGTATATCGCATTTAATGCAGCTCTAGCATGTATAGCGCTGTTTCTAGCCACTGTTTCTATCCACTTGCCCTAGCATAGTCCTTCTGAAACGCTTTATATAGGCGCAGCAGCGCTATTCCTTCTGATATTATCTAAGTTTGTGAGGAGGGGCCTCTATATCTTAGACAGGTATAGAGTAACGCTTTCTAACAGCTATAAGCCTAAATTTTGCTATTAACCGTTTATAGAGCTCTTATTAGAAAGCTATAGAGAGCTTATTATATATAGGGTTTGAGGCTTTATAAAGTAGGTATATATTGATAAATATAACCCCTATAGTATGAAAAAGTTAGTAAATATAGCGCTAAAAGTGCCCTGCAGACCTCTAATATATTTAATAAGTAATTAAAAGCTATAGGCTGCTAGCTGCTATAACAGCAGCATTATTCACTAATATTACTACAGTTAGCTCTATATTAGTTGCTAATATTAATGCTATTTATACTGTAGTTATAGTTGTTAATAATATTAGGCATAAGCAGGTGCTGATAAGGTATTATAGCTGGCTTATAACCTTTCTTAGAGAACTGTGAACTTTAAGAGTCCCCTGCATTAATAGGTATAAGAGGGATCTTAAAGGGGATATATGCTGTTCTTACTGAAGTTAATATAGCATTAGGTTGTTTATATGCCTATAGAGTAGCAATCTCCCTGCTATTAAACATACTGCTGATCAGAAGCATAACTATATTGTCTTTAAATGCAAACTAATAGGTAAGGCTATCTAGTGTTAGGTAGGCAAAAAGCTAGCCTTATAGCATAAAGTTGCTCTTTTTATTGCTAGCCTATAACTACCTAAGTAGCTTAATAATACTAAAGTTCAGCTAGGTAGTGCTAGTAGCAGCTATAGGTAGCTGCAGTTAATATAAGTGTTAAATAAGGTTGATAGTAGTGAATAAGTTATTAGTGAAAATATAGTAATAGGTAGTAGCTCTCTTTAGCTAGAGATAGGTAGGGGTAAGTAGGTGCTATATAAGGGCGATAATAACAGCTTAAATAGGTGCTAACTGCTTAAGCATACAGGGCTTCTCAGGTACTAACTTGTTAGTAAGGTGTGTGAAACCTTATATTGCTTCTACTGCAGCTCGAACTGGCAGGGGCTGTAGAGGTAGGATGTTAACGCTAAGGGGTTCTTTTTTAGCAATAATAATCTTAGAGGTTAATAAGGGGTTAGTATGCATATAGGGGATTTAAGCTAGGAAGTAGCTTTGCTAGGCAGCTACTTATAGTTTAAACCTAACTTTAATAGGCTTTTTTAGCATTTTGACAATATTATGAGAGCATCTCTAAAAGCATACTATATATTTATTAATAGCAATAATAGAGCTAGAGTTCTAGAGTGAGAGAGATACCTCTTAGATCTAGTTTAACTATAGCTGAATCTTATTCTAGATCCCTATAGGGGGCTTAAGCATATTAAGGTTCTATAAGTGAAAATTGCAGTAAAAACTAATGAAATAGTCTCTTAAGATGTAGTTAGTGAGATTATAGCAAGGCCTCTGCAGCATAATAGACTAGTAGTGATCTTACTGAGCAGCAGAGTATATTGATAAGTAGATAAGGTAGGTAAGAAAGATGTAGACTTTAGCAGGGCTAGTAATAAACGCCTTATCAAAGCGTAACGCTTTCTTTTTAAGGCTTTAGTGAGGGCTGCTAATGCTAACTTAATATAGAAGAAACTGCTAATTAGTCTATTTAGCTTAGTTAGTGATAAGGTTAGTAGGTATAAAGCATAAGAAAATATTGAGGGCTGACTTATTATTGAGGTGTATAAAAGTTGTAGTATAGTTAGTAGAGTGAAGTTTGCAAAAAGAGGGGTAATAATATGCCTCTAATATATTGCTGTTAAGTTATACCTTTAGTAGCTACTGCAGTGTCAGCTTGAGGCTAAAGTTGTTCTTATGCAACAGTATTGACCTTAGGGGGGGCTATGAGGCTGGCTGTAAGGCTGGCTGTAATAGAGGCTGTGATATAGAAGTTGACTGCAAAAAATCCTATTTTAGGCAAAAATTAGCTATAGAAATAATAGAAATACTAAAAAAAAAAGTACTTACTATTATCTTTATTATCTTCAGCTTCCTCTATAAGGTTTAATTTGTTATCAAAAGCTTTATTATTATTGTTATAGATTGGTAGAGGAGGTAGGTTGAAGAGGGTGTTATTTAGAGTAAGTAGAGGAAGAGGGCTAAAGTGGCTAAGGTTAGGTTGCAAAGAAGAGCTTATTGCAACTAATTAACATGCTAGCTAGAATCTAATACATCTGATTAGCTAGAAAGTTATTAAGTAAGGCAATAATAATTAGCGTTATTAATTGAGGAGATTATAGCTTAAGCTGCGAAATGCTTCTTTTTTGCCTCTGCAGTTAATTAAAAATTTAACTACAATCAGTAAATAAAAAAAAAGACTAGAAAAATGATTGCTATGTTAATCTGTATAAGAATATTGCTTTTTTTTTATTGGCTGATTTGTGGCTGATTATTGCGAGAGTTTCAAAAAATTCCATAATCACTCTAACCCCCTGCAAGTGGTCAAAAGTCACGAAAAAGAGTACAGTTGAGCCATTTTCCGCCCCTAAAGGGATACGAGCATACTATGTGAAATTGATTGCTTCTTTGATTCGCATATCCAATTGAGCTGCGGGGTGTCGCCGGCATTCCGCTTTCTAACCCCCATTCCCCCGGCTCTGAGCTCATTCGACCCTTACCCGAACCTGACTCGACAGTTTGATACGGTTACTCACCTTCCTTTCTGGTCAAGTCAGCCGACTTCGGAAAGCTTATTTCAATCTGATCGCTCGAACTAAGTGGTCCCGTCTGCCCAAGGGGCTGGGTCTGCTGGACCCAGAGTCACAATTGTTGCGGACCAAGAAGGCTTGATCTTCTTGATAGAAGGCTTGTGTTGGTATCATCCCGCTTCGAGACTTCACTGAAGCGCACGATGCGAATCACCTAAAAGCCAACCCAGACTAACGTCGCGTCTGAGCTGCAAGGTTCAAAAACAGCCGCAGCTCATCTTGCTCACTTCTTGTGAACGCGAATACCGCACTTCGAAGTTGACAAAAAATCCTGAGATCTACCGGAAGTGAAGATGTAGCGAAACCGAACGCCATACTGCAGTGAGAGTACGTCATCATGTCAAGACCCTGGCCCTCCCCGCAACAGAAGTTCCTGGGGCATGTCGGTGGAGTCTGTTATCATGACGGCCAGTAAATTGTTCATGGCAACTTCGTCGGATCCAATGCCGACAGCACCAGGTCATCCAAGTTAGTGTAGTGCCAGCTTCCCATTCTGCCTTAGTGCAGCTTATGAGACTACCGAAGATGTCGGAGTCATTGCAACTGCATTCTCGGAAGTAGCAGGTTGGCTTGTATAAAGATGTACTTGAAGTCTGGCTCTAGCATCAACAACCCTCCGCTCCCCTCTCAACCTGACTTTCACAATCTGCCCCTTAACTACTCACCCTCATCCAACCCTCGATTCAAAAAAAACCTCAAGATGAAGGCCTCCACTATCCTCTTCCTCGCTGGCGCTTCTCTCGCTGTTGCCGCCCCCGTTGCACAGCCTGAGGCCGAAGCCGAGGCCAGCATCTCCTTCCTCGAGTCCACCCACTACAAGAGAGAAGTGTCGCGTAGTAGGGGTCGCAGAAATAGGTGAAAACAGGTTAATCTCTTGGAAACAGGGATGCAAGGCGAAGGCGTATTAAATACGCCTGTGCCACACGAAGCCATGAAGCCACAAGTGGCTGAGTGGCTACGACAAGAAGCCAATGCCAAGGCCGAGGCCGAGCCCGCCATAAACTTCCTCGAGTCGGTTCACTACAAGAAGGAGGCTCAGCCGGAGGCACAACCCGCCATCGAGTTCGAGGACTCCGTGCACTACAAGCGCGAAGCCGAGGCCGAACCCGCTATCAACTTCTTGGAGTCCGTCCACTACAAGAAAGAGGCTGAGCCAGCGATTGAGTTTGAAGACTCTGTTCACTACAAACGTGAGGCGGAAGCCGCGCCTGCTATTGAGTTCGAGGACTCCGTCCACTACAAGCGAGAGCCAGAGGCCGAGGCCGAACCCGCCATCGAGTTCTTGGAGTCGGTTCACTACAAGAAAGAAGCTGAGCCGGCTATTGAATTCTTGGAATCCGTCCACTACAAGAAGGAGGCAGAGCCTGCTATTGAGTTCGAGGAGTCTGTTCACTACTAGGCACGGATATCGTGGTCGCTGGCCGTGGAACTGGTGGTATCGCAGTATCGTCTCACGTGTTCATGTAGCTTGGCATAGGATAAAATGCAGCGTCCTTGATACAAGTTGTCCACCCAGTGTTTCTGTAGTCATACGGTTGATACGGAAACTTCCAACAGTGAGTAATATCAATTCGGCTGTATCGGAAATGTATATTCATCGTGTCTTAAATTGAAAAGCTTTACATGAAGAGCCGGGTTAATGCGACAGTCGTACCCATGATTTCAGTCGCGATCAGATGGCCTCTGATCACTCAAAAACTCATCATACCCGCGAGTCAACTCGTCCATCCAATTCTGCGTATTCTGAACCTTGTCCTATGTTATTCTTCTCATGCCCTGCCCTTATCTCTTCTGTATGGCTTTCGTCCGTGAACGATATATCTGTACCCTCATGTTAACACTAAGTATGATCTTGTCTTGGGAAGGGGGACCTTACATTGGCCAGTATGCGTGTACACTCGTATCTCTCAGCACCTTTCTGGCTTTGCTTACCAGAACAATAACCTCCTCGTATCTCCAGCCAAGAGCTCTTGTGAGAGGAGCAAGCGTGGCTGGCTCAAGGGCCTGGTCCATATTCTCCAAGCTCCACGTACCAAGATCCTTGTAATGTTTGTCTCGAGGCCAACGGTTTGTGGGCCATTTGTAGATGGTCTCGACAACGTCTTCGAAACCAGCTTCTTCCATAAGCTCTTTCCACTGCTCTGCAGCGGTGACAGGTCTACCAAACTTCGCCATGCCTTCCATTACCAGAAGAACCCATTTCCAGAGGTCTGAATCAATTGATAATGTGCCATCGTCGCAGCCTAGAGGAAGAGCCATATCTTGGGCCTCGAAATAGCCGCCTGGCTCCAGGGCGCTTGAGAGCGTGTCAATTGGCGACGAAACCAAATATCCGGAAAGCTCACACTCACTCAAAAGCCTTGTAGACGATACTCCGATTGTCTGCAAAGCTACCTGTCATCATGCGAGAAAAAATGAAGTCGAAAGGTCGTGACCATGTCCAGTCTTTCTCCAAATCATCGAGCTTTGCGACATCGTGTCAGATGAAGACTCAATAAAAGTTTCGTTTTGTTGAAACATACCTCAAAAGAACAATTTGGGGGTACGCTGCTTTTGGTCAGCGAGGCGCAACTGGCGAGTCGTGAACGGAGGGCAACTCACAGGTCTGGCTGGACGGGACTAAGATCGACTCCAATTACCTATCATATTGTCAGCCAGTGGCAGAAATTCTGACACGTGTATGTACTACCTCAGCATCAGGATGCGCATCCGCTGGTGGTTGTCAGAACCACGTCAGACCTTAATCTCACCCACGTGTGGGCTGGTTGTGCGAGGAAGGGCCATCTTACCATACTCCATGGACCAGATTCCGGTGCCAGTTCCGAGATCAAGCACTCTTTTGGCACCCATGTTTTTCGGACAGAGACAATGATTGCCTCCTATCGTAAGAGTCATCACATAATGCTGCAAATCTGTGCGGCAGTCAGCCACGGTGACCCAGATGCGATGCGTAGAATTCCTACCCAACCTGTCGACTTCCGACTTTCAACGAGTGAAAGCGTTAATTACTATCCGCAACAGGGGTTCTACTGCGCTGAGCATCATCTCACCTCATCGTTTGGAAGGAAATATTCTGATGGGAGCGGTCAGCTCGGCACGCTGCAGACTGACAACGTATTATCACTTACTCCCCGCACTCATGGCATGATACGTACGGCCATTTTCGTGCTGGTAATGACGAATGCTTGACCGCAGCGATGTGAGCGAATCGCGAAAAGGCTAAGCAACGGGAGTCAGCATGGCAACTCCTCAGCTAGCGAAGAAGGTTTGTGGTCCGATGCGTGACGCTGCCGGGATATCAAAAGGCAGAAAAACGATTGGTCTGCTCGGATGACTCGCAGATGTCTCCGGTGCGTCTTCTGTACGCGCTCTGGGAGTGGCTACCGTTGGAGTAGCAGTGGGGGAATCTCAGGGGGTCATAGGGGGCGGCAGGGCGGGTGAAAGATGGATGTGTGGTAGACTAACAACGCCGAGAGCAGAATCGGTGTCGGAATTGTCGACTGCGTCTGCTTCCTATTGGTAAGTTAGCATTTCCCCCTCCGAGGACGATGTCTATGGATGAAGCAGTAAAGCCCGGTGCATATTAGACTACTAGCTAGGATGCAGCCTCGACTTACAATCTGCGGCGCTGGCTCCTGTTCGGACGCCAATGCATACGAAGATTCCGGTGGCGGCGAGACGGCGTCTTCTGGCCGCGGTGCTGGAGCTGGGGCTGCTTTAGGGGATTCGGCAGGCCTTTCGTGGGCGTTTGTGGCAGATACCGGGGAGACCGGGGACTGCGGCGGAGACACAACCATGGCGCGAGCTTCTACCGAGAGGATTCACAATTGTTCGGAACTGCGAATGGGGTTCCGAAGTGGCTGTGTTGAGAAGAACGAGCTGCTGAGTATCCCGATGCAGCATCAGACAGCTGCGAGGGGACTCAAGCGGGAGAATTAGAGGCAAAGACTGCAAGAGAGGAAAACATCAAGATCAAAGCAGGCCGAAGCAAACGCAGGGAGAAGAGGAGTGGTTACGCTCAGCGGGCTGCAAAATGTCATATGTCTTTAATAAGAGGCAGACCAGCCTCAGGCAACGGTCAACTAGGCATTCTTTGTGATACATCAGAATGCAGAATGCAGACGTCTCTCGCCGGCTCAGAGTACGTGCGAGGAGGCACTACTGCGGAATTAGGGGCCTCGCGTCTGTAGTGTGGTGTGATGTGATGCAGCCAAACGGGGATGAAGACTGCGCAGGAGAGACAGACGGCAGCGAAGCGAGAAGGCCCACGCTCCGGGTTGCATCGCGTGGTTTACCGACAGAGTCTTGCGTCTTCATGGGACTATGACACTAACGTGGTTCCAAGGTGCTCGACTACTAGCTGCATGAAGATGATGGCATTAGGAGCTCAGAAAAGGCCGAAGAGCTTTCTCAGCGATGCCTATTGGGCTGTTGTCAAGAGGGAATGGGGCCAAGGGAAAAATCATTACCAAGTTTCTTTTCATTCAATCCATTGTCAATTCATCAAATGCATCTCATCGCCCACTGCATCATCCGTAAGCGGCCACACCCGTATCAAAAAGGTACCCTTTTGGTTCTGAGCCCGTCTAATAGGTGCTCGGTGTGTGTTACGAATGACGCTCTGGCTGGCCGAAACACAGCGCCGGAACCCCGCCATCTTCGGGGGTCGAGTGGGGGACAATGTGAGGCGCTTCAATTGCAATTGAAGGAAATAAGACAATAAGAGGAGGGCAGTAAACGTGCTTTGGCTTGCGAAAGAATACTGCTTGTACCCGGTAGCCCACCCACTTGACCCATGGGCAACGACACAGCTCATTTCATCCTGCACTTCGGTTAATGGCTTCAATGGAAGACGAGCTCTTGTCCCATGCAGGATAAGTCTAGCTGCCAGGGGCTCTTCACCGAGCGAACAGAGGTGCGCCACAGTTCCCACCCACCGTTACCCGAGCCCGTTGCGGATGTCGTGGCCGATGCGTTAGGCACATGGCTTCAATCCCGGGACCAAGGGCACGGAGAAGAACACCATCGCAACTGTGAGATGGAACAACAATTATTATTTCGGATTCAAACGGCATCAGGGGACCAAACAACTTTCAGTTGAAACGTCTTTGAACTGACAAAAGGTCCCAAGGCTTTCGGCATTAAACGGATGCACAGTCCATCGCCTTTGTGTCTCTGTCGCAAACATTAGAGAGACAAATGAAATCAATGAGATGCCCTACGCCGGGGAACAGCAAAGCTACAGGTTGTGTGCATCACTAGCACTGCAACATCACCTACATCCATGCCACCATCCCGGTCGGTAGTCGTTTTCTCTTGCAGCTTCCCATCTCTTACAACGGAAACAGACCCACAAACTGAAAAGATTGCTGCCTCCTGTCAGCAAGCAGCTCGCACTCGATTTGCTGCCCCGTATTTGCCGGCGGCCGTTGATGCATCGTGACGGCCTGCCACAGTGCTACGCCAACACACATCGGGGAAGATGACACCTTTAGCTCACGCGAAAATGCAGAATTATATCTAGGTGCCATTTCAAAGCAGGGGATGTTCGAGATGGGGTTTTCGTATTTACTGTTTCCGTTTTCATTTTCTGACAGGCCCTTCTGCTTCTCATGTTCCTTCTGCAGCTGATTTGCACACATGCACCCGTGGACCTCAGATCCTCACCTTGCAAGTTGCAACTCACTTCTTCTCGAAACGACACCGAAGCTGTAAATCCAGGATTGGGTTTTCTTTTTCAGTCTAAAGTACTCACTTGTATGTGCAGTCTGCGCGTCGCTTGAAAAACGCACCAGTACATCATCGAAACAATTATCCCGGCCCTCAGACGTGCTCGAACGCAGCACACTATCAGACGCTGCCGTCCGAACCCGCTCAGATTTTCAGACCTCGGATTTTGTGCGACGACCCAGAAAGCGTCCCAAAGTCTACCCCCGTACATCCAGTCACCTGCCGCTTTCAATTACAATCCGACAGCTATCAGTCGGCAGTTTTGAGCATCAAGTCTTTGCGGCGCAGCGAGTTGATTGCCAACCATCAAGGTCGCCGCCAGGTGCCCGTTATCCGGGTCCCGCCACGACAAATCTCACATCTCGCGTCCTCGCCCCTCTCATCCCAACCCCTGTCTCACTTCCAGGGCCGTCTTGTGCTCCCATTCTCTGCCAATCGAGCTTGCTTTTTGCTTGGTTGTGACTGCCCAGCTGCCCACCAGCCGGGTCAAGAGCTCAGGATGCAGTATTCTGCTACTACTGTGGCATCCGTCGCCGCAGCGCTGTGGACTGCGTACCTGGTCATCTGCCGAATACGTGACTATGCAAGGATGAGACACATTCCAGGGCCCTTCTGGGCACATTGGACCGATCTTTGGCTCATGAAGGCACAATTCAGCGGCAAACTCTCTTTCATCCTGCAAGACCTGAACAAGAAGCATGGTGCGTAATAATTCCGCTGTCAAGGATTCGTCACCACGTTCCCCATCCAACCTGCGATGTGTATGCCCAATGCAATTAGCCCACACATACACCAAGTCTTCGACGCCCATCCACGCAATTTGCTTGCCCTTAAAGCTAATGAAACCCATTCTGCAGGTCCCATTGTTCGGATTGCACCCAATTGGGTTCTCTGCGGTGATGGCGCCACGCTGCGGGTTCTATGGGCGGCTCGCTCTCACTGGAAGCGAGGCCTCTGGTATCTGGGCCTACGTTTCGACCCATATTCCGACAGTGTCTTCACAGCGTTGGACGACAAATATCATGACACTCTTCGGGCCAAGCTCGCGGCCGGCTACGCAGGTAAGGATGTCGATGGCGTGGAGGATGTCATCGACGAACGAGTCGAAGCGCTGGTTAACCTGCTAGAAACGCGATACTTGTCGACTGGGTCTGAGTATAAGACCGTCGATTTGGCTCGCAAGGTCCAGTACTTCACCCTGGACGTCATCTCCGCCTTGGGCTTTGGCAAGAAATTCGGGTATTTGGAAGCCGACGCTGATACCATGCGGTACATTGAGATCACGGAGAAAACCCTGCCTTCCCTTCTAGTCATTGCATTGCAGCCCTGGATGCTCAGAATCCTACAATCTTCGGCCCTAAAGTTCTTCATGCCCAACTCAAAGGATATCATTGGCATTGGCGATGTCATGCGGAGGGCGGCAGAGGCCGTTGAGGAGCGCTATGGCGAGAAGCCCGTCGTTAAACGCGACATCCTTGGCTCTTTCGTCTCTCATGGCCTGACGAAAGAAGAAGCAGAAGGTGAAACGACTGTCCAGATCATTGCCGGTTCTGATTCTACTGCCGCGGCAATCCGAACCACGATGCTATTCATCATGACGAACCCCCATGTCTACGCCCGTTTGAGGGCTGAAATAGACACAGCTGCCGCCGAGGGCCGCATCTCATCGCCGATCACAGACGCGGAAGCCAGGAAGTTTGAGTACCTCCAGGCAGTCATAAGGGAAGGGATCCGAATCTACCCACCGGCGACGGGTCTTTTGCCCAAGGTTTCCGACAAAGACGAAGTGATCTGTGGAATATGTATTCCTGCCGGAACCAACGTAGCCTGGTCTCCTTTTGCAGTGATGCGTCAGACAGAGGTATTCGGGGCAGACGCCGACATGTTTCGACCAGAGCGGTGGCTCGGTATCTCCAAAGAGCAGTATCGTGTGATGGATACCCAAGTTATGCTGGATTTCGGAGTGGGAAGTCGATGGGAGTGTCTTGGCAAGAACATCGCCATGCTCGAGCTGAACAAGGTCTATGTTGAGGTAAGTTTTCGCCTACCTGACGCTTTGCAACGTCGACGGTGATCGCTGACGATGGTTGTCATGTAGCTTCTTCGGCGGTTTGACTTCACGATCGTAGACCCTGCAAAACCTTGGACAACCGAGAACTTTGCGGTTCATATCCAGAAGGAGTTCAACGTCAAGGTGACTCGGCGTGCGGTGCCTGCGTGAGACGTGAGGCGTAAATAGCATAATTAGTTGAGAAATGGCAGTTTCAAACTGAATTCAAATGCCGGTTCTGGTGTCATGTCGCCGTTCGTCTCGGGCACATACCTGAGGTTATTTTAAGTCTAGTATGTCCAGGTAGGCGATGGGCTTGACTCAATCAACCTGGGCACTAAATGAAGGTTCGTCCCTAATTCGTTACGAACCAGTAGAGTAGCGCCTTACGGATATCATGAAACCTGAAGTGGCAAGGACCTCTTTCGTCATGTACTGTCTCGTAGCAGACATCCGGCCGAGTACCTACAAGCTAAGATGGCCTAGCATGACGACGGTCTTTCTGCAAAAACTTCGGTGTCTGCACCCTTTCTCCGGGGTTTGGATTTGACGCCAAAATAATTCTTCACGCTTTGACAGCACACCACAACTGCCAAAGACACAGAGTCTCCGCCTACTCCGCGTCACGTGGATCCGGAGACGCTTGGCTTACGGTAGTAACTTTACGCCCTAAGGCGTAGGAGGTACATGGAATTCTCCTAATCATTCTCCACATACCGGCAACAATCTGGTCGCTACGAGAGGAGATGGGCGTAGTGTGACTGTTGCCTTTAACTCCCTACGTGCCCAGTCACAGTGTCTAGGGCGCGCGAAAAAGGAACATCCAATCTGTTCCAAGCTCAAAAACCACTTGCCTCGGAGAGACCGATGACCGCTGGCGATCCTGCAGACGGTAGCGGCGGTGTATACCGTCGTACGACACGCTCTACAACAAATGAAGCCTTAAATCATACACAACATCAGGCGTATCTTGACCAGCAAGTTCTTGATTCGCTGCTTGGGCTAGCTTCTGGTAACTCAGATGGAGGCAACTTCATCGGCTCCCACCCGCAATGGTCGGCATCAGATGCCGCCGTATCCGGCACAACTTACCCCGGCCTGATGTCCGAAAGTTCCGACCACCTCTGGTCCGGGGATATGGCACAAGCGAAGCCGATCTCTCACGGCGAAAATTCGTCATGGTTTGGACACGACCTGTCTTACGACGACCCAGCACAAGAGTTGACCAACCTTCAATGGCCACTCCCTGGACCAGTCACAAGGCCTTCAGATAACATCAGCTGGGCAGGAGCGATTGAAGAGCAAGAACTTAGGGGACGCCGCGGTCTCCCTCGTAGGCGAAGTCGGTACCGATATATGCAATCTGAACAGAGGGCTGTGCCAATCCCAATATCCGCCTCCCCTACGGATCCGTTGCAACGATGGAAGGATTCACCGCCTCAAGATGAGCCTGCTTCCATGGCAGCGATCTTTGATGCGCTCAGAACAAATCAGGTTGATCCGCAAGAAGAACACAGGCGATCTCAGCCAGCGTATTCTCGGGCTAACTCTGGTACAAGCGCTGATAGTGGTGGAAGCAGCTCTTCAATGCAGTCGGCCAATTCTGCATGGTCTGGTATATCAGAGGCGTCAAGAGGAAGACGAGCTGGATTCGGCCCCTTGAATCGAACCCGCCAAGGCCGCGTTGGGAAGAAACGTGGAAGCGTCGCGGCGAAGGACAGCCGCCCGTTTAAATGCACGTTTTGTTGCGACAACTTTAAGACGAAGTACGACTGGGCTCGGCATGAGAAATCTCGACATCTCAACCTGGAGTCCTGGGTGTGTGCTCCCCGTGGAGGCTCCGTAATGTCGACAGTGACGGGACGGCCCCATTGCGCATACTGCAGCGCCATAGACCCGACAGAAGAACATCTCGATCAGCACAACCACAGCGCCTGCCACGACCGACCGATCGAAGCACGGTCCTTTGGACGAAAAGATCACCTTGTTCAACACTTGCGTGTCATGCACAAGTTGGAGAAGCTGCCCCGATTTGACGATTGGAAGGTTCAGTCTATGGATATCACCTCTCGGTGTGGATTCTGTGGCATGGCGCTGTTGACGTGGAACAAGAGAACCGACCATCTTGCGGCACATTTTCGAAAAGGCTTGACGATGAAGGACTGGAAAGGAGAGCATGGTTTCACACCCGCGATTGCAGAGCAGGTAGTTCATGCTCTGCCACCGTACCTCATCGGATCGGAGTCGTTGAGCGTAGTACCGTTCTCAGCAACCAAACAGGGCACAAAGGACCATTTTGCTCAAATCTCTTCCCGGACACATGGGTTCAAAGACACTGCGTTGGAAACATCTACGGAGCTGAAGGAACGCGACCCACTCCCCTCGCCATCGGTTTTGACCTCGAGAGCGGCGACTTCCAAAGCGTTTACCGAAATATTGGAGCGACACCTGAAGCACTTTACGGACGAATACATGGCGCAAGGGATTAATCCGACGGACGATATGCTGAGGCAGGAATCGAGACGGGTCATTTATGACAGTGACGACGAATGGAACCAAACTGTTGCAGACAACTCTGAATGGCTGGCGCAGTTTCGAACCCGACACGGTCTAGATGACAACAAGGGTGACGAAGATAAAACTATAGAGAAAACATGATCCCAAACCTGAGGTCATCTTCCAGCCCTTGCTCTTCGTGCCTTTCGCCACGCTCTACCTTCTGATGTCTCTGTCGATGATCCGAATCGCCTCTAGGCACTGCTCGTCATGGAATCGAGGGGCTGCTACCTGGATCGAGCATGGAGCTCCATCGCTTGCTTCGGGGTCGTCTTAGAACAGTCAGTATCTCCGTTTCGCGCCAAGAGAGTGGATTAAGATCACTCAAACTCACAGTCTGCCTCGAATTCCGCCACAGCCTTCTCGGGTGAAGGGTCCTTCTCCTTGGAAGCAAAGCCGTATGGTATGATGCCAGCAGGATACTACCCCAAGTCAGCGACAAACTTCCTTCATCAACCGTTCATGAACCTACATCCAACACATTCCACATCAATGTATAGACCGGGTTGCCATAGGTGTCGTGGGGCACAGAGGTACTGATGGCTCCTGGCCCGATAACGACATCGAGTCCATGTTCTCGCCATGTCTTCCGCCAGCTATCAGCATAGGCATCACGGAGAGCGAGGAAATCGCTAAGCTGGTGTGCAACAGGCTTGTTCGCAGAAACCGGAGGCTTCGTCTTGGTGAAGGGATGCACCCCTCGCTTCACAGAAGGGACGAGAGGTTCTCCGATCTCGTTTGCGAGGACGTCCAAACCATCCGAACTCATGAAGAAGTACTGGAATCCCAATCTTCCGCCAAGCCCGGCGCTACAGTCAGGATCTTGCGGCAGCCTGATGACTTTGTGTCCCGCCTCCAACAAAGCGGATACTGCGTCCTCCAGGGCTCGACGAACGGGGGGATGCATGGGATACTCCGGGTCTTCTGGAAGTACTCCAACTGTCAACCGTTTAGTGTTGTCAGATTTGGGCGCACTCCACGGTGCGGCGATTGCGGAGGCGTCGTATCTCCATGGGTCTTGTGAGAGCACAGTTTCCATGAATAAGAACAGATCATCTACTGAATTCGCCATGGGGCCCGCCACGGGCACCACGCCAGGCAGGTGGACCTTCGGGAATGGGTAGTTTGACTGACCCCCGAAAGGCGTCCGATCGGCGGTTGGTTTGAAGCCGTAGATGCCGCAGCACAGGGACGGAATTCTAATGGAGCCTGCGATATCGGTACCGACACCGAGAATAGAGCCGCGGAATGATACGAGAGCACCCTCCCCACCTGTTGAGCCGCCAGCTGTGAGGGAGGTCTTGTGCGGATTCAGGGTTCTGCCAAAGATGTTGTTTTCGGAGTCTGCGGTCTAGGTCATTGCCTCGTCAGTTAGATGATTCGGAAAGAGGTTTCAGAGGATAGGAATTGCAGACCATCATCGTCTGTGGAACGTTCGTTTTGCAGAAAAACACTGCTCCCGCGTCCAGCAAAAGGTCAACCATCGCCGAATTTGTCGTTGGTGGAGGTCGCTTGAGAAACTCAACGTAGCCGACCGTAGCGTGATGGCCTTTCACTTTGAAGGAGTCCTGTCTCTGTTAGCTAGTTGGCTCGATGTCTCTTTGTGGTAGTCAACTGACCTTCATGCTGATCGGGAGACCGTGCAGAGGACCGGTGGGCTTTCCTGTTTCTTTGAAAAGTTTATCAAGTTCTTTAGCTCTCGCGATACCCTCAGCAAAGAATATCTCGGTCAAACAATTTATCTAACACTCATTAGTTTTCGAAGTATGAAGTCTGGCGGGACCACTTACCAGCTGTTGTGCCAGAGCCGCCCGCTTGCAAAATGCTACCGTGACTTCTTCAGACGTGAGGGTTCCATCGTGAATCTTGCCCAAAAGCTCCTTTGCGCTGTAAGACTCGGTGATTTCAAGTTCGCTGTCCGTGAACAGTCCCGACTTTCGTGCCACATCGAGAGCGTTCAACTGTCCCTCCTTGGGTGTTCCAGCACCTCGAAGCTCCTGAAGCTTCTGGTCTGACAGCACCCATTCTTGAGGTATCAAAGCTTGTTGCTTCTCTCTGTGACGAGAAGCTATGACTTCCCACTCCATGGCTGCAGGCATCGTGAAATGGTGGTCGTTACTGGTCGAAAAAGTAGGAGGGCAAGGGAAGGGGTGGCTTGACGGCTGATGCAAGACTTCAGATGACAACTATGCAGGCAGCGGAACGATTCTCGGAACTGTACATCAGCCGCGCTCGCTTATCACGAAGTAAGAGATCAATGAACTTGGGATCATCTTCATGTTATCAATAGCAGGCTCGGAAAAGTGGCGGCGCGTTTATTATCTCGATCGGGAAGGAGATGGCGCCGGAGCTTGGGGGAGCTATGCCGGCCGAGTGCCGAGGCCGCGGTGAGGTGTATGTCCCGCATCTCAAACCCCGGCAAATGGAATCGGGAGAGAAGGTTCTCCTCTGCGATCTGTGTCATCGTCGCTCGGATTACAAACAATTATTTAACGGGCGGCGTTTTCAGCCATCATCTATCACCCCAATTAGCGCCAGAACTGCGTCAATCCCCGACTCGATCACCCATCTCTTTGCAATACAGGGATCATCCGGCAAGCACACTCCCCCAAACATGTGGTCAGGAAGAGACTCGGCTCACACTCCATCCCCGGGGAACGCGTTCACTCCGAGCGGGGTTGATGTGCCACCCATGCGCATGCCGCATCTGGACTTCATCTATCGGATCGTCTGCGATATGGATCCGTCTGTGTCCGAGATACGCAACGTGGACAACACTGGTACCACGCGGCTTGTATTGCCCATTTTGAGCGGTTCGGTGCAAGGACCCAGAATCGAAGGCAAGATAGTGGAGCGCAGCGGCGCAGACTGGGCGGAGCAGGTCAGCCCTGGGAAGGTGAGTGACTGATATCAGATACGCGCTATCGAGCGTGAGTCTCATGATTTTCATTAGGTGTTTTCGAGATTAAATGCCCGATACACACTCCAAACCAACGATGGAGTGTTTATCTTGGTCAACGCACATGGTATCTATCGAAGCGGCCCGGGGCAGACGGAGAAGTTGACCCCCACGGCGTCTCAGGACGACGTGGAGTACTTCACGCATATCAACTTTGAGGCTCCTGGAGGTAGCCCTTATGACTGGATGAATGGAGTCTTTGCGATCGGTGTTATGACGATGTTTGAGGGGAAGCCAATCATTGATTGCTACCGGTTGACAAATTTTCCTGGCAAGCCGGCTGAGAAGCTCTGAAGAGAAATCCGTGGATCTCTAAACCTTCATGTTTTGTTTGTAATCCAAAGAATATAAGTCGGGTTTCCAAGTTCAAGGACATCAGTTCTATCGACAGTAGATACAACGAGACATACGGCTTGCAACAAGGAGGATTAGAAGACAAGGGTCCTGCAGGATGCGGGTGGATATGCGGGTGTGCGGGTGCGAACCGCCAAAGCCCCCAAACATCTTTCTAACCCAACCAGGCAATAAAATTGCACACTAAATCTTCATGCGTTTCTCCACAAGTCGCCAGTACCGGGGCGCGAGGGCCGTTCGAATTCGTTTGCCCCAGATGATCATCGGCACGTACAAGAGTCCAATGACCAAAGCAATCGCCCCGCTGAGGATGTACATGTTGCTGAGACCCATGCTCGACATCCAAGGCACGAGAGCAGAGGGAACACCAACGCTGACGGCATTGCGGACGAAGGCTACGCCCACGAAAGCCTCGGCGGTAAGCTAGGAAACAGTAGTCAGTATCCAGCAGGTCTCGACGATTACAGTGACTTTACCTCTCGGTAGGTGTCGATGAGCAGCGTGAAGGTGATGTCTCCGTTGGCGCCCAGCCCAAAGGCGAAAAAGGCCCCGCCGATGCTGGGGTAAATCCAATGCATCCCCTATTCTTGTCAGTTTCCTGCTACGAATATGACACAGCTGAGACTAAGCTTACCCGGTCTGCTGTAACTCCGAACATGACGATTCCGCCGGCCATAGTGATGACCGGTAGGAAGAGAGGGTAAAGTCGCATCTCAGGCTCAAAAAGCCCGCCATTTCTCTTGGCCAAGCGAAGGACGGCCCAGTCGGCAAATGGTCCGCCATAGAGACTGCCAAAGATGTTGCCCACGAACGGTCCTAGTGTCATATACCCCACAGCAGCAGTGTCGAAGTTGTAGGGAGGGGCAGAGAAGACCACTGACACAACCGACATAAATAGCACCAGCCAGCAAACTCCTGACGCGAACTGGAGGGCGGTGAAGAGGACATGAGGGAGCGTAATCACATGAAGGGGCAGAATGAAGACCCGCAGAAGGGATTCAGAAGTCGGGGTCACGAGGCGCATGCGTTCGTGATAGGTGTTCATGCGAATAGTCCGGTCAACGTTCGACTGTGTGTAGTTGAGTTCGAGACCGCTCTTCTCCGTGCTTTTGATCTTGGCTAGACCTTTGTCGACATCCACGGGCTCTGTTTCGATCTCTTCGCTCTGGCCGACGGAAATCGGGACGTATTTGGTCTCTTCGTAGAGAAAGATGAACATGATGAAGAGAATCGTGAGAGCGATGGAAAGAGCGTAGTATGACCATCGCCATCCCTGAGAAACGGCTTGCACGCCAGCAGCCAGCGGCGTGAGGAAACTACCCGCCATGACAGCGATGAAGTACAGGCCATTGGCAGAGCCTCGTTGGTGTACGAAAAAGAGGTCGGCAATCTTGAGAACTAGTTAGAAAACGCATGTCTCCTTTTCTCGTATGGCTGTGGTATGCAAGCTTACCGTCATTTGGACTGCGGTTTCGTTGATCGCTCCAGCCAGGCCAGTTATAACTGCCGTGACTATCAGCTCTGCGTATGAGTGCATCGACGATGTCCACCAAGCGGCAGCGGCCAGGATGGCCGTTGAGACCAAGTATGTGAGTCGTCGGCCGTACTTGATGGTGAAGGGGATGAAAAAGATGCATCCGGTTGCGAGTCCTGCCAGCTGAGCTGACTGTGCGTTGCTAAGCTGGGCGATGCTCACGTCAAGATCGACGGTCATTTGTTGCCAGAAAACGGTCTGGATCGATAGGCTATTCGCGTGATTCATGTGTTAGTCTTTTTCGCCTGGCAACTCCACTGTCGAAGAAGGACTCACTTGGTGAAAGCAGCAACCGTCACCCCCATGGCTAAGCCATAATTGAGATACTTGCGCCATCTAGTCCAGTTCTGATGCCGGACACACTCGTCAGCAAGCCATCTTCCCGAGAGTTCACGCAGGTCTGTACCAAGGGGTCGTTTGGATCCGAAGATGGGACGGGCGAAAGAATGAACGTGGATGAATCTGTGGCTTGTTCATCTGAGTTTGGGTCAACATGAAGCCGACTCGGGCGGTGGATATGTCTTACGGCTTATTAAGTGGACAGTTCCAGGGGGTAAGGGGGTGGATTGGGCACCCGGTGAAGAGGAGTTATCCATAGGAAGCTTTGGTCGGTAGTCAAGAGATCAAAGACACGGTAGCGTAGGTAAATCGAGTGCTAGGATCCAGCCTAACTGTTGATGGTCGCTAGAGATCATCCAAAAGTTATGGAAATTGAGGCAGATAGCCATTCGATATATCTTGGATTGATATGGCCCTGATATGGTGTCGTTGCAACTACCGACGTTCTATCCTCCTGTCAACCCAGGAGGCCGTCCAGCGATAAGACATGCGCCCCAGGTTAACCCTCTTCAGACGTGTTAGACTTTATTGGCGATCATCCGTAGCCTAGCCCCAGCCATCAACTGGTCTGTCAAATGATAAGGGCATACAGGCCTGCAGGGCCAGAGGTGTAGCGACCCTACTGCATCTGATGCCAGGACTTGGCTGCATTCCAGCGTGTGTCTGCAGTCGCGTTTGGATAGCCGCCGCGTGAAAATCAACTTTGGTGCCACACCCTTTGCCAGCAATTCCCTGCAGAAGCTTGTCATGACCCCGTTTCCAAAGCAGCTTCAGCATGACGACCGGGAACTTTATTCGCTTTAGCCTGTCGGTCCCCGCATTTTGTAAAGCTGCAACAGCATGCTCAGACCCCTGGTTGAGGCGTCTGAGCCATGCCCCTTAGGGCATATATATGCGCCTCGGTTCCTTCTGCCTCTTCGGAGTAGCTTATCTCCTAAGAAGAAACTTGCCCAACGCGTCGACCAGACATTTCCCCTCCCGACGGACATCGGGACCAGCCAGCTCGCCGAACAAGATACACGACGCCCACTATCCGCAGGGTCTGTTTCCACCGTCCACTCACAGATCACATTTCGGACAAACATGGTTCGTTCCAGGGGAGGCTGCTCCAATTGCAAGCGGCGGAAGAGGAAATGTGACGAGACGCGTCCAGACTGTCGGGCCTGCCAACGGCGCGGAATCCAGTGCGAAGGCTACAACACGACGCTCAAATGGACCAACGGAATAGCCTCGCGTGGTCGCTTTGCTGGAGCCGCGATCCCTGACGTCTCTTTCTACAGTTCCAGCTCGGAGCCCAGCAAACTCTCACATTCAGATCATCTGCCGAGCACCGAGGATCCACACTTGCAGGTGGCCAGCGCCCCATCCACCTCCTCTTCTACCTCCCCTCCCGGAGCCGAAGGCATCCCGCAGACCGGCTCCGCCTCCGAGTCTGGGGTTGTTTCTCCCTTGGCGCCGTCGCCGGGCGCAAACATTGACCCAAAACGGCAATTGTTCAATAAGTGTAAGTCGTCCTTCCCCGGCTGTCTCAGTCCAAGATACGATCCACGGCTGACTTGTGTACCTAGTCCTGAATGCCGGTTTGCATCGCTTGTATACGACAGAAAGTTACATCTGGCTCCAGTCACACTTCCAGGCGATGGCAGAAAAGAGCCAGGCCTTTTTTGTCGTCTGCACTGCCATCCAAGCGTATATGGATGATGGCTTTTCGGTACTGGCGATGGAACATGTCGACCATGCCCTGCAAACATTCCGAGCGGAACTGGAAGGTCGGCATGGCTCTTTGGATGTCTCGACCATGTCGGCGGGCATTCTCGTTTGCACTCTATGCGTAAGTCCTTGCTAAGCTGCGTGATCTGCCACGATTCGTGGTCGCGAACTAATTTCGGCTGCATAGTTACTCCAAGCCCGTCCCTTCACCATGTATCTGCAGCTTATGGCGGATCTCTATCATCTAGACACGAAGCTTGACGTCTTGGTGCCTTCTGCCGATCACGACTTCCCCACACGCCATTCTATTGAGGTGTTATCTATCATGGACCTGCCAACCTCCGTGATAGGAAGGATAAGTCCGAGCATGGGTGTATGGCGCAACCTGCGGAAGCATCAAGACAAGTGGGAAGGGGGGAGACTCGGGGGCGTAGAGGTGGTCTCGGGGTTACCGAGGTCATTTCTGGACATTTTGGCTGACATCGAAGATAGTGAGAGACAAGACATAGAGGCGCGACTCTGGGCCTGGCCTGGAGAGATGGGCATGCATGCGCAATGCATTCTGTGGGACTGCTGGAGATATTCAGCTGTTCTGGATGTGAGGAGGCGAGGGAGGCGGACAATACGCGTCGCTGCGGACGCAGCACCGAAGGCGCCGACCCATGACAAATCAACCGATTCGGCGTTATCCCCTTCGACGGAAGTTGTCATGTGCCGCCTTGTTGCGTCCATTTACTCTTTATTCCGAGCAGTTGAGATACCCGCAAATCACCACTTGCTGGTTCACAATGGCCTCATCTATCCACTAGTTATGGCCAGCGTAGAGGTTCCCTTGTTGGCTGTGCACCCGGAATGGAAGGAGGTTCTAGACGACGTAAGGGCATCATTTAACAAGAAGGATTCTTTCAACGTACAGAAGATGATTGACGAAATCCTTGAAGCGGCATGGAAGGAGGGCTCAGATAACTTCGACATTGAGAATGCAGCTCAGGCTAGAGGAGTAGAGGTTGCGGTCTTCTAGGACCGCATAATGATAATGAATAAAAACAACCAAAATACACGGCAGGCCACTCTGATCCAATTTCAGTCTGACTTTGTTCAAGAAGCGTAAGAACCAATTAGACCACCTAATCTCCATTCCATTCACTGCTCTTATTTACAACACGACGCTCCCGAAACCTTCCCGTTGACAGTAACTGAAGTTGTGTCGCCTGCGTACTTAGATGTCAAGTTACGGCTCGAGGGCACATCAAGGGCTGGATTCGAGGTGAAGAAGTCTACCGGGTTGATGTGCAGCTGAATGGTTTCGACGGGCCTGCCCACGGTTCACGGTTAGTGGAAGCTTTTCCGACGACGACTTGTTTGGGACTTACATCACGGGCCAATCCTCGACACGCGGGTTGTGAGTGAGCCCAAACACACTCCAAATGACGATATCATTCTGTAAGACATCGTCGCACCGCGCAGCTGCATCTGACACTCCCTCTTCCTCGATCGTACTCTGCAGGGTGTAGCGACCCCCAGCGTAAAGTTCGTCATCTTTGTACTTCGTCACCCAAAGATGATGATGGGCGAAAAGGGCTCTTTGAGCCTGGCGGCTCCGAGGATCGGCTAGAAGAAGCTGGGTTGGCGGAGGCACGATCTTGTAGCCAACCGGTTTTCCGCTGACTGGATTACGCTTGCTCAAATTTTGAATCTTGAATAATCGCGCGTTGTGGGGAGCGGCATCAAGACCAATCGATGTTGTGATCGGTGTTTCCTGGACCTTGTACGCATTTCCGTTGGGATTTGTTCTGGTGTGGATCTGAAGTGGGAGCGATTCTTGCTGGACCAACGTATTCTCATGGCCATCAATAGCCGGGTCGATCCGTACGCAGAAGATGTGCTGGTGATTTTGAGCGAGAACGCCAGGGGACACGATGTTTCCCCACGGTGCCGTTTTACCAGCATCAATGTTGACTGCAGACAAGATACCAGTCGCTCTTGTTTCAACTGTGATACCTCCAGCTTGGTCGAATTTGTACTAGGAAGAAAGGTCAGCTACTACTCAAGGCCAACAAAAATTGCACTCACGTTGAAAACGTATTCGTAGTTGGCCACGGTCAGAATGAATTGGATAACCAACTCTCGCCGCCGCGTCACGACGGCTCTGTTGGTCCGCCAATTTGTATGCTTCCATCCAATACCGTTATCCTGCTCGTGGAGGCAGATGACGTTAGGCGAGCTGTGGGCTGTTCCGTCGGGACGGTTGAGTACACCATCAAAATACTGTCAAGTGTCAATAGTGAAACGCGCATCTTTCACGCCATGGCTTACCTTGATGACCCCAAGACAGTCGCATCCAAGCTCGAGGTTATTCGCGCAGTGGCCAATACCCCCGTCGCCGAAATCGAAGGCTTGCTTTCGGTGGAATGGATTGCGAGGATCAGCGTACGGAACTGTCATATCACTAATGGACAGTCGGTACAGCACACTGCGTCCATCATAAAGAACATCGTGAATGACGGCGCCCTCTCTGGGGTTGAAGCTGACGCGCATTTTCCATTTTTGCCATTCCACCAGACTCTCGTCCTTGACACTGAAGCTAGGGCCGTTGGGCTGAAGAACATTGAGCTCTCTCAGATCGTCCCGCACTTTTGTGTCGAGAAGTTCCGGCACGTACTCGGAAGGCTGGCAATGGTCAATGATACCCTTTCCCCTGGACTGCGCAACGTAAGGGTCGTCCACGCCTCCAGTGGCCAATTCGTCAACCCGGACAACCTTTTGCTGAATCCAATCGACCACAGGGATCAGAGGAAGCGGATAGCTGTAGAAGTTGGCATGTGGGTTGTTCTTCCGTTTGTCGATGGCAAACACCAGTGCTTGGAAATAACGGCGATTCTCGTCGTGAATGTCGAGACCGCCATAAGGCCAAGGCTCGATGACCGCTTCGAACCCCTCGGGAAGTGAAAGTGCCGCAATCTTGGACTGCAGAACTTCAGAATCATTGCAGATTCTGACAGTCTCTTGAAGCTCATGCCTATGTACATCGCACCCAAGTCAGCAAGTCGACTAATGATCTGAACGCCTTGACAACCGCATGGTGGCACATACAATGTGAAGCTAGGGTGGACGTCAGTTTTGACAGTTTTTTCCCATACGCGCTCAAGATTCCCCAGGTCAACGATGGCTTCTATTGATTGAGGCTCCTCTTGGTTGGCCACCACAACATAGTGCACTGAGGCTAGACGAGGAGGCCTTGGCGTCTCGGGTGTCAGCCTTCCAGCATGTTCAACGTCAAGAAACTTGACGAGATCTGCCTTGTCAGGTTCTCTGAGATATATCACCCGAAAGTGAAGAATTGTGTCAGGATGCAAGGCGCGAATGACATCCGCTGCAGAGACGGTCTCCTCAATGCTGAGGGGGGAGAGTGGGTGCGCGTAAGACACATTCGATGACATTGCTTAACGTGAAGATTCGAAAGCTATTAATTGAACATTGGAAGAAAATAATCATAAAACTCGTTGAAGAAGTTTTTATTTATACTTTCCCAAATACCGAACTTCATCTTCACTTCACATGATATTCAGATAGATGTCATCCCAACGATCGTCAAGTACAGACTGCTAGCCTTTGCCCAAATAGGGCAGGTCGACCCGCCAATCATATTGGGGCATTTGCACAATGGACCACCAGTACAGGGGGAACGCCGGCAGTCAAGATCGGGGCTGCATGATTGTCGGACGGCGTTCACACCGGCATGTTGGACTGTCAAAGCACAGGCTTGGTCGGGGCCCGCGGGCACAGGGAAGAAACCTTCCAAGTGGGTTGATCTCGCTGCCGTTTGAGGCAAAAGCCATGAAGACTGAATCCCCAGGATTGAAATGCTTGACGACATGATGACTAAGTGCGAGACAGTGGATCTCGTTCTCTCCTTCGAAGCATTACCCCTGCTAGTGTGTGGCACTCAGCTGGGTCGAGAATTTGGACGAAACCTGCCACGTTGAGCCACGACAGTACCGGAACAGACACAGGACGCGACGCGTGACCACTATCCGAAATGGCATCTTCTAGTCCACCACTAGACTCCTCGGCGGCCCGAGAGCGCGGGAATGGGTATTATCGCAAAGGTCAATTTACTGAAGGTTTGTGATTCAAAGTCCACTGTGTCGACGCCAGGATTGAAGACCCTTTTTAGCAGAGAAGGCGTACAGGGAAGCGGCGGCGCTTGCCCCTGAGGACCCCGCACCATGGTCCAACATCTCTGCCGTCAAGTTCGAGCAGGGTGACTATACCAGCTGCCTGCAGAACCTCGAGAAAGCTTTGTCTCTCTCATCCGCCGCTGCGGAGGACGAACCAATGAAGCAGAAGCTGTACACTCGGATGGCTAAATGCCACATGCACCTGATGTCCTTTGAGGCTGCTGAAAGCGCCATTAAGAGCCTTGGGGTTGACACTCCAAGTCAGAGTTTGAGAGCTTCCTTCGAGGATCTTAAAGGCCTGGGGGTTTCTGTACAAGATGGCGACAAGCTGCGTACGCAGACTTGTGACCGCGTGGCAAGATACAAAGCCTCTCTGTATGTTCTATCAAGATTTTTCCCTCCAAAGTTCCGCTTATTTACGCTCATTGTCCAGGCAAGACATTCCCGAGTACTACGCCGTCGGCCATGATTTTGCAGAGCCTTTGCTCCAGCTTGATGAGCCACTCTGGGAACTTCTCGGACCAGAGGACACGCTCTCCTTCCTCCTTTGTGGCAGCGGCGATGCTCGTCATCTATTCATATCGATAGCCACTCTCTTTTTCCAGGATATGATGAATCAGCGAAAAGGGAAAAAGAAAGCATTTGCGCAGGCATACTTCACTATCGTCGACATCAACGCTGCTGCTTTGGCAAGGACTCTAGTCATGTTCGATATGGGCTTCCGATACGCTGCCATGAAAACCCAGAAGATGCCGCGTATTGAGGATGCCCTCACAGTCATGTCTTACATGTTCTCTTCGGCATTCATGCCAGCATTTGCTGCCGAGAAGATGCTTGAGCACATTCGAGCAGTCATCGACGAGCTTGAGGAGCAAGGCGATGGAGTCGGGTCTGACTTCATGGGCATGTTTTACCTTCCAAGGGAGACACGAATTCAAGTTGTCCGCAAGCTCAAACAATGGGCTGAGCCTCTAGGGGACAAGTACGCCACAAAAAGTCTTCGTCCTCTCATGATGGTAAATCTTGACATGGAGAAGTTTCGGAGGAGCATGATGTTGAACTTCGATGCTGCCAACGTTCCGTACGAGAATAGGAGTGACCAAGAGTTCAATGAGTTAGGCGTCGTCTTTGGCAACCAAGTCTTCATTAAAAGACGAGAGCCGGAACTGCTTCCACTGCTGGACGCTTTCCGATCTGGACAGCAAAATTCCAAGGCGGAGCTCCTGAAGTATATTGACACTCACTGGGTGACGAACCCCACAGTTCTTGACATGGATTACCAACCCCGGCGAGAGCAAGAAATCAGAGCCTCGCAAGGTTTATCGGAAGTGCCTCCGGGCTTTGACTGGAATCCTGCGGAGATGATCAAAAATTTGCGCAGTGTCTTGAGCACCGAAAAGGAAGAAGACGTTCTCAAAACTGTGAGCGAATTTTTTGAGCACTTCTCTCTTGCTATGATGACCCTTCATAGCCGCATCAAAATCGAGGTGATTGCTGGAGAGATGGCGGACGTATTGGACCGTATTAGGCACGGCAACTTGGAACATCGCTTGGAGCGATCCAACGATGTTGAAGCGATTGACCCTACCCAATTTCCTCAGGAGTACGACCGCATTCACATGAGCAACATACCGTGAGTCAAACAAGCTATTCCATACAACCAATCATCACATCTTACACTTGCTGATATGTCTAGCGACTACATCGGCGGGCCTTTGGCTGCGTTTCTCACCGGCGGGCCTCTTCTCCGCCAGGATCGACCTTCCAACCTGAGGTTCAATAACCTCCTCAACCCTCCCATGTTCAAAAGTCACGATCAGTTCCTCGCGGAGTATGTTCTCATGCACGATGCTAAGGAAATTGAGAGCAATTTTGGTGTCACCCGGGAAAAGAATCCCAACCCTCCTGAGGTGGATGAAGCCGCATTGCAGCAGATGTTCGGGGGCAACAAATTCGCAATTGAGGATTACTTCATCTGGGCCAAATCCAGCACTAAGAACGCTCGCAACAAGCGATTGATGCCACGATCTGCTCTGGAGCGCTGGCTGTTTCTTCACCTGCTCAAGATTTGTCTCCCCCACCTCCGGCCGAAGTTGTCGGATCGTCCAGTTCACGCCCCTTCAAACTTGACGACGTTTTTGAGGCTAGTCAGCCATATGCATGATGTCGGTTACCCGGCGCACTGGCTGTCGGGTGTGCTATCCTCTGTATGCGAGGGAGGCATTAATACAACCGCGCGAGCTCCTCGGGAACTTGTTGTCAGCCCTGAAGAACTGAGCAAGTCCTACCCGCAGCGCAAGATTTGTCTGAATCCCTGGAAAGCTGAGTTCACGACTTTACTCAGTATTTGGAGTGGCTTATTGCCTTTTGGTATCATCGCTCCGGAAGGTGCCCTGATCCCTGCTGAGAAGGTCGTTGAGTGCACTGTGACGTTTCCTAAATTCTTCGAGGCTCAAGGTCGGGTAATGCACTTCGTCCTCGCGATTTTCAACAAGACTGAAGTCGATCCGCGCACCTTTGATCTACGGAAGCTCCTCTCGGACGACGAAGACGGTAGCTCATCGGACGCTGCACGTAAATTCAGAGAGAATTCTGTTCACATTGTGACGGCATTCAAATTCTCGACAGCTACACACACTGCCACGTTCTGGATGCGTCAAGATGTACTTGACGTGTTTGCGAGGACGGATTCTTGGCAAATTTGCATCTGTCGTACGGATAGCTGGGAAGAAGTCAGTACTCGGGTGTCTGCAGCTGAGAGCCTGAGCCGCATAGGGACCTGGGAGCGCGAGTAGTGTTGTTCAGTTATCTGGCTGGCACAGTCTAAACATGACATTCATGTTTTGTCACTCATTACCGAGCCACACCAATACAATCGTGAGACATTTTTCACAGAATCTGTGGTCGCCATCAGCGCCAGGCGGCCCACACTACATCCTGTTGGGCCGACCCATCGCGAGCCCCAACCCCGAAGTGGGACGACCACAAATTCACATCGCGAGGCGAAATGAGCTTCGGGAAGCAGGCTTTTGTCGCAAGCAGTCAAAAGCCTCATTGGCTAAGTGGTATAGCGTCTCACTAGTAATGAGAAGATCGCCTGTTCGATTCAGGCATGAGGCAAGCTTGTTCCTTTTTGCATTCATTAATAAACGTATCAACTGAGAACCATCCTCCTGATCAACATCCCCTAATCAGACGGTACAAAGCTGAGAATCTCCCGAACAACAACTCTGGGGCCTTTTTGATCCATCAACCCTAACGCGATGTACTTCCCTAGTGGTGGTGAGACTGCAACTCTAGCCACCATCTCCTCCGGAAACTTCATGCATCCTACCTCACTCATGCTCCGAGCTCGCCATAGCGTAACTCCTCCTCGGCTGTCGATTGTCGCGATGGTTGCTCCAGACGCAGAGTACGAGGCAGCAGAGGTGGGCACGGAGTGATAGTATTGCCGGCGCCAGCATTGGGCGTTGTCTCGCCAAAGGTAGATATAATCCGAATCGCAGTGGGCATAATCAGCCCCGTCCGGGGAGACAGCAGTGACAGGCCCAAAGATCGGGTACTTGATCATCTCTTCTCCCCGAGTATAGCCCGTACCAGTAATGGCGGGTTCCAGCGGTATGATATGCACAGCTCTGTCGAGTGCCAGCACAATGTTCTTGTCGTCCGTAGTGAAAGCCATAGATCGAACTGTGAAGTTGCCTGTTCGCCAAGTACCTGCCGTCGGCAAGGCAGATCCCTTCAGTCTCCATATAACGAAGTTGCCGGTGTGTGCAGTTGCCACACAACGCCCGTCATGCGAGTACATGACAAAGCAGTCACCGGCTGGCATCTTGCCAAATGGTCCCCTCTCTTCGAGCAGCTTCAACTTCTTCGCATCGAATCGACTGAGGCGCCCACTGTCCTCCAGCACCATGATGAACTTGTCGTCGGGAGATATTGCCGCACTCGCAAATGTTCGATCCGAAGCTTCGTAGCTTTTGATTATGCTTCCACTATTAGATTCGATCAAGTACAGTTTCTCGGGAGAAACTACGAGAAGACGCTCTCCGTCGCGGGAAAAGGTGACCGACGGCGCTTCCAATCCACGGCAGCGGATTTGACCGGAGATTCGCGAATAGGATGTTGAATAGTGATTCAACATGCGAGACCAGATGTGGTCGAGGGACTGTTCGGCGTCGGGGCGGAGCTTCGGGTGAGAACACATGAGGTCTTGAACTAGGGTGACACAAGGGGACGATACCCCTTGGCCTTGGAGCCTCTCGTTAGGGAATGATCGACCGTCGTTGGAGTATTCGCGAAGGGCTTCGAGATCCTCGCCGAAAGAGTGTGCGCATGTCAACATGAAGTGGAGTGTTTCCCCGGCCGACCACATGTCACCCTTTTGAGCCGCGACATCGGGTTCAAGATCATCAGTTATACCAGAAAGCCCGAGGATCTCGGGAGCCATAAAACCTATTGTGTCGCCGGCGGCTAAGGACATGCTGATGGTACGTTTGGGTCGCTTGCTAATTCCAAAGTCGCCAATCTTTATCCACCACTCGTTTCCTGGAGGTTGGGTTCGGATGAGAAGATTCTAGAACTAGTCAACTTACTGACAACAAGGAGCATAATGTGTCATGCGTACCGATGGTTTCAACCCGCGATGCGCTAGATTATGCTGGTGTATGTAAGCTAGCCCGCGGAACACCTGTCGAATAACGAGCCTCGCCTGGCCTTCCGGGATGGGCCCCTGGTTCATTAGGTACGAATGCAGATTTCCATGGGGAAGGAACTCCATGGCCACAAACACCTTGGACGGCGTCTGGTACCAACCCAGCGTCTTTACAAAGTATGCCTCGTACTAATTGTAGGTGGTCAGCGTCGTTGCTATAAACATAAAATGATAATTACCTGGGGCTGAGAAAGGGTAGTGAGTCCCTTCAGTTCATTCATGATATCCACGTCAATGTCCTTCTTGGTTCTAGGCCGCGGGATTTCCTTCACTGCTCTCAGTTGGCCGAAGGACGGTCCAACAATGCACTTCTCTCGGAAAACCAAACCAACACCACCGCTTCCCAGATACGATTCACTCTTCCAATGCTCTTCCTTCCCCAGTCCGTTGTCGGCGCCAGCGTGGATAACGGTCTCGTCAGGCCCGATCCTCACGGCTAGCTCGGCACTCTGGACGAGCTGCACGGTGTCGTCGTCGATCATCGCGTTCATATTGCCGTTGCGCGCTGAAGCTGTCGACTGGTGCAAATAGGAACATTAAGGCGCTCTTCAAGACGGAGACGCTGAACACATGATGCCGCCGTTTGTGGTTCCAGCCGCTTGGGAGACGTGTGAAGAGAAGAGATCGGAAAGAGTGAGGAGCGCGTGAGAAAGTCGGGCATTAGAGTTCATGACGTGTGGCAGTGAGAATGAGAGTTCTGTGGAATCGCACTGTTCATAAACATAGCCGCATGAAAATGCGCTGTTGTGAGGTTATCAGGTGACAGTGTGCATTTGCCTTGGTGCTCGGACAGACACACTGGCAAGGATCGTTCAGTTGAAGCCTCAACAACGGGAAGGCAGTTGTTGCAAGTTTGTCATCATTCGCGAGCTTGTTTCCCCTCTGAAACTTTTCTATTTTTGTAGATCGAAACTAATGATCGTCGGTAGCACACCATTTCGGCGACCAGCTTTGGTGTTGGTGGTGATGGACCTCACAATGGTGTTGTCTTATCCGGAACGGATTGGAAATCAAGGCTTTAAAATGGGAAGTCGCTCAACGTTCCAGAAAGAGAAAAATGCGGCAACGGTTGGAGTGCAGTGGCAGACCACAAGGTGTGATAGCTACATGGATCGTGAGTCGCTGCCTGCTGCCACCGGTGATGTCTGCGGCGCAGCATGTGGATCCCATGGAACCAACAAAAATATACCACGCGCTGTTTTTTTTTTCATGGTGGTGTATTCCTGCCTTTTCTTTCTCTCTCTCTCTCTCTCTCTCTCTCTTCTTCATTGCCAGTATTTACCTCAGTCGCTATCAGTCTGTTTGCAAGATGTCGAACTTAGGCCCACTCTTACCCAACGAGATTCATCGCCTCATCTTCTCGTGGCTACCTCAACGAGATCTCTTAATATGCCGTCAGCTCGACAAGAAAGTCGGGGACATCGCGACATCCGTCGCATTTCGACATGTTGCACTTAAAGCGCGTCGCAAATGCGAGGTGTTTGCGAACATTGCCAGATCGACACATCTGCGCAGGGCCGTCCGAGAGCTTACTATTGACTCCTGGGTTGGCCCATCGTTTGAATACAATTTGAACGGAGGTTACCCGATGCCGCAGGAATTCCTGGCCGCCCTGTCATTTGTCGGAATGTTTTCACATGTCAAAACGGTGAATATCCGATTTAATGAAAACGTTGGCAATGGCGAATCATCTTTCCACGAAATTGAAGAGAGTTACGACTTTCGTTTCTGGGTTCTTGATACTGTCATCCACTGCCTCGCAGGCACTTGGAATGGGAATAGTCAACAACTGAGGATGCAAGAAATCCACTCGAGCATGTACAAAGGCCAATCATCGAAGTGGGAGAAGTCTAAGGGCCTCAAGCTGACCGACGAAGATGTGCAGCTTCTTCAGCCAGTTCATGTAAACACCATCACTGTGTCCAACCTCCAAGACTTTAACGACAAACGGCTGACAGAGTCGACTGCATTCAAGACAGTTATTTCTTCGCCAAATCTACGGGACCTTAAGCTGTTCATCACCACCGAGAGTGACGAAGCCGCACCAGAGAGGAACATTTTCTTTCCTGAGAGATATGATATTGACTGCCTTCCGCACACGTGGTTATCCCCAAGCTTAGCAAAGAAGCTCAAAACTCTTTCCCTCTACTGCGATGATTATTGGGGATGGTGCCCCCGACTGGATCTTCGAACCGTTAACCCCGGATCTGGGCTCGATTCCGGACTCCCTGTTCTGAAAGTCCTAGCACTCGGGAACTACGTTTTCAGCCACGAATGGCAAATTGATTGGATTGCTTCCCTTGGCCGGCAAAACGATAGCGGAGGGCTTGAGGAGCTATACCTCGATGATTGTATCATCCTGTTCCGGGCCGATATGCAAGGACATCTCGACACAGGCACGACCATCATTGGCACAGATAGCGAAGGCAACTCGATGGAGATTTCCAACGACAAGTACCCGAGCAAGAAACAGTTCATAACGAACGGTGAAGAGGAAGCCGAATGGGATGATATTACTGTTGAATTCGATATCCGGTGGCACGCCGTCTTCTCACACTGGAAGAACTCCATGCGAGGCCTCAAGATCCTCAAAGTGGGCTCAGGTTCGTGGGATGAGGAGCATACCGATGCCATTATCGACGCGGAATTCTGGCACCAGAACGCAGACAAAGACGTGAAAGAATCGGATATTGCCTTCTCAAATTACAGGAGGAAGCGTGACAAGTTCCGGACAGACCTTGCAGCCCAGGTCTTTCTGAACTTCGCAGCTCCTGGGCCGAACCAGAAGGTTGTCGGGGCTCATGAGCTGCAAGTCAGGTATAAAGACGGCGTCGGTCTTGATCAATTAGGACAGAAGTTTCTTCGATACTACAAATACGACATGGGAATGGGCCCGACTCAGTGGTTGGAAGAAGACGAGGGGGGAGAGGTGCAGGAGGATGGAGGGCTTTGGGACATGGGAACAACTGAACAGGATTGGAATGCACTACTGGAACTTCTCAACACTGTCGAAGCGAGACGTCTAGGACTTCCTCTTCAGGACTTACACCAACGAGATTTGCAGTCTGCACTCAGAGTGAACCAAAGACTTCTCGTGTTGTAATGTTACTCCGTAGACTTCTCGGTCGAGACCAACCCCACCAAAAAAAAAAAAAAAAAAAAAAAAAGAAAAGAAAACAAAATTCACAATGTGCTCCACTTCTCAAGGAATCGGTCTTCACGATGCGTCTTGCGATTGGCGCCACCAACTAGAGTCCCGCAAGCTTGCAACGTCTCCAATCAGCCACGATTCCAGTCGCCCAGATCGTCTAGTTGGTTAGGATGATACGTTGTGGTCTCCGTCACTCAGCGATACCGTGTTGACGGCGGTTCGAATCCGCCTCTGGGCAGCTCAAGTAAGCTCATGGCGTGGCATTTATCTTTTTCTTTTTTTTGCGACCCGCATCACGTATCTCACGCTTATGAGATTAACGTTTTACTCTGAGATGAGAGTCAACCGCCAGTCTATCTTCCAGACGATGGGAGGTTAGACAAGATAATTTCACCGCCTTATCCTTCAGCGATACTCTTCCCTGTAGAATCAATATGACATCAATAATGGCCTGATATGTTTTTCCATCTTTAATCATTTGTAAAAACAGCGGTTACTAAGTAGCTGCAGCATTCACACGGAGCGCAGGGGGTAAAGCTAATGCAACTTACTCCTAGAGTACGGATTCGGGTGTTCGACTCTGCGACGGGTTGAAGTGTCGGAAATGTAAATCCGTTTCCTAATTGAAGATGGTGGCAATTAGTAGCGGCCACTTGACAATTACGGAAAGTCGTTGTAACGTTTATCTAAGCCTTGGCGGAAGCAAGCGGTGTCACTTGTTTGCGAGACATCGCTAGCATTTTAGCCCTACTTTAAATCCAGGATTTGCGTCTATTATCCCAGGCAGCAGCGGTGCCAAAATGTCAGCACTGATGATCCATTCAGGTTGCTCTCGTTATACAGCAAAAACAGCCTGATCATCAACTTTGAGTATGCATGTGTGATGAACTTGACCCATCTACGGCCGCTTCCTTCTCGTGTTCGTCGACAAGGCTTTCACCAGTCTCAGAAGGGAGGAGCAATACCTGGCCTCAACGGATCCTCCTGTCTGATTGCATCTTAGTGCTTTCTAGTTCATGCATGCAGCTTGCAGGTCCCGTCAATTTCCTCGCTGATCAGGGCAGCTTTCTTCATAGCGCGTGGCGATACATAGCGAGCCCAGGTGCCCAGCAACTCAAGGGAGAAAATGCAGGTCCAGTCCGTCGTGTTCAGCCGCCCATCGGTGAATCCCACGGGTCACCGCTACCCCGCGATTCCGGCTGGGCAGTCTTCGGGCACCGGCAGCACCCAGAGGAAAGCATCGGCTCGGCTCAGCCGGTCGCTAAACATAGCATTCTAGAAGAAACGCTAGGAAGAATCAATCGAAATACAGGCAGATCAGCGGAGGCGGCACAGTAAGGCGATGATGGTCGGAGGGATCGGGGCCCCGGAAGAAGATTAGTACGTGGAGTCGTGTTGTTACGGTTAATTGGCCCCGGCAGTTGGTGCTCGTATTAATCTCGGGGTCTCATCACGGTACGTCATGCGCCTAGAGTTGATGTCCACCTGCCCCAGAAATTGAATGCATGCGACCTTGAATACGAGAATCAGTCCTGGGTTGTCAGTTGTGTTGTCCTATCCTCACTAGCCACCATTCAACAAAACGGGCTTTGGTGGCTGGATAACCTGGCTTCTAGGCAATGCGCTGGACCCGGCTGAGCCACTTTCGCTGTCAGAATGAACTCAATACGTAATTAAGCGAGGTTCCTAGGCACCCGGAGTAACTTCCAAGTTCCATGATCGCATAGTCGCCTACCCTCAAGGTCATGTCACTTGGGCATTGTTGTCATAATGGAATGACGGCACGAAGGAAGCGGTGACTGGGTGGCTAAGCGGCCGAATGCTCCACGGTTTCTCGTTCCCAGAATGCGACCCGGAACACGATGGCAACGTCACTTTACGAATCGTTCGAGTCTCTCGGCAGAGTGTTTATGTTGCCAGGCACCTTCACGTGCAGTCCTCCAAAGGGCACACCCCTGGCATCCAGAGCAATACTTAAAGACCAGAGATTTCTCCCCAGAAGCAACTATTTGGATCATCACTCCAACAGGACAATCACTACCACACTAATCACCAATCCACAACCTTAATACCACTTTTTCTCAACTCTTCACATCTCCCCAATCTTCAAAATGCAGATCACCAACATCTTCGTCTCTGCCCTGGCTGCTGCCGCTGTCTCCGCTTCCCCCGTTGAGAAGCGTGACTCCAAGTCCATGATGGCCGCCGTTCCTGAGTGGACCATCGAGAAGTTCACCCGCTCTTGCAACGCCGAGGATACCTCTTGCGACTACAGCTTCTCTATCAACACCCACACGGCGGACGCCACTGCCTGCGCCTTCACCACCACCGGCTCTCCCGCCAGCCGAGCTGCCTCCAATGCCAAGTGCGGCGCCTACACTGTTACCTCTGGCTGGAGCGGCCAGTTCGGCCCCGATGCCGGTTTCACCACCTTCTCGGTTACCGACCAGAAGCTCATCGTCTGGCCCGCCTACACCGACAAGCAGCTTGTCAACGGCCAGGCTGTCAACCCCGACCAGAGCTACGCTCCCCAGAACCTCCCTTAGATGGGTGAACTTATGGCAGTGGAGAAGGATCAGAGGAGGAAAAATACCATCTCGAAAGGACATTAAAAGTCATGAGATGAAGCAAAACACATATTAGTATAATGTAATGACAGAATGCACAGCGAGTTCTCAAATTTTTCAATCTGCCTTTGTGATATTCCAGACGCAGACGTGCTGTTGTTCCAATAATGGACCTTCATCAGATCAATGGTCCGAAATGTGAATCAAGCCTTGCCATCCAACAGACGGTCTCAGAGGAAACACAGATAAGGTTTTTCAGCTGATGTCTACCTAAAACTTGTTAATCTTGTTTTGCGGGGACAGCTCGCGCACTTCATCCCCGATGTCCGCGACTGGTGAGAGTTTACAACGACCATTTCTTCTTTACCTTTTGAGCCAAGCCACATTCAGTTTGTAGAGGTTTACGCCACACCATGAAAAATTCTGCAATTCCTGATTAACCCTCTTTCCATCTAAACGGTCTGTCAGGTCGCAGCAACATACTTTCAGCCATCATCCTCGCATTAAATATGTGCAGTAGATAGTATTACGTGAGAGAAGTTATGCAATTTCTTCAATCACGACATACTATGAGGCTACACTTATTGGTCCACTGTTACTTGGAACCCCCACTAGGTCTGCGTGTAGGCCTAAGTCGATCATAGTAATGGATCGCTATGCTCTATCAAGGATGTAATGCTGAGTTTGTCTCATGAGCTTACGACGGTTCAGAAAACCAAACATCCATTGAGAAGTGGAAACTCGTCTAAGGCACAAGTCGGAGGGAACTCAACCTGTCAAAGTGCAGTCCGGTGAATCAGAGGAGTCTAGAAACTCAACTCGAGTTGACAAAATAAATTTTACAGAAAATGAGGCCGTCAAAATGCAAAGGAATGTGGATATATTATGTGTAGCCAAAACGCCGTGAAAAAGAACCCCTAAAAGACGCCAAAATGCTGATCTAAGCCTCCAATGCAATGCAATCTACACCATCATCTGACAAACTCCCGTCTAAACCACAACTCCTCGATCATGTATGTGCTTAGTTGGAAGGGCAGTAACCGATGGTGCAGGCGTCGGCCTTGCAGCATCCACGGAAGCCATTGCTGCAAGATTGGAAGAAACCAGTCCCAGGGGCACACACAGTAGGGTCGGTGTTCTTGGGCTCAGCATGCCACTCGTGGTTAGCCTCAGGGGTAGAAGTGGGCGTGGTCTTGGGAGCAATCGTGACGGTCTCGAAGCTCTTGACATCCGGGCAGTAGCCAATGGTGCAGGCATCTTGCTTACAGCATCCGCGAAAGCCGTTGCCGCAAGACTGAAAGAAGCCAGTCCCAGGGGCGCAGACGGTCTCGTCGCGCTTTACGGCAGGCTCGCGGACCTTCAGATCAGGACAGTAGCCAATGGTGCAAGCATCAGCCTTGCAGCATCCACGGAAACCGTTAGAGCAAGATTGGAAGAAGCCAGTACCGGGAGCGCAAACAATTGGGTCCTGGCGCTTTTCGGTAGTGGACGGGCAGTATCCAAGAGTGCAGGCATCGGCCTTGCAGCAGCCGCGGAAGCCATTCGAGCAAGACTGGAAGAAGCCAGTACCGGGAGCGCAGACAGTCGGATCGTCACGCTTGATGACGGGGGCAGGGACATCAGGGCAATAACCAAGAGTGCAGGCGTCGCCTTTGCAGCAGCCGCGGAAGCCGTTGGCGCAAGATTGGAAAAAGCCGGTGTTGGGAGGGCAGACAGTCTCATCGCGCTTCTCAGAGGCAGGAGGGCAGTAGCCCAAAGTGCAGGCGTCCTCCTTGCAACAGCCTCTGAAGCCGTTTGAGCAAGACTGAAAGAAGCCGGTGCTGGGCTTGCAAACAGTCGGATCGGAGACAGTCTCGGGCTGCCAGTGAGCCTTGTGTTCGGGAATGGGGGTCGCCGTAACAATGGCAGTCTTGGATGAGATGACGGTCACATCGGGGCAGTACCCAATGGTGCAAGCGTCGGCTTTGCAGCAGCCCCTGAAGCCATTGCTGCAGGATTGGAAGAAACCGGTGTCCGGAGCGCAGACGGTAGGATCAGTGTTTGACTCGGTAGGAGATGCCGTAGTGATACCGACAATGCCGGCGAAGACCGTAAAGAAGATGGAAGAGTGCATGGTGAGGATGGTGAGATGGATATTAGATCAAGCAGGTTTCGACTGGTCAGGTTTGTGAAGAGAATAATCAGGTGTTTGTACGAGTTTCTTGAAGATGAGATAAATCCACAAAGGAAACAAGGAAATCACAAAGGAGAAGAGAAAAAGAAAAATGGCGATGTTGTTGAGTTGTCTTGAGTAGCTGTGTTGATGGCGAGAAGAGAAGACAGGTTCATGATGGAGAAGACGCGATCAATTTATAAACTTCATCTTCGAAAGAGGACTTAGGATTTCATATTCGGGAACTGCTCTCCGTGCATTCCTCGACGCGACTACATGGAGAAAGGTCATACTGCGGACCGCAAGCCCTGTTGAGGTGACAGCACACTTGTCTGCGGTGGGCTATGGCCGTGAGGCCTTCTATCCTGGGGCTGTAATCTAGTGTAAGCCAACATACCTCGAGGAATTGTGTCTGACTACGGAAACCACACTTCCCATGCCGGAACTCATAAAGCCGGCATCCTCCGTGGAGGCTGATGAACACCCGTACACTGTGCGCGTCGGCAGTAGGCTAACAATGGGGTTGCTGCATGACCTGCATACTCTGTTGTCTCTCTCAGTCGTTCCCTCCGGACTAGACGAGAAGGATCCAATGGGAAGCTTGGAAACTCGCCCAAAGCTGTATGCAAGGCGTATCAGCTCTGACCAAACAAGCGCGATAAGCGTAGCTGGGCTGAGGTGCAGGTTCTGGCTGAGTTTCTGGGGCTGATGCGGCAAGGACTGGCATAGAGCCTGGGTAACCAGACTGCATTAGGCCTACAGGAAGAACTCGAGCGAGTCGGAGGCGGCGGCGCAGTCTCGCTGTCAGACGCCACAGAATGGAAGAGTACCCGGGCTCCGATTCCGAGCCTCGTGGCTGGTCGCCTGCCGGAAGCTGCAGTGGAAGGATGGTAAGCTTATTCTTGGCAACAAGAATTTTGAGGGGAGCTGCAGGTTATCGAGATCTTAGTGGTAGGCCACCCAAAGGCTGTGTGGTCAGATGCCGAAGAAGCGTGGTGGAGGCTTATTCGATGTCCGTGATTTCTGCAAAAAGCCAATTGGGGCTATCGTGCGTTGTTTATGATCCCTTAACTATATCGCGGAGCCTGTATATTCTCGAAATAGGCTTCACTCATTCTCATAATGGGACTGCTGTTCGCAGGATGCAAGCTGAATGCAGCCGACGAGCAATATGACAGACAACGAGCCACGAAGCCCTCATTTGTCCTGTCTCTGATGCTTCAACCGCAGAGTGGGCTGTGCGACGCGCTCGTGCCAGGCATAAATCAAAAGGTACTGGAGCGTGCACAATATTAATAAGTTGGTTATCAGCTCCGACACGTTGCAGCGTCGTACGAGTACAACATGTTTGCGTGTCGTTCTGTGGTCATCGGCTACAGTCCGTTGCGTTGACAGCGTCCGCCCCCCCTTTTTTTTCCCCACTTATGCAAAAACATAACAAAAAGCCTAATTTTATGCTGTGATGCATATTTCTCTGCATTGCATGCAAAACGCATCAAATTCATCACTAATACCTTAATTGCTGCTAATTATTATAGTCCTAGCAGTATTCAAATATATAACTATGCAATAGAGATATAAGGTGTATATCTAATGCTTCTGCAGTAGTTAATTTGCCTATAGAGGCATTACTAACCCAGCTAGTCACCTCATCTCTATACTAATCAACTAGCAAAAGGTTTATATTACTATTATTAAAGTCTTTAGCGATATATTACTAAAGAACAAAAGAAAAAACCTACTATATAATATTATATATCTATTTAATATATAGTTTATATAGCTCTAAGCAATATAAAAGCATACTAAAGGGCTTAATATAGTTCTTTAGAGCAAATAGCTTTAGTAGATAATAGAATTAATAACTTTCCTAAAAGCTTAGCTTATTTATAATATTAAAGAAAAGTCTACTGCTATATAGATTATATTTAGTTACTTACAGTTTACTGCTAGTCAGTATATATCTATAGTTTATTATATTAGATATATTAAGAAAGACGCTAGGCAATAATAATAATATAATAGCGCTTAGAATATTAAATCTACAGCTATTAGCAATTGCAATAATACTGCTATTTAAAGACTAAAAGACCTATAAGTTAGCAAATATTATTAGCTGTACTAAACAAACAATTTGACAATATAAATTATAATATAATATCACTAGTAAAGTATAGAGATATAAGAAGTGCTGCTAGAGTTAATAAAAGATAGAAATATAGCATTATATAGAGCTTCTTAAACTGCTGTATTACTGCAGCAATCTATCTCTTAAAGAGATATAAGATTTCTTACTTAAAGCCTTTAATATTTAAATCAATTGTTCTGCAATCAGTTAACAGCTTCACTAAGCCAGCTAGATAAGCAAGAAGTCTATAGTTATTACTGCTTAGCAAAGTGATAACCTATAATATAAATACCTATACTGCATATAATAATATCACTCTAACTAGCTGGTATTTATTAATAAATCTAGTGTTAATAAAGATACTAAAATATAGAGGACTAAATAGGTGCTGAAAAGGCTTGCTATATTTTAAACTGCAGAGATTAATTGTTTTTAAAACTCTTATATATAAATACTGCCAGCCCTCATATTAAGCAGTATCTTATATTTAACTATATATTATAGTATAACTGATAGCAATAAGTTCTTTTATTAGCTATAAGAATGCCTTATCCTAAAGTGTAGGCGTTATTTAGAGCTAAACTCTATTATTATTATAGATAACTTCTCTTATTATTATATACTTAAAATTATCTTATTATATATAATATTAAGTGTGAATATTAAGTTTCTACCTCTATATTCACTAAACTTTAACCTTATTGAGGAATACTTCAGCAATTTAAAGCGATATATTAAGAAGATATATTTAAAGTAGAATAACAATAAGAACAACACTTAGGATTTTATAGAATATCTATATAACTGCACAATAGAGATTAAGTATTATCTACCTCAGATTAAAGGCTATTTTTGCTATTTATTTGTCAACTTTAATAAGACAGAGCATATATTTAATAATATTAAACTATAAAAAGGTAGATTTACTGCTAATATTAAATATCAGCAAGCAATCTAAATCTTTATTATGCGTTCACACGCAATAGATCTTAATTATATTATTATATAATAGTTAATTATTAAATCTATAATTATAGCTAATAAGATTACTAGAAGGTTAGCTATAAGCGCACTAGAATATAAAAAATATACTGTTATCTATTATTTTCATTAATAGCTATATATATATATCAATTTTGCCTATATAACAGCTGAAATGCATTATTAATGCTTATAATAATAATTTATAATAATAATATATTATTACAATTAGAGACTTTAACTATAATTAGAGACTTTAACTGCTCTTAAGAAGTATTAAGATAGACTGAATTATATTATTTGCAGACTTAAAATAATAGTAATTCTATTGCTTTTATATATATAGAGCAGCAGTATTAAATCTACAGCTATAAATAGACTTTTCTATAGTTAAACATATTATACAAAAAAATCACATATATAGTTAAATTTCACACTACTCTTGCTATATCACTCTTCTTTATTATCCTCCTCTAAGTAATATATTTCTATTAATAATATATTACTTAAGATTTCTATCTAATTATCTTTATTGCTTTGCTCAACTTCATCTTATTTAATTTATAACTATATAAGTAGCATCTGTAATACTAACAGCAGTAGTGACAAAATGAAACTAAAGAGTTCTGAAATGCTTATAAAGTTAGCTATATTTAATAGTAAACAGCTCTATATATACTCACTATATCAACTAACTTTAACTAGCATACTATAGATCTCTTGCTTAATAGATTAATATAGCATTAAGGCGTTAATATATTAGAATAACTCTAACTTGCTTGAAATTAGTGCTGCAGAGTTTTTAACTAGTGCTGCTATTATCTCTCTTAGTAATCTAATATATATTCTTATATAAATATCTCTTTCTAACTCTTAATAGTTTAAATGAAGTTTAAAATGAGATATTACTTCAGAGAGGGCGTTAGACTGCCCTCTATAGTAAATACTGTTATTTATAAAGGATTTAATTAAGTTCTTAATATCTTTAGTAAGATATTAAGTAAAACCCTATTTAGTAAACTAAATATCTAGCAACTTATAAATTGCCTATAAGCTACTATCTACTGATTGCAGTTTCTATAGCTTCTTTTTAAACTTTTTATTAATATTATATTACTTACTGCAAATAGATATAAACTATTTAATAAAGCTAGCTACTTAATTTAAAGCTTTTTAGAGTAAATCTAATATTACTAGTGAGGATAAATAAATTGAGAGCATAATACTTAGTTAATAAGTGCTTAGAAGGTTTAATAGTAGAAGAGTTAGTAATAAATACTGTGAGATGTTTATATATAGCTAATATACTAGCAGCAACAGCAGTACTAGCAGCAGCAGCTATATATATAGGTTAAGATATTAAAGATAACAATCTAGCGCCCCTATATTGCTATAAATATTAATAATAGCATTACTGTTAGCATTAGTTAAGCTAGATCTTAACTCTAATAGTAGAAGTGTAGCATTTTCAGCTTTTTCTTTTATTATCACTATTATCTTCTGATTATTATTAACTTTAATAATATTCTTACTCTTTTTGCCTTAACATCTCTAATTCTCTATAAACTGGTTGTAAAGAATCTCACTAAGCAGTTTTTTAAGTAGTTCTATATTATTAATACTAGCCTGTCTAGCTATAAGAGCTTTTGCCTACTTCTCTATATAGTGAGATTTAATCTTATAATGCTTCTAGCTTAATATATAACACTAATTAAACTTCTTATCGCTTAAACTATTTTTATATTTCTAATACTCTAGGTAGATATATATATAGAGAAGTTATCTATATATATCTTCTTTTTAATGCTTAATATTTATAAGGTTGTTAAGCTTATAATTAATCGCCTCTTATATACTAGCTGAAATGCTTACTTAACTATCTTTTTAAAGTGTTTATATGCTAGTTACTATACTACTAGAGATTAGTATAATGCTATATTGCTACTTAATAGTAAAATAGACTTTACTTCTCTCTTCAGCTTGTTTAAGAGAGGTAATAATATTAACTTATAAAATATTTAGCTAAATAACCCCTCTAATAAATAGATATATCTAAGTGAAAATTAGCATTAGTTTAGATATATTAGTAAGCCTCCTCTAAGCAATAATAATAGCAATATTAGCCCTCTTCAGATTATATAAGTAAGCTATTTCTACTTTAAGTTAAATACTGCTATCTATCTTCTAACTTCTACTATTTGCATCTAATATATCAGCAATATTAAATCTATTATATATAATGCTCTTAATAGTTAGATTGAAAATAAGTAAACTATAACCTTTAAGCGCTAAGCTATAAGTAACTTAGATTTAAAGCAGAGCAGGTTTATTATTATTTATATCTTCCTCTTCTTTAACTATATTAAGAAATAATATAAATATATTATCAATATTATAGCAAGAAGCTATAAACATATTATCTGCAAATTAAATAGTTTAATAAGAGGTTAGGTTAACTAGAGTTAAATTTAGTTAAAATAGTAGTATTAATAAAAATAGAGTACTTTAGAGCTAGATTATCTATAGCAGATTTTTTTTTTGCTTTCTCTATATTATTATTGCTTTTTAGCAAGAAGATGCTTTTAGAGCTTTTTATAATAACAGAAAGGCTATATATATATACCTTCTTTATAGTATAAACTTAAAAGCTATTAATTTGTTAGCTTTAAGCCTAGAGTTAGCAATAATAACCTCTTCAGCAGCCTCAGCAGCCTCCTCAGCAGCAGCAGCCTAGCAAGCCTTTTCAGCAGGCATAACAATCCTAATTAACAGCAAAACAAAGCATTAAAAAAGATCTCTAGCAGCATTCTATGCTAATTGTTATATATATTATTATTTCTGCATACTATTAGCAATAGGTAACAGATAATATTTAGATAGGTTATTATCTGCCTGTTAAAGCGTGCAGCAGTGCTTAAGAGGCATTATAATGCCTTTAGATAATGAGATTTAATAGGAATAGATTAATTAAAGCCATCAGAATAGGTTAATTGCCATACTACAAATATCTATGTAGCGTTAGGCAAATTTTCATGCATATACAGGGATTATGCGTGCGTAATTTCAGCAAAAAGGGGGGGCGGACGCTGTCAACGCAACGGACTGTACTGCGAGTCAGCGCCGATAGAGACCAGACTTTAATTTCACGGATAATCTTCAACTACGAGGCCTCGTGCGTGGGTTTGCTCCAGCACTCCGTAAATGAGTTCCACGACGGACTCGCAAACATCAGAGAAATGGGTGCGCGGTGAACGGAGAATTTTCCCCGATTCCTCAGGGGTCCATCAACCACCGATCCTGGATCTTGATCTGTCCGAAATACCTCCCCTCCTCCGCCTGGACCAACGGGCCCTCGCCGTGACGGCGCGGTGCTTGGCGACGGTCCCGGGAGGACGGCAGCTGGAAGCTTGTCTCGTCCGGAAGCAGAAGGCCGCCGTAAAGTGCGTGTGTTTGATGCTACCATATCGCAATTTAATCGAGGAGCTAGACTGCCGTCAGGGGTAGGCTGTCGGCAGTGGGATGCCGTTCTTTTGTTGGGACATGGCGCCGGTCAGATAATCTGCTTGAACCGGTCGGCATCGTCTTCAATGCCGTGCTCTCCCAATAGTCGGGGTGTCGCTGGGTAGATGAACAGACAAGAAATTGAAAATGGCGACTTGATCTCCTCTTTAATCTTTCCGTGGCCGATGACTTCGACAGCGTGTGCCAAACAAATGGGATTTTGTTTGACCAAGACGGGACGAACTGCAACAATGACGCGGCTCATCGGCATCGTTTCTTTTCGTTTCACCAACCTTCCCCAGCAGGCCCCTGCAAACTCTCCAACAAGTCGTTCGTGGAAAGATAGAACTAGCGAATTACAAGGCGCGCTGCCGAGGAGGGATGCTGATGTTAAGTCACCTGGCAGGCAACACCCCTGACAGGGGAGCCGGGATGACGAGAATCGCCTGGTGGCCAGGCTCCGATAGCGCCACTCATTACTTTATTCCACACCTGTAGCCCCCGTTTGGGACGGCATTTGGGCAGGCGAGCGTGCAGCATGCCCACTGTCTGTGTTGTTGGTTTAATTAACACGGCGCTAGAATCCCGGCTGTAGACCAGTTTGTGCCATTTGTGGTCAGCCTGCGAGTTTCAACAACGCTCTCCGTACAATTTCCCACAAGCGATGGTCGGATCGTGGGGACTGTGGGCGGAAATGGGACGCGGCGCTGGTTCTGGAAAAGAATGCCCGTACCAAGATCGGTGGTCTGTTGGACGGGCTCGAGGAGGGGGGAAAAGGAGGAAGAGGAGGATGCAATCCCATATTTATCATCCTGAAGAGTCCCTCTCGTAGGCAATCGTCGCCTGTTTTGCTGTTCTTGTCACTCCCTTTCCCATTCCGTGTCTCTCATTTTTTGACTGTTAGTCGTTCATTCGTTCACAATATCTAACATGAAGTTCGCTTCCCTTTCACTCCTTGCGCTGGGCGCTATTCTCCCGGGATGGGCCGCCGCCGAGCTCTCCGGTACCGTCGGACCGACCACCACTCGTGAAGCCAAGGCGGCCAAGAAGACATGCAACATCACCAGCTACGGTGCCAAGACCGGTGCCACTGGTGACATCGGCGCCGCCCTCAAGGCTGCCTGGGATGCCTGCAAGACCGGCGGAGAGGTCCTGATTCCGTCCGGAGAATGGGGCATGAGCACTTGGCAGACGCTCTCCGGCGGTTCTGGTGTCTCGATCAACCTCGAGGGCACCATCTACCGCACCGGCACTGCTGGTGGCCACATGATCATTGTCCAGAAGTCCACCGACGTCGAGTTCTACAGCGGCAACTCCAAGGGTGCCATGCAGGGCTATGGCTATGAATTCCACAAGCGTAAGCCATCAATATTCTGCATTCACGTAGTCGCGATGCTAACAGAGATGCAGAGGGCAAGGGTGTCTATGGGTGAGACTGATGATTCTACACAATGCGTTCGTGCAATTCTAACCATGATCTTGCAGACCCCGTCTCCTGCGATTCGTGTCCGTCACCAACTTCAGCGTGCACGACATTGCTCTCGTTGACTCGCCCGCTTTCCACATCATCTTGGACACCTGCACGAACGGCGAGGTCTACAACATGATCATCCGCGGAGGAAACGAGGGTGGCCTTGACGGTCTCGACTTGATGGCCTGCACCAACGTCCACGTTCACGATGTTGAGGTTACTAACAAGGACGAGTGGTAAGTTCACTTTTCCCGGCCGCTGTTTTGCGATGCCCCACCGCACTTTGCTAGACGGGACCAGAAGCCGGCGTCTAGGCTCCGTGACTGTTCCGCGTGGGTAGACCTACGGCTAACAAGTCTTCAGCGTCACTGTCAAGAACAAGTCCAGCCACATCCTTATTGAGGACATCTTCTGCAATTGGTCTGGCGGCTGTGCTATCGGCTCCCTCGGCGCCGACACCGCCATCTCCGACATTACCTACCGCAACATCTACACCGTCAACTCTAACCAGATGATGATGATCAAGAACAACGGTGGTGACGGTGTTTTCCAGAACTCTCGCTTCGAGAACTTCATCGGCCACGGCAACGCCTACTCTCTGAAGATCGACTCTGCCTGGGCCGGACAGAGCAAGGTCTCAGGTAACGGTGTCGAGTACAAGAACCTGACCTTCTCCAACTGGAAGGGTACTGCTGCCAACGGTGCTTCTCGCGGCCCTGTTGTCGTCCTTTGCGCTGCTGCCGTCCCCTGCGAGAACATCGACGTCTCCAGCATCAACATCTGGACCGATGCTGGCTCGTCCATCGTCGACAAGTGCGAAAACGCCTTCGGCTCTGGACACTGCCTGCGCACCGGCTCCGGTACCTACACCAGCACCGCTACCACTAAGACTGTTGCCAACTACGAGGCCACCACCATGCCTGGCCAGATCACCGCCGGTCTTGGTCTCTCCACCTCCATCGACATCCCCGCTCTGCCCACCACCTTTTTCCCTGGCCAGAAGCCCAAGACCGCTCTGCTGGGCTCTGCCTAAGCGGATCTGTCGCTAGAACATACACCAGTCACACTGCTCACCTGTTGAGCTGATCATATTTTCCTGTACATACTTTATTGGAAAAGCCAAGCTGCACATATCATTCGGGAAATGATCATAATGTCCTCCGCAGATCTATAGTCTATGATTGATTTGTCGCTCCCCGTGATGATTCATCAACAGTCCCAGGTAGCTTCAAAGGGTGTCTAGTAGCTGACTTGAGACTGGATCCAACCATCGTCCAAGCCACCCATGGTAACTGGCTTCGTCCCCTTCACCCCCACGAATTCTTTCAGCTTCCCCCTTAGTAGATACGTAGGGGTACAACTCCAAGCATGACAGAAGCTGTTATTCCTGACATCACCATAAGGACTCGCCTTTGGGTCTGCCGGGTTGTAACACTCCCAAAACGTATCAGCGCCAGCCTTGACCATTCCTCCCCAGTAATCTGTCATAATCTCGATACACTTGTCATAACATCCCACGGTTGCAAGAGCGTCGCAGACGTGATGCCATAGATAGGGTGTAAGAGGCTTGAGAGCTTCAGGATGAGAAAGGGTATTGAGCAGCGCAGTCTGCGCCACATCCTTCGGGAAGGCCTCGGCCAGGACCAGCCATGATGCTGAGGCATAGCTCACCTGACTTTTGGGGCCAGATATGAAGACGCTTTCTGGTGAAAGGAAAGCCTTCGCTGCTTCGGTCATTTGGGCCACGAGATCCACAAAAGGGGCTTCTTTGCCGAGGGCTTTGGCCAGGGCATTCGCCGCTTTGAGGCAGTACAGGAGGACACCATGCTCGCCCGCGCTGTGTTCCAAGCCGGGTTGCCAATCGAGGAATTTCCATCCCTCACCCTTTGTTTCATCAAAGGCATGAGTATCAGGGTCCAGGTGTGATATTGCTCGTTTGACGCATCCAAGCACGGTTGGCCAAAGGTCGTGGCCGGCAGCGGTGTCACCCGATGCCGCCACATAGTCATTGACAATGGCCGCGAAGAGAGCGTCGTAGTCGACGATGTAGTCAGATGAAGGCGTCAGTTGCGGCTGCTCGAAGATGCACGCAGGTACCGAGTCATCTTCGCGAACCACGGCCGCAAATTGGAAGATGCAGCGCTTGACGAGATTGAAGTCTTTGAAAGTGCTGTAGTTTGCTAGGGCTTGTAACCGAAGGTCTCCGCTCCATAGTCGGCGATCGCGGCGAGGACCATCTTCGAAGACTGTCTGCATGCAGTCTCTCAAGGTTGAGATGCTGACATGGTCGATCTTCCGGAGAAGCTCATCACTAAACTCCAATGCCTCCAGTGGATGCGCCTGGCTGATGGCGCTCACGCACTCGCACTTGATATCCGAAAAGACAACTTTGAACTTGGGTGATGTGTCGATGACTTCGACTCGAAGAAACCGGAAGGAGTACCGGCGGCGCAATGTGACTAGCTCAGGGCACATGTCGATGTTGATGACCTCGTCCGGGAGCCAACTGGTACTGATCCAAGTCTTGACGTTGTCCATGCCCAAGGTCACGTCTAATGGAGACTCGCCAAAGGTGAGGCGCAACCTGCAAGGAGCGTCCATGTGCGATCCTCGGGACTCCAGACGAAACGCTACATATCCCACCATGTGGACGCCGAAGTCGAGAATGAAGTCATCTCCCTTTCCCCAAGCCTTTGACGGAAGCTGTTCGATAGTGCATCCCGCTGGCGCAGCACAAAGACCAAAGTACTGGCTGTCGTCTTTGTCGAACTTGATGACTCGCTGAGGTGTGCGCGCCCATCTGTGCAATTCGGGGCAGAGGTCATTGGCGACCTTCTCGAATCCTCGGTTCCATCTCGTCGGGAGAACGCTCTCGACCATGTCCTCGGGTGCATCAGACATGATGGTCTGAGGTTGAATGTTGTACTATTCTAGCTCGACAAGGAATGGCGTGCTGGAAGTCCTGGTTTGGTTGACGAGCCCGTCTAGGTCGTCTGGAATTACAGCTGAAAGCATGGGTTGAGGCTGGTTAATGTTGTTTTTGACACGCCACGATCACAAACAGTATTCGTAAACGCTTCGGTGTGACATCCTCCCGAGAAAGGCAGTCAAACCCACTTGCTCGGCAAAGCAACAAGTGTGGCTGCCGCTTCCGATTGCTCAATTGGGCCCGCCTCGTCATCGCGATGTCGGCGTGGGGAGATCCTAGTCGCGGTTTGCGGGGAAGAATGCGGTGACCTCGGACATTCTGCCTGCGGGCCTTGGCCCCAGGTAACTGCGTTATGTAAGCTGCGTTGTTCAAAAAAGAGACTTTTTGAGACTAATCAACAGGGTACTCACAGACAGCAGCCACCCTACTGCAAATCCTCCCACGCCCAGCACCACTGAATCTCAGCTAATAGAGCTATCTGCTATATTAAAGTTCCTAGTATATTTAACTACGCTATATCTGCTGCTCAGTATGAAGTGCTGTTATTAATAGCAGTTAGTATAGCCTTAAGGTCTTCTTAAGTTTGAGAGATTATATCTCTATATTATATAATATTAAGCAGAGCTATATAGATGCTTAAGAGATATATCTAAATATTTTAGTAGTTATTTAAGTTATTTACTGTTAAGATATTAATATTTCTCTTAAAGTGAAAGTAGTAGTTAAAGAAGTTTAGCTAGAAATAAATATAATAATAGAAAGCTAAATTGCAATTAGGGTTTCTATTGATATTGTAATATATATTAAAGGCATTTTATAAGCTGAGACTAAAGCTTATTAATATTTTAGCTGTACTAAAAGTAGTATATGTTAACATATAACATCTTATATAATAATAATAATACTTATAATAATACTTACTTACTTAAATATTCTATATAAAATAAACTAATAGACTTTAAGGTATAAAACCTTATATAAAAATACTCTATTTATTATAACCTATAACTATAATATTGATTATATAATACATATAGTTACGTAAGCACCTTATGTAATTAGCAGTTTAGCAGGCTACGTTTCAGGTTATCTTTCCCCTCCTTTTTCCCTACCTTAGGATGCAACCTGCCAACAACATCAACCAGAATCATCATAATACATTCCTTCTCTATCAATTATCTATACAAATAAATGCCCATAAATGCTGAGGATTATCACATTTTATCATAACATATCTCCATCTATAACCCTATACTATATAGGCGCATATACTACGCCCCTGAATACTCTTATACCTGTGCTAACAGTATATATAATAAGGATAGAGTTATAATGCTATGATTTTTATCCAGCTTAGCTAGTTATAGCTATACTGATCCTTTCTCTCAGGGTTCTCTGCAACCTTAAGAGATGAGGCTAAATGCAGGCAGGATATCTGTTAATATCTAGAAGCTTATTAGTTAAAAAAAAAAAAAAAAAAAATCTCTTTCTAGAATACTAAAAAAAACTGGGTAATAAAACCAAAGTGACCTTGGACATTCTGAATCAAGCTGAGTCTGGAACATCGATCACGCGGACAACTAAGGGTTCAACTGCGGTAAAACTGCGGTGAAGTCGCGGCTAGACTAGGTTATTTTGAGGTGTTTACAGAATTAGTTCAGGTTTTCTTGCCAATTTTTCTCCTTGGCGTGGTCATTAGATCGAAGCCGCTCTTCAGATGAAAGAGGGTCCTTGGACATTAGCATGATGCCGAGCTGCCGTCACACCATTGGCTTCCCAGCCATCAGCGGTTGCTGTCAATTTTCTGCGTCTGATCTTCTTTGCGCTTAACTTGTCTTCAGTTGGACACCAAATGTCTTCAACTCGCGATTCAAGTTCTTGTAAATTACACCCGAGTTCAAAGATCTGGCCCTAATGATGTTTCCCTTTCGTTCTTCAGCAGCGACTTGCCAAGGCAACACGAAGGAAAGCCAACTTTCCGGGTCAAACCCCGCGTCCCTCGTGGTATTCTCCACAGAGACCCGTCGGCAATTGCACGCTACTGTGGGGTCCCCAGATTAGGACCGAGAAGACGGGTCATTGACACGTCTGGTCCAGGCCCTCCCGCTGTTGACGACCGGGGCCACGGCCAAGTTCATCTCAAGGATCCTCACAACACCCCTAAATAGGTTAGACATCATCAAAAGATAGCCAACCACGAGGCCCAAGGCTTTTCTTCGGAAGAGATACTGACTCAGGAAGACCCAGCTACCAGGCATGTCGTTGACTCTCTTCCTTGGTAAACGTATTGCCGGCCATAATTCCGCGCCATCACTGAAACGCACTGGCATCATGCGAACACAGTCCGACATGGGCAGGAACCGGCCCCTCCCCCGCAGGAAGTCAGCCATCTGGTCGGGTATTCAGGCCACTCTTGGGCTGGATAGCGTTCACGCTCGGTCCATGGCTCGGGGCTGAAGTATTCTTTCGAGGAAGGGCCCCAGACAATGGGCTCTGTTCGGCCCATCATTCGAACGACTTTGATCCGAGGAAGTGCCTACGATTTCCTCGACGAGATCTAGTTGCAAATCGTTCCTGAGAATAAGAACCGGGGCCATTCCCGGAAAACCGTAACTTTGGACCCAGTTCCCCAGACTCGTCTCCTCAGCTTCCCCAGATCGTCGGGGCCAACCCCAGAATCCTTCAGCAGTTTAAACTTCTTTTTCCGGGGAATCACCGCACCGATTACCTTAGCCAGCCATGGCCGAACACAACCTTGAAGCGTCGAAGACGCCCATCGTCGCCGAAAAGGACGATATCGCCGCGGCCAAGGGCGAGCATGTCGAAGAGATTGGCCACGCTGCCACCGCTGAGGATCACGTGGAAACTCCTTTGCAGGCCATCAAGAATCAGCCGTGGGCGTTTCTGTGGTGTGTCTACGCCATCTACGTCCTTATCCTCACCAGTTTCGACAACCAGGCGGGCGGCAGCATTCTGAGTATCCCAGAGTTCCGCAAAGATTTCGGCAATGAATTCAATGGCGACTACGTACTTCCCGCGAAGTGGCAATCTGCCTACAGTGGAGCGCCTGTGGCATCGTGAGTGACACCAACACACGATTATGATAGATCAATTGCTGACAACTTCATTTACAGTGCCGTCATTGGATCCATTGGTGCTGGCTATATCACAGATATCATCGGCCGAAAGTGGACATACTTCATCAGCTACATCTTCATCTTCGTCGGAATCACCCTCGAGACTACCAGCACGACCAACGAACTGTTCTTCGCCGGAAAGTTCATCGCAGGCTTTCCCATTGGAGCCTTCATTACCGTCAGCATGACGTACATCGGCGAGATTGCGCCTCTGGCTCTTCGTGGTATCCTGACCGCCGCCGCCGCCATCGCTTTCACAATCGGTCCTTTCATTGTCTCCCTCATTGTCAACGCGACAGGTGCTCGCAATGACCGCTGGGCCTATCGAGCTATCTTTGTTTCTCAATATGGTGTGAGCGGCTTGGGAATTCTCGCATTGGCCTTCATGCCAGAGTCTCCGTGGTGGCTGGTGAACAAGGGCAAGATTCAGAAGGCTGCGAAGTCCCTGAGCCGTCTTGGCTATGACGCAGTACAGGCTGAGAAACGTCTCTCGATTATCACGACCACTTTGGCCGAGGTGCGCAAGGAGACGGAGGGTGCCAGTTATGCCGAGTGTTTTCGCAAGTCGAACTTGCGTCGCACTATCATCTCTGTCATGCCCCTGAGTATCCAGGCCCTGTGTGGTGTCTACTTCGTGTCCGCCTACAGCACATACTACCAACAACTGGCTGGCTACAGCACCCAGGAGAGCTTCATTCTGGCAATTGTTCAACAAGTCATTTCGATGCTTGGCAATGTTGTCTCCTGGTTTCTCATCGACAGAGTCGGCCGTCGGGGGCTGACTCTCTACGGCATGTGCATCCTCACGACCCTCCTCATGATTACTGGTGGTCTTGCCGTCGCTGGAACTCCTGGTGCCGTGAAGGGAACAGTTGCGCTACTCCTGATCTACTGCTTCTTCTACAATGTCACCATTGGCGCGACAGCCTACTCTTTGTTGACCGAGGTTGCCACATCTCGACTTCGTGCTAAGACTGCCTCTATGGCCTTGGCTCTTCAGAATGCCCTCTTCGTAAGCGTCTTTCCTCTGGACCTTCCTCAATTGGCCTTGACTAACAGCTATCGTTCTAGACCATGTGGGCTTTCGTCATTCCCTTCCTGTGAGTAGACCTGCGAGACAATTTTATTAATGACGAGTTCTAATATGAATATCAGTTTCAATCCCGACCAAGCGAACTTGCAAGCGAAGGTTGCCTTCATTTTTGGTGCCTTCTCCATTCTGTCCACAGTTTACCTCTTCCTATATCAGCCTGAGGTCGCCGGCAGGTCTTACGAGGAGCTTGATGAGATGTTCATGAAGAAGGTTCCTGCACGCGACTTCAAGAGCTATAAGACGGAGGTTGAGGAGAAGAGCGAGCGTGCTGTTGCTGAGAACATTTGATACCCACGTTGCGGGATGTTCGTCCCGAGAAAGAGATGACACGATACACATACTGAAATGAACGACGCTTAAGGAAACATTGATATAAGGGCGCTCAAGTCCAGCTGGTGTGGCTTGATATCAGTATCTGAGCCTGTGTGAGAACAGTCCCCAAGGCATATTTCCCATGTTTGTGTTGCCATAGGCGAGAAGAATTGCACGACCCAGAAGGTGTGAAGGATGTGTCCGCCATTTTCAATTAGTTCGAATTGATCGCTAGGCTGACTCTTATGCACGAGATCGGGTAACATGTCTTTGTCTGAACGCCTTACGCGCATACATCTTAGCTCTACATGTTCTACATGCATGGCAGGCTACGGCCAAGTCCTCTGCGTTATGTTCTCTTATCTTGCTCTTCGTCTCTAACCACAGTTCAATGATGTTTTTGAGTGCTTCTGATTCACGTGATATCATTGAGATGTTTGGAGCCCAATCACGATATGGACTTTTCGGTATGTTTTACCGTCATGGGACTTCACTGGCAGGGGCAGTCGGCATACCGCAGAGGATGCAGCTACTCAACGCAGTGTGATTGGCCGATTCTTATGCCTTACCGGTCTCATGAGAAATTAGATGGATTGCGTGCGGTTCCTGTGCAGATGGAGTGCCGTTCGCTGCTATTCTGTCGAGTTTGCTAGCAAGAATAACCATGCGTAACTGTTGGTCTCACAGGACCAGCTAGCTGGTAGGGCACTGTGGGCAGCAAATATCGTATTATATTAACTGCGTTAGTGGTGATGTGGATGAGGTTAACTGCGTTAGAGGCAGCGGCTGCGATCGCTGCGTTGATCGCAGAGGCTGGCGCCTTATGTAATCGCTAATTATATAAGGCGCGCCCAGCTCAATTAACGCTGCAATAGGCTGGCGTTGCTAACATTAGCAACTTTCTCTTTTTGCTAGCATTAATATAATTAACAGTAACTATAGTATAATTTGAAAAGAAGTTATTAAATAATATATAATATAAAAAGCAGTAATTGCTAGTAATTACAGTAATTACCTAATAATTGCTTATAACTCTTGCTATAGCAGTTGCTTTATAACTGTTGCTTAATTCTGCTCTAAGCTGGCAGCAGCAATTAGTGCTACTTAAGCCTATATAACTTATCTCTCTATTTATATTATTGCTAAGTTTATATTAAGGAAGTATATAAGATATTAGTTAAGCTTTATTTTAGTAAAAGTGTTAGTAAAGTTATTATTGCTGTTAATCTATTATATTTTATATAGCTTGCAGTGCTTATATAACTGCTATAGAGCTATAATATTAATTATTAAATGCTTCTCTTTTATAATACTTAGCTTAATAAGGTATTTGTATAGTAAGTATAAGTTAGTATAGATAATAGTAAGTATTAGAGGTAGGCTGAGCTATTTAGTAATTATTTAGAGGATTATAGAGATAGCATAAGCTATATTAATGCTAGCAACTATACTATAAACCTCAGAAGCTAGTACACTTTAAGTAACTTACTTACTTTTTATTAAACTAAAGTGGATAATATTGCTGTTAATTATAAACTTATTCTTATTAGAAGGGGTTTTATTAGTGAGAATAATAGTGAAGCTAAGCTGCAATATTAAGTTAATATTATTAGCAAATAAGCTGTTAATAAAGATAAAAAGCTTAGCAGTTAATAAGTTGATAGGTATAAATATTAATTTTTATGCTAGTGAGGCTATTTGCTACTATAGTTATATATTATAACAGAGTAAAGGAGAAAACTTATTAGATATGCTAAGCACTCCACTTTAGGCGAAAATCTTCTAAAGAATTCCTAAGCATTTATATATTAATTCCTTTATAACTAAAAGAAATATATAGATAAATATATAAATATAAGCCTAACTAAGTTATACTTCATCTATAACTTCTATCCTTTTTATCTTTCTAGTTATATAATTCCTTAAGAGAAAATAAGCTGCTGAGAAGAAGTTTAATAGCATTATCTCTATAATATTCTGCTCTATTATAGTTTTAAATAATTTAAGAGATATAGTAAGAATTAATAAAAATAATAAAGAAGATAAAAAGCAAGCCTAACTAAAGCTAGAGAAGCTTAAAAATACCTATTTTTATTTAATTGCTAAAGAGTGGGATTTAGTAGACTTTTGCTATAAGTTAGGTTAAAAAATCCTATAAGCTATCTTAAAGAATTAATTACTAAAGTTATTAAGAGAAATAAAAAAAATATAAAAATAAGTATATTTTTTATTTATCTATTTAGTCTTTTTTGTTATAAGCTGACTAAGCTTCTATCTACTTATATAAGCTATTTCCTCTTATAATAACGCTTAATGCTTATAAAAACGCCTATCTAATTTCTTACTTCTAAGTTAAAAGTATTAAAAATTCTAAAAATTCTAAAAATTCTGCTCTCTTCTATATATCTCTTAAGTCTTTTATATACTAAAGAGAAAAAGACTTAATTAGCTTTACTTTATATATTCAATATTATATTTAGCTTTTAAAGCTCTCAAGCTAGTGTTTTTGCTTTATTTTAAGTTTATAGCTATTTTTTGCTCTATATAAACAGCATTATTATCTTTTTTTCACAGCTTTTTAGTGCGCTATATATTAAGTAGAAGGTATCCTTTTAGTATAGTTAGAAGTAAATAAAAATCTTAAAGCTTTATATACTAAGCAATATCTTTAATTAGGTTATTTTATATAAGAAGAAATTAGTTTAAAGTATAGTTGCTTAGTCTATTAACTTTTTTAAACAAATTAAGCCTTTCTTTTTATCTCTCAGCTTTAGCTTAATATATTGCTCTTTAAAGGTTTTTTATTTTAACCTGCTGATTAAGCTTTTTCTTTATTTCTTCAAAAGGATAATCTGCTCTTTTAGTATTATCTATATAAGTTAAAGAATTAAGGTCTTTATATCTTATAAGGTTGTCTAAGTTATAAGTTTTAGAGGGAGTAATTAAGTCTTCTTTAGTAATTATTACTAAATCTTAAGAAACTAAAGACTGATTAAGATAAGCTAAGTATAGTTTTTTAACTCTTTCTTCTGCTAAGTTAGTATTAGCAGATCTTTAGCTTTTGCTGTTTTTAGCTATAATTTCTATAGTATTAATGTATTTGTTAAAGGTTTAATTAGGCTTAGCTTAAAGTCTTTTAATATTATTGCTTCTTTTAAAGCTAAACTTATTAATAATAAGCTAGACTTAGTAATTAAAAAGAAGTTTATAATAGTTATTTATTGCAATTTTATTATTTAATATATATTTTAATTAAGTTATCTTTAAGCTGTAGTTCTTTTTGCAAAATATATAATAAGTGAAGTTAGTATAATAGAAGCTATACTTTTAGATATTATCTAATAATTTAAGTTAGAAGTTTGAAATAATAAAAATAATATAATTAATAATGTTTTATATTTCTGCTAGCACTTTATAGATTTTATATTAATTTCTAATAAGTTTTACTATTTCTTAAAATTTAGTTTAAAAAGTATTAGAAGTAGTAGCAATAGATCTAAAGTTTTAAATAAAGTTTAAGTAGAGATATAAACTACTTCTCTAATTAATAATTATAATTAAAAACTAACTACTACTCTTATAAGTTCTAATAAAAATAATAAAGTCTTATTCTTCTAAAAACTTCTCTTTTTTTCTACTAGCTTTTATATTGCTATTTTTAGTCTAAAAAGTAAGCATTATATAGATCTTTAAACAGCTTTTCTTATTAATATCTTTAATAGCAAACTTATAGGCTGATTTAATATATTTAGCTTTAAAGAGGTCTTTTCTCTAAAAGCAACCTAAAAGGTTATAAAGGTTAAAAAAGTATTTTTTTTAGGTTTTTTAACTCTATTTATACTACTAGTAATTATTACTAATTTTAGTGAATTTATTGCTTTATTACTTAATTAGTATTATATTTATAGCATTTTTACTTCTATATATCTATTTAAGTATAAAGTGGTCTTTAGTAACTTTAAGCTTTAAGGTGTTTATAAGCTTCTGTAGGTTAATTAAGGCTTTAATAAGCTTAATTATATTGAATATAATCTTAAGAAGACTATTTTTAAGATAAATAAAAAAAATATATTGGCTTTTTTTAATTAATATATTAACTATATTAAAAATATTTATATTAAGGTAGCAATTTAAAATAAAAAAGTTTTCACTTCTTAAAAGTTAAAATATATTTTTAATCTATTTAGTTATTTTATATTTAACTAACTGATCTTTATAAAAGCAGTAGATATAGATCAAAAGGTTTTTATAGATCTCTTTAATATTATTTATATTCTAAATGCTCTTTTAGACTTTATAGAGAATAAGAGAGCGAGAGAAGCTAAAAAGAAGAAAAGAAGCAGCAGATATTTTGCTGTTTTTAATTGCTAAAGAAGAGAAATAAATATATAGATAGTTATAAAGTAAGTTAAATAGTTTTATATTATGATTTTTTCAGACTTATAGTAATAAAATATCTTAAAAAGAAGAAAAGAATTAAGAAGGTGAAGGTATAATAAGTGAATAGAAAAGTTATTAATTATAATAATAATTTTTATTAAAAGTTAATAAAAGTAAATAAAAGAATTAGAAATATGATTTTTAGATTATTCTAGTGATAGTTAGGTTTAATTAAAGTGTTAAAGTTAAATATAAAAGTGGTTATTAAAGTAAGGCAGTTATTATATATAAATATATAAAGATGTTTAGTAAAAGGTTAATAAGTTGAAGTGTTTTTTTTTATAGATATAAGAAAAGTGAATTTAGTGCTAGCAGTTAATATTTCTTCTAAAAATATAGTTTTTAGGTGAGGAAAGAGTTAGTTAGTTATATAAAGTAGTTTTTTAAAAGTGAGATTAATATAGTTATTAGAAATGTTTAATAATTTTTTAAAAGTGAAATTAGATGCTAAAAGTTATAAATAGAAAAAGAAAAAGTAATTAGTGAAATTTAGTAATATAGAAGTAACTAAAGTTAAATATAGTTGCTAAATGCTTAGTTAGACTTATAGTAATATGTTTTTAAGAGAAAAGTTAATATAGTGGTTATAAAAGAGTTAAAGGTTTTTTATAATCTGTTTATAAGTTGCTTTAGGGTTAAATACCTCTTTTTATAGATAGTAGCATTTAAATTAATATATCTGCTTTGCTCTTATTATTTAAACTTAAATAAATGCATTCTTTTTAGTTTAGTTAACTTTAGATTTAAAGTGAAAGGCTTTTTGAATTATTTTTTGTTCTATTAATAGATTACTATAGTAAATAAGCCTTTAAGTTATTATAACTGCTGTTTTTAGTATTAACTACCTCTTTAGTTAAATATAAAAAGGTGTGTTTTTTCTGCTTAGCTATAACTTTTCTTTCTTTCTCTTAATATATTAATTTTTATATTTCTTAGTCTAACTAACTTTTTATAATAACAGTTAGACCTTCTTAAGTTATATAATATATATAGTTATAAATATTAAAATTAACTTTAGTTATGTTTATATTACTGCTTAAAATACTTTATATAAGCTCTTTTTCTTCTCTTTTATTTCTGCTGCTGCTATTAATAAGCTAAGTAAAAATAATAAATTTCACTTATATTAAACTATTATAACTGCTTTAGTTATAATAAGTTAATTTTAGCTTTAACTAAGTTAATTACTAATTTATTTATAAGCTTCTCTTTTTCTCTTATAGACTTTAGTTAAAGGTTCTATTAGCTTAATCTGATATAAACTTAGATTTATAGATAGACTTAATATTTAAGATTATACTAAAGCTGTAGTAAAATAGTTCTAAAAGTTACTTCTGAAGTTTTTTATTATATATATAGCTCTAACTAAAAAGTAAAGAGTATTTCCTAGCTAGCTGTTTTTTATATATAAGGTTTATATTACTAAAAGCTATTTTAGTTTTTAGAAGCAGTTATATTAGAAGTTAAATAAATTAGAAGCAGTTAAAGCTTTATTAATATATATATATAGTAACTACAACTTTTATTTCTATAATAAATACTTTAAATAATAAGCTAAAATATCTTTTAAAGTTGCTGAAAGTAGTTAGGCAGTTATAATAGTTTTGCTATTCTAAAAATATATTTCTTATTAAACTAAGTGAAAAAAAGCTTATTCTAACTATATCTACTATAAGAAGAGCTTATTATACTTATATAAAGCTAACTATAATAAAGAAGAGATAAAATAAGTTAGATATATTGAGAAAAACATTTTATAAAAGAATATTTCTAATAGCATATTTTATAAAAATAGTAGAAAAGTTAGGTTCTTTTTTAACAGCTAGTTAGATTTTCTTTTAAGTGAAAAAATTAAAAAAGATTATAGAAAGTTTCTTAATTAAATAAATAATTTAAATAGAGAGTTTAAGTTTAATAAAAATAAAAATATTCTGCCTATTAAGCTTCTTATAATAACTTAAGCTGTAGTTAGATAGGTAAGCTACTTAAAAGTAGAAAAAGAAGCTTTATATATAAAATAGAAGTATAGTATAGTTTTTAGCAATAGTAGCTTTTAGTGAAATATTTAGACTAGCTTAGATTTAAATTTTTTAAAGTTAATATTAGTTTCTTTTAAGCTTTTTAGTATTTTTCAGTCTTTTAAGATTTTAATTAGTTTTTATTATTATATATCTCTCCTTCTTTTATAAAAATATATATTAAAGGCAAAAAAAGCAACATAAATATATAATTAATGCAAATTATAATGCAAAAGTAACTAAATATAAATAAATAAAACACTAGTTTGCTTACTAAAAATATATAGAAATTAATAAATTTTATAATTTAGCTGTCTTTTAGCTCTTCTATATTTTTATAATAGCTGTTAAACTTTTTGTTTTTAGCAGAAATACTTACTACTATTTTATTCTTTTTCTATTAAATATTAATTTCAGTTTATAAAGTTTTATTTTATTCTTATAATTACTTAATTTGCATTTTTATAGCATTAATATTATTAATTTCTACTTCTTTTAGTATAGATATCTTATTAAGGTTTAAAATCTTTATTAGGCTAGGCATATTAAAATCTAGTTAATTTACTGCAGAAAAGACTTTACTAAAAGCTTCTTTAAGGTCTAATTAAACTTCTATTTCAGAAATATTATTTAGATAGCTATTTTTATTTACTATAAATTTCTTTAAGCAGTTGCTAGCTATTATTTGCTTAATTAGAAGTTTAATAAGTGTTTTAAGTAAATAAAATGAAGTTTAAAGAGATATTTACTAAATTTAAAAAAGACTTAGCTATTATATATTAAGTTTATTAGAAAAACTTTTATTAATAAACAGCTTTATATTATATATAAAAATAATATTGCTAACTTATAATTGCTTATATTACATCTTATACTTATTTCTCTAATTATAGTTTTTAGCAACTTAGCAATATTATTTTGCTATATATTTAAAAGTAATATACTAATTTAAATTAAGTTATTTAAATATCTATATATAAAAGAGAAGCTTAATTTCAGTATTAATAACTTTTAACTAGTTTAAAACTTACTAAGTAATACTTTTTATCTTAATTAGAGTAATAAAGTTATATCTATAGATAAGGTAAAAAGGAGAATATTTTATAAAAGATCTAATAGATATTTAATCAGCAAATAAAGCTGTATAAAAGACTGAAATTTAATTCTTTTTACTGAAGTCTAACTAAGTTATAAAGGCATAGATAAGAAGTTAGTAGCCTTTTTCTATAAGTTTATTAGCCTTTAAATTATATATTGAAATAATAAAATATTATTTTCTATAGATTTAATTAAGTTTCTTAATAAACCTTTTATTTTTTAAGCTTCTATTAATAATAAGAAGTCTATAAATCTTATAATAACAGATAACATCTTCCTAAATAAACTTAGCTATTATCTTTAAGTTAACATTTTTAGAAAGCTAATAAGCCTCTATATATCTAATAAGCATATTATAAGCTTCAGCTAAAGAGTAATTATTAACTTTTTAGATATCAATATAGATATATTGAAATAAGATCTCTAAGAGTATAGAAAAGATATAAAGGTTTTTAAATTGCTTTAGTTAAGCTTAAGTATAAAGTAAGCAGCTTTTAATCTTATTACTTATTATTTAATATATATTTTCTCAGATATATTATTTTTAAAGTTTAATATATATTATATTGCAGCCTTAATAGCCTCTTTTAGTATATATATACTAGATTAACTTCTTTTATTCTTCTTTATTATTAACTACTTACTTTAGTATAAGGTTTAATTTTATTTCTTTTTGAAAGAGAAAACTATTTTAAAGTAAGTATTTTGCAGTATATAATTTGAATTTCTTAAAGTTAATCTAAGAGATAGACTTAAGGTGTAATAATAAAGCTAAATATTTAGCAATTTGCTTTAAATATTAAGACTAAGCTTATTTAAAGCTTAATAAATCTTTTGCTTTTAGTTAGAGGTTTTCTTTAGCTTTAAGTGTATAAATAGAATTATTAATTATCTTATTTAAGTTTTCCTCTTATTTAGCTTTATAAATATTAGATTTTTCTGCTAGTTTTTATAAAAGACTATCTATAGCTTTATTCTTTATATTTAATATATAGCAAATATTAAAGTTGAATATTTTAATTTATATAATCTATTAAGTTAGAATTGCTTTAAGTAAGTTAGAAGTAGTGCTATTAATTTAGTCTATAAGAACTTTTATATTAGTTTTAAAAGTAAATTATATACTATAGAAGTAGTTTTAAAGCTTTTTGAAAATAAATAAGACTAACTGAAGCTTAAGCTTTTCTATATTATAATTAAAAGCTATATCTATTTAAATCCTACTTTTATATCTAGTAATATATCTTTTGCTTTAATAATATTATTTAAATATAGCTTTCTACTTTTTAATATTTATATCAGTTAATAAATAGATTTCACTAGCTTCTTCTTTATAATTAATTAAGCAAAGCAGTAAAAAGCTAATTAAATAAAGCTTAAAGGATTCTATAGCTGCTTATTATTTTAGCTTTTACTTAAAAAGCATTCTTTTTCAAAAGAGCTTTACTAATAGAGCAGAAATAGTATTATAATTTTTAATTTATACTTAATAAAACCTTATAATACTAAAAAAGCTTTTAATAGCAGTAATATTATTACACTTCTTTTATTTAAAAATCTTAATCACTTTATTTTAGTTAAGCTTATATCTCTTACTGCCTACTATATAATTAAAGAGGTTAATAGCAGGCTGATAAATTTAAGATTTTTCAAGAGAAATTATAATACTAGTAAGCTTAAGATTTTAAAGAACTATATTTAGATTTATAAAATGCTTAAAGATATATAGATATACTTTTAGAAGCTTAATTATTTAGTTATTATTATATATTGTTCTAAGCCTTCTAATAGGAATATTATTAAAAAAAGGTTAATAAACGCTTAGAATAAAGTTATAAAGAATTCTTATTATAACTTTTATAAATTAAATAACTGAATTTATTGCCTTTTAAAGCAGAATGTATATTTTAAATAGCTTTAGAAGTATAGCAAATATAATTAGGTTTCAGTTTAACTTATTAAATAAAACTTAGTTATATCTAGAAAATAGGTTTAAAAGGCTTATAATCTTATAGTTAGCAAAATCTTCTAAGAATTTATTAGCTTTTAGAGGAATAAAAGTATCTCTAATGCTGATCTTATTAAGCTTTATATATAAGTTAATCAGCTTTATATTGCTATCTTTTTTAGTAATAAAAAACTAAAAGTTTTTATATAACTTATAGGATTTTTTAAGAACTTTATATATAACTTATAATCTAAATATATTAATAACTTTACTCTATAAGGCTTTAGAAATAGAAATTCCCTTCTCTTGCTAAGCAATATATAAAATAATTTTAATCTTCTATAGCAGAACTATATAAAGATTAATACAGCTATATTTTATGAAATTCTATGTAAATACTCTTTTTCAGTTTATAAAGATATATTTAAGCATTTTAATCTCTTTTAACAAAAGATATAGTTAAGCAACTTTAAGCTTTAGAAACCTTTTAGAAGTAAAATAAGTGTTTTAGTTAAACTGCGCAAATTATAAGTATATATAGCTTATAAAAAAGGAGTTAAAAAGTTAATAATAGCTTTCTACTTCTTAAGTTAAGATTCTTTTTCAGTTTTTCTGCTTATTAGAAATAAATCTATCTGAAGGTGAATTATTAATTAAATAGATTTTCTTATTTTTATATTTATATATTATATAGATATTAATAAAGCTTTAGTTAGACTTAAAATCTCTTTTTACTAACTTATAGAGCGCTTAATCTTTTAAAATATTAAGAAGATAGTATTAACTTTTAATACTCTTTAAAAGGTAAACTTAGATAGTTTTTATAATTAGAGTAACTGCTGCTTTAGTAATAGTCTTTAAAACGTTAAGTGCTGCTAAAAGTGAGATTAAAGTAAAGCATTAATTAGTTTTAAGAGTAGCTTCTTTTTAATTAAAAAAGTTAAGTTTCTTCTCTTTTTAAGTAAGAAGGTGTTTTCTTTTATAGTCTATAATAATATTAATATAACAGGCTTAAACCTTATTATATATATTGCTAAGGTTTTAATTAGTTTTAAGCTGCTCTTTAGCAGCTTTAGAAGCATTATAAATGTTTTTTATATAGTTTTCCTACTTAGAGAAGTATTACTAAATTTAATATAAGAAATCTAATTGCATAAAGTTAATTAAGATATTAATCTTTTTAACTTTATTGCTTCTGCAGTCTTTTATTTTTATTATAGCTGTAATAAAGCGTTTTAAGTATTTAAAAGTAAGCTTAGCAGAAACAGCAAATAGAAGACTAAAGAGCAAGTTATAGTTAATAGTTTTAAAGTTAATAAATATTATAGTTATTATAATCTTATAGTTATTAACTTAAATAGATATATAATATACCTTAATAAAGTGCAGCTTTAGGTCACTTTTAGCTATTATTTTTATTATTAAAGTAGTTATAGAAATCAGAATATTATAGTTTAAAACATATTAATAGCTTATAAGACTAAACTTTATACTAATATTAATAATGCTTAATATAGATAAGTAGTTATTAGAGTATTTACTTCTAACTGTAATTTTTAAAATTAACTATAGTATAATAATTATTAGAGCTATTTAGTTAATAGCTATAAAAACAACAGCTTTAACTGAAAGGACTTTTAGACAGTTTTAAGTTTAAATAACTTTATTATATTTAGAAACCTAGTTAGTTTATTAAGCTTTTTCTTTTAAGGTTTTAGTGAAATCTATAAAGTTAATAGGAATAAGTATATAAATAACTCCTTTTAAATTATTTATAAATATATATATCTTTCTAATAAACTTCTCTTTATACTTAAGCTAGATTTTATAAACCTTTTTAATTAATAGACTAATTAAGCTATATAGTTTATATAAGATAAGTTTATTAATTAATTTCTTATCTTTAATAGATTTTTAGTTCTTACTGTTAAAGAATATAGCTAGCTAGAAGTTATCTTTTAGAAGAGATAGCTTTAGAATTAGTTTTAAAAGAGAAATTTTAATAACTTTGCTAGATATTGCTTCTCTTTCTGTTTCACCTGCTCTTTTTAGTTCTAAGATATTAGCAAGAGCAGAAACTTATTCAGAAAGGATTCCTTCTTCTATTTTAATATCTAAGTTTTCTTTTTACTTATTTTAATTGCAAGAGATATCTTCTTCTGCAATCTCTTTTTTTAATAAGTTTAATTAACTTTCAGAGCGAATTTAAAAAGAAGAAGGTCTCTTTAAGATAGTTAGAGTGTCTTTAATATCTTATATACTGAAGTAGATTTTCTTAAAAAGAGACTTTAAAAGCTTCTTTTTAACTTTTCTAAAATCTAATAGCTTTATCTTTTTCTATAGAAATAAGTTAGTCTTATATATTTTTAACTAAGTTATTATAAGCCTAAATACTATAAAATTAAGTGAATCTTTTTTAGTTATATTATTTAGTTAAGCTAGGTTATATAGTTGAAATATATAGGTATAATTTTTATATTTCAGCTTACTGACAGCTAAAACTTAGAAAGCAGAAGCCTAACTAGACGTCTTATTATCTAATATAACACTTCTTTTTTCTATAAATCTATAAGAAACTTTAATTAAGTTATAGTTATTTTAGTTTTATAGGATTTTAATAAGTATAAACTAAAAGTAGCTAATATTTTGCTTAAGAATTTCAATAGCTTAAGCCTTTATAGCTTTATAACTATTTTAATTTTTAAAGTGAGTAATAATAACTTCTCAGTTAAGCTTGCTTTTTTATTTTAATAAGGTAATAATTATCTAAGAGATAAAAAACTTATTATTTTGAGGTCTATAAGAATAATGCTTTTAAAAATATTAAATCAGACTACTTCTCTTATTAGCTATTTTTTAAAGATAATAGCTCTCTTTAAAGTTATAATTTATACAGCTTGCATATTAGCACTAACTATATAGTTTATAAAGGAAAAGCTTAAGGTTTTCTTTATTAACTTTACCTAAATAGACTGAAGTTAACTAGTGATCTTTTGCAGCTAGAGAGAAATATATAATCTTTTTAGTAGAGATTTTTCAGTTATTTATTATCTTTATTAAGTTAGAAAGCTGTTAATTCAAAAGTTAGTTTTAAAAACTTTTGACATTTTAATCAGGCTTAGCTTTATTTCTCTTAGCTTATAGAGAGAGAGAAGCTTTTCCTTTTAGAGCTTTTAAGAGTGCAGCAAATAAGGTATAAGTAGAGGCAGCAATCTAAAAGGTTTGTTTTTAAGTAGCTTTAGAGCTAAGCTAATTTATTAAATTAATTTTAAACTTATTAAAGTCTCCTTTTTTGAATAGCTTATAGATATTAGTTTTTATAAATAGAGCTATTTTATTTAAAGCTAACTAATTAAATTTTAATGCAGTTATTTAGATAATTTAAAAGCTAGTTATAATATTAAAGTTATATTTTGCAGCTTTAGTTTGAATATTATTAATCTTTTATAAGAACTATATTATTATTTTATAGTTTAAATTATTAATTATTAGTGTTAAAGAAATAATCTAGCTAATTTAGTTATTTAGAAGATTTTAGCAATTCTTATCTATAGCTTTATATTGCTAAATTAAGTACTCTTTTGCTTATAGCTAAGTCTTATTAGTAAGTTAAGCTTAGTTATTAGTTTGAAAAGGTATATCTATATAAAAAGAGTTACTTAATACTTTAGAAGCATTAGTAATACTTACTGCTTCTACTGCAGCTTTATAGCTTTTAATAAAGTTTAAAATATTATTTTCTATAAAGAAAAATGCTCTAGCTATATCTAGCTATAGCATTTTAAATCTTTAAAGTTTTAAGCTATATAATTTAAAGACTTTTTATTAAGATTTAATAAAGTCTAAATAGCTTTATATTGCCTTTTTTTTTAAAGAATCCTCTTTAGGCGTTTTATTTACACTAGAGGTGCTGTTTTCAGAAGCTATTGCTTTAAAAACTTTAGCTTCTGCAATTGCTTTAGAACTTTAGTTTAAGTTAGAGATTAAGAGAGGTTTCTCTTATTAAGGTTAGTAAAAAGAAAGACCTGCAAAAAGATTTACTAAAGTATTACTAATAATTAGGTTAGCTTTATTATCTGTTGTTTCTAGTTTAAGTTATTTATTTTAAGCTGAAGTTAAAGTTTTTAGAGCTTTAAAGTCTAGTAATGCTATTTTAAAGGGGTAATAAGTGAATTAACAGAAGAAGAAGTAAGAAAAAGATCTTTTAAAGAAGGCTAAAGTGAAAAGATTATATAAGATTTAAAAAAAGCTGATAATTTATTAACAGAAGGAGCAACAGAAGAATTCTTATAATATAGGTTTAAAAGGATAATAGAAAGTGAGAAAAGAGATAAAGAAAGAAAGAGAGGCTTTAGCTGTTATTTCTGCTTTTATCTATTTCTCTTATCTAAAAGATATATCTATATTTATTATCTTTTCTTCTTTTTGTTATTCTAATAATAAGGTTATTTTATACTTTAAGCCTATTTTTCTTCTTTTTGCAGAAAGAGACTAGCTGTTATTAGCAATATCTTTTATAACTTTATTTTATAATACTTCTCTTTTATAAATTAAGCTTAAGATTTAATTAAATCTATAATTAAATTATGCTATTAACTATAGATCTTAAGAAATATGCTTTAAGCTAGCTATTTATTTACTACTTAAAAGAGTATAAAAAGAGAGTAATAAAAGAGATATATATATCTTCTTTTCTTTAAAGTTAGTATAGAACTATTCTTAAAAAAGAGAAATACCTTTAGTTAAACTTAGAAAATATTTTCCTCTTTTTTTTTTAAAAAGTTAATATAATTATAATATTTTTCTTCTTTAGCTTTTTATACTTTTATGCTTATAATAGCTTCTGATTTGAGAAAACTGATACTTAATATTGTTATATATAGGTATAACTTAGATTTTAAGTTTTTAAGCTTTTCTTAATATTTCTTCTCACTAGTTAATATATTATTAGAAACTTTCTAATAAGTTTAATTAAAGGGAAGTTTCTTAGAATAAATTAATTAGTTTTATTCTTTTTCAGGTTTATAGAAGAAGTAAAATAAATTTAGTTGCCTTTATAACTTCAGCTTTTAGAAATAAAAGGGAATTAGTTTAGCTTATCTTAGTTATCTTTAGATTATTATTATAGCAGCTAATTAGCAATATAATATATAATAATTTTAAATAAGCAGATAGTAAGCTAATAAAAAGGATTAACTAAACTTTTATGAAACTCTATTTACTTTCTTCTGTTCTACTAAACACTCTTTTTCTTAAGGTTTTTTAAATTCTTATAGACTTAATTAATCTTTAATTTTAAATGCTTAAGCTGCTACTTTTCACTTTAAGAAAATAGAGGTTAAAAAAAGTATTAGCTAAATTTCTTTTAATATAATATTATTTAAATTACCTCTTCTTTTAAGCTTTTTCTTGCTTTAGTTAAATAAAGCAGTATAAAATAACTATAAAAGAAATCTTTTACAGCAGTTTAGCTTACCTTTTTATGCTAGTTACTAATTTTGCAATAAAGCAAAGGAGAAAACTTATTAAATATGCTAAGCATTTTATTTTAAGTGAAAATCTCCTAAAGAATTTCTAAGCATTTATATATTAATTCCTTTATAACTAAAAAAGATATATAGATAAATATATAAATATAAGCTTAACTAAGTTATACTTTATTTATAACTTCTATTCTTTTTATTCCTCTAGTTATATAATCTCTTAAGAGAAAATAAGCTGCTAAAAAGAAGTTTAGTAATATTATCTCTATAATATTCTACTCTATTTTAGTTTTAAATAATCTAAGAGGTATAATAAAGATTAATAAGAATAATAAAGAAGATAAAAAGCAGGCCTAACTAAAGCTAAAAAAGCCTAAAAACACTTATTTTTATTTAATTGCTAAAGAATAGAATTTAATAGACTTTTGCTATAAATTAAGTTAAAAAATCTTATAAGCTGTCTTAAAGAATTAATTACTGAAGTTATTAAGAGGAATAAAAAAAGTATAAAAATGAGTATGTTTTTTATTTGTTTGCTTAGTCTTTTTCATTATAAGCTTACTAAGCCTCTGTCTACTTATATAAGCTATTTCTCTCTGTGATAACGCTTAACGCTTATGAAAACGCCTATTTAATTTTTTACTTCTAAGTTAAAAGTGTTAAAAATTCTAAAAATTCTAAGAACTCTGCCCCCTTCTAATATTAAAGGCTTTAATATTATTAGGTGAGAGGTCTTAATGCTCAGCAGCACTTAATAGATTGTAATATGCTTTAGGTTAGCAGATTGATGCAATATATACTTTATATATATATTACTTAATATATTGCTTCTTAATAGCGTTTAAAGTAGTGTTAGCATTAATAAGAGTAAGCTTCTTGCTTTAGCCTTTCTAGCAGAGAATAATAGTTTCTAACTTATTAATGCTGATAATGCTGCTATTAAACGTTAGTAGTTAGTTAATAGCAAGTTATTACTTAGCTTTTGTTATAAATAAAGCTTTAGTTAAAGCTTTATCTTTATAAGCTGAGAAACTAATATTAGTGAGGCCTAAAGTGTTATTAGTTTATATATTAATAACTATAAAATTAGAGTTAATAGTAGAAAGAACTAGAAAGCAGAAATTATAGCTTGAAGTAACTATCTAGAGAACTTCTCTATAGTGATAGCTATATATAGCTTACTAGTAGGTGCTAACCTTAGTAATACTATAGAGCAGCTTAATAACTCTTTTAATAATACCTTCTAGGTATTAGTTGCAAATCTAAATAAGTAAGTATATAAAGATTATTCTATTAAGCTTTATTGCTAACTAGATATATACCTATATTATATTGCAAAGCTAGAAGATTTTGCTAGAAAGTAGTAACTATAGTGTAATAATAAGAATGAGGTGTTAGCTTGCATGCTATATTGTTAGAGATTATATTAAAATCACTTTCTTACTATTATTAGTATATCTTTAAATAATAAAATAAAACTTCTTATAAGGCTTATTAATGTTTTTATTTTTAATTTTATTAACTATTTGCAATTAAAAGATATAGATATTTATATGCTTAATAAGGTTATATATAACTATCTTAAAGACGCCTTAATTAATAAGTCTCTTAACTTCAGCTTTATTAGATTGCTTAAAAGGGTAGCTAGATATATTAATTTTATCTATCTTATAGAGCTATATAGCTAAATTGAAATTAATATATTCCTTATTAGTTAAAAAGATTTTATTAATAGCAAAGAATATAGTAACAATATTAATATTATTAACCTTTAGTGTGAAGTTAATGCTAAAGGTGGAGTTAATATTAACTGTTTTTACTGTAGGTATTTATCTTTATAAACTTCAGTGCAGCTTGCTTAGAGGTAGTTTTAAGTGTTCTTCTCCCTTATGAGGCTAGCTATATCAGCATAGCAGCAGCAGCAGTATCAGCAATCCTTTTTAGTCTTCTTTTGCTAGCATTACTAATGCTTTAAAGGTATTTAATAGAGAGTTAGTATTAATAATATCTTTATTTAAGTTATTATAAAAAGGCTTAATATAGGTTAATTAGAATGTTTTTAGCCTGTAAAGTAGATTAAGTATATAATTCTCTTTATTAATAGAGAGAAGCTTATATAGGCTAGCTTAGCTTTTATTCTCATGCTATATAAGAATATTTAACTGCAATAAAAAGGCTAGCATTAATAATATACTTAGGCTGTTACAGAAGGTGAAGATATCTAAGACTTAGCACTTAGTGTGTATATAGTAGAGTTTATTAGTAGCTTTTTATATAGCTTTTTGATATTTAGTAATATCTAGAGATAGCATTAAATCTTTAGTTATTTAAAGGTAAGTGCTAAAGATAAATAAGGTTAAGATCAGACTATTAGGCTTAGTAGTATTATTAATAGTCTTAATAGTTATCTATAAGGCTTACTTATAAAAGATAGAAAGGTCTTCAGCATAAATAATATTATAAGTATAATATAAAGTGGTATAATAATATTTAACTTTGCTGATGCTATAGTAAGCCTTAATAAAAACTTCTTTAATAGTAATTACTAGAGTGTAGGCAGTATATTTAAATTTATAGCTGCAGAAGTTAATATTAGCATTTATAATAATAAAGTCTAGAAAGCCTTAGTATATATTGATCTAGCATATATATAAAGCTTTCTAAGTGTGCTAAGCAGATAGATCTTTAAGAAAATAGGTTGCATTAAAGCTAGTAGCACTATTAATAATATAGAGTATTAGTTTGTTACTATTAAGATATATAATATCTATAAAGATTTTATAGTTAAACCTATAGTTATTATAAAAAGTAAATTTAAACTTTTTAAGTTAACTAGTATAAAGTTAATAATGCTAATAGACTTTAGTTAAATAGATAAAAAAGCCTTTATTAACTTTATGCTTAGCTTTAGTAAAAATGCATTAAAGTTTAGTAACTAATAGATAGCTAAAGCAGTAATAAAGTTATTAAAGTTTAATCTTACTGAAATAGCAATAAGCAACTAATTATTTCTATTAGAAAAACATCTAAAGATACCTCTATTTGCAAATAATTAGAACTTTAAGGTTTCTCTACTTTATAATATTATTAAAGTTATTAAATATAACTTCTATTTTGTTTATATTATAGAGGTAGTATAAAAAGAATATATTTATTAGTATAATATAAAAAGTAATAAAGCTAAGCAGTATAAAGATTTTAATAGATCTTAAGGAATAGATAAAGTTGCTAAAGCTGAATCTAATAGTAGCTACTTTTATAGCATTAACTTTAAAGTTTAGCATTAATTATTAAAGTATAAAGATTTAAAGCTAGCCTGCTGTTAAATATTTAGAGGTATTAATGTTAAATAGAATCTTTTAGAAGATTGTTAATTTATATTTTCCCTTAAGAGAGAACTATAAGGCATATTTTCTAGGCTTAACTATAGCATATAGATTTTATTTAGTGATAGCATAAAAGGTAGCATTATTACTTAATATACTAATAACTTTAAAGCTGTTAAAAGTAATATCAGTAAAGCAAAGAGTGAGAAATTATTAATTTTTATTATTTAAGCTGTTTAACTTATACTAGCTATCTTTAGCATTAAAGTTATTAATATTAAGAGTGCTAAAGTAGTTTAATATATTCTTATTATAGCTATTAATAAGAAGGTTATTAATATTTTTAACACCTTTATATTATACTAAAAAGTGATTAAAGGTAGAGGTAGAGGTATTTTTATTAATATATATTTGCTTAAAGCAGTTAAAAGCCTTATAGCAATCTTCAGCAAGATGCTTTATTAACTAGCAGCCTGTTTTGCTGTAAATATAGCACTTCTTCTTAGATTTAAGAAGTATAAATTAAAAGTGATATTAACTATAAGGTGTATATAAATAACAGCTAAATTAAAAGCTATAGCTGCAGATATTATATTAGCAATTAGTTTAATATTAATTATTAACTAAAGCTAGATTTATTATAAAATGCTTATAAGTCTAGCTTTATATTATAATGCTAACAGATAATTAAAGCTAGTTAGTAATACTTTTATAGTCTTTAGTAAGGCTTATAAAAGTATAGTTACACTTAGACATACTTCAATAAGCACTAAAGACCTAATTATAGAAGGTGTTATTAGAGCGATAAATAGTTAAAAAGATATATTAGATAGTAATAAGCTTATTAAATACTATCTTAAGGTATTTTATTTTAGTCTTACTAAGGTTTTCTAGGATTATGCAGTTAAAAGTAGTATTATGCTACTTAAAGAGATATACTTAATAGGACTCTTTAGTTTTAAAATAAGCTTTAACTTTAGCAACTAATCTAATAAGGTTAATAGGTATATTATTACTATAGAGCTTATTATAGTAGTAGTTAAATGGTTTGCTTTTAAGTATAATAGAGAAAGCACTTAAGGTTTAAAACTAGTTAATGCCAGCCTTAATATAAAAGTCTTTAAAGATAAAAAGCTTAAAGTTAAAGATATTATATATATCACTTCTAAATTATATATTATTATTATATAACTTTATAAGATCTATAAGTTAATAAGAGGACAGCTGATTAAATATAATAAGGTTAAATATATTGCTTTTATTAAAGTTGATATTAAAGCCTTCTAGATAAGTAAAGGTAGTTAACTAGTAGGTTCTAATAAGGCTTAATCTATACTAAATTGATTTAAAAGATAGAGCTATATGCAAAAAAGTGTAGCTAGAAGATGCTAGTAGCTCTAGCTTAATACCTTTAATATTATTAAAGAAGTTAATATCTTTAATAGCTTTTTTAAGAGAGAGAAACTTAGCTACTTTATTATTAATATCCTTATTAGACTAATAGTAGAAATCTTAATAAAGGGTAGTATAGATATTATAAGTAATAAATTTACTATTTTATATAATATAGACTTTATTAGTGATAAAAAAGTCTCTAAATTTCTTTATAGCAGCTCTATTATAGTAGTTAAAAGCAGATTCTAATATATCTTTAAAATTAATAAAGGCTTAACTTTAGAAAGTAGAATTAGTAAGGCTGTTAAGTTAATAGCACTCTATATTGAATAAGAAGTATAAGGCTATTTAACTTTAAATAGTAATATTTGATTTTATATTAATATTGCTAAGCTTGCTTTAAATGCTATAGTTAATTATACTGTAAACTTTAATAGAGATAGAAATAAAGTAGTTATTAGCTGAAGGTATTAAAGAGGCTAGAGGAGCTAGAGGGTTACTTAGAGGGTTTTTTAGAAAAGCTATAGTAGATAATTTAGATATAGTTAAAGAGGCTTAATAATAGTTATTTGAGAAGTTGCATAGGTTGTTAAAAGTATAAAAAGTAGATATTAATATTTCTAATAGAGTGAGGCATTAAGTTAAATCTACAAGCAAAGATTACTATATTATAGTTATAAAAAGCTTACTAAGCATTACAGCAGCTAAAGCTTATTTATTTAGTAGATAATTTATTATTCTGTTGCTTTTATTTAACTTAATGCAGCTTAATAATAAATAAAGATAGAAGTATAGAGGTTAAAAAGGATTTAAAGGAGTAAGTAAGCTTAATAGGTAATATTATTTATAGAGCAGTAGGATCTTAAGAATGAGAGAATAGCATAATAGCGTTATAGAAGGAGTATAAGTTAGCAAAAGTAAAAAATAGTAAAAAATTCTCTTATAGCTAGTAGTTAGCAGTTAGTATTTAATAGTTAAATAATAAGAAAATCTTATAATAGGGCATACTGCATACTATATATATATAAATAGTTATTATTAAATAGGCTTAAAGTAGCTGTTTGCTATTAATATTAACTTAGCAAAAAAGAAGGTAGTTAAAGGCTGCTAAAAGTAGGATAATTTTTTATTTGCTTATTTAGTGTGAAAACTCTGCTTATAAGGAGTAAAAGGCTGAGCAAAGTAGTTAAAAGTGAAATAAGTAGTTAATTTTGCTATTAATTATAAGTTAATAGATTAATATTAATATTAAGAGTTAGGCATATAATAGATGCTCTTTAAGTAAAAAGTAGAAGCAATTATTAAAAGCGTTCTAAGCAAAATAAACTATCTCTTAAGTTATATTATAACTGCTTCTATTAAATATAGAATTAAAAGCTATAAGAAGCTGTTATTATAATCTTACTGTTATTAATGCTATAAAAAGATATTACTTAATCTTATTAGCATTAGTAATATTAGCATTAATATACTCTTCTTAAAGATTAAAAGAGAGTAAGTTTAAAGCAGCTTAAGTGAAATAAGCTATCTTTTTGAAGTTATAACTGCTTTAATAGTATAAATTAATTAATTAAGTGTTTCTAAGCAGAATAAATCTAAATAAATATTAATAAGACTGCTTCTTCTAAAGCTTTATTAATCTGCAGTTAATTAATATATTATATAGTAGTAACTATGAAGTTAACTACTGATTAGTATTAGTCTCATAAGACTAGCTAGCTGGTAGGGTACTATAGGCAGCAAATATCATATTATATTAACTGCGTTAGTAGTGATGTGGATGAGGTTAACTGCGTTAGAGGCAGCAGCTGCGATCGCTGCGTTGATTGCAGAGGCCAGCGCCTTACGTAATCGCTGATTACGTAAGGTGCGCCCAGCTCGATTAACGCTGCGATGGGCTGGCGTTGCTGACAGTAACAGTGGTTCAATTGAGAATTCGGTCGGATCTTATCAATCTTCAATAATCGCGAGAAGCGGGTTCTCCAGATTGGCATCTTGCAGGAGTAAGACAAAAAGCACGTGGCATACGGCGATCAATGTCGCCTGCTTGTAAAGGAAAAAACTGCTAACGAATGATAAGGTTGTCTTCTGCGGTAGGGTTATGTTTGTGAAGGACGAGGGTGAGAGAGACGTGCATCCAGGAACCAGGACCACCACGCTCAAAAATGTGCGCCCGCGACCTGCCGCCGCGACGCCGGCAAGCGGAGTCGCCTAGCCGGCCGAGAAGATGGGCAAAGCCGCTGGCACCCAGCCGTCCTGCTGGATCTGGGGGCGGATACCACACACGTGGTAGCGTCTCTGGATCCGCGACGCTGGCATCCGAACGAACCGGCTTATCAGAGCTTCCAAGAAATGCTGTCCTTTTGAGGGCCTTGTCCGAACTTTTCGGCTGTGACTACTGTTTGGATGTTAATCCAATCGCGATCCATCTGGAGCATTAGATACGAAAGCTTCCACATCGATAATGAGATGTGTGTCTGTTGCGCGCGCATATTCGACCTTTTGACGATGTTCACCGGAGACCGACGGAGACCATCGAGGACCCGGAATAGAGGATCGAAGCTCACCTAGAGCTTATCACCCTGATCCCTTCACGTGCCTTCAATTACGCAGCGGTTTTACGCTGGGGGCTCACCAACGGACCCGTCCAAGAAGCGGAGCCGGCCGAAGCTGAAATGCAGAGATACCTGGGGGAGTGTGGGAAAGGCATGGCACTTTTGTCTCTAGCCAATCTGTAGGCCGTAAGCGCACGCGGTCATTGACTGAATTGGGCAGAGATACGACGCAAGTCGCAACTTGTCAAAAGCTCGGGAACATTAGCACTGATCGCTTCCCCGGGGTGGCGTGGGGCCTGCCACACCTTTTGCGCGTCAGTCTGTCCTGTATCCTGCGCGTATGGCACCCTAGCGCGATTTCCTAGGGCCGGGTTGGGGAGGTGGCAGCTGGAGATGCTGGGATTGCGGATGGCAGATGCAGCAAGGTGCCTCTGTTGGTGCTTCTGCTTCAATGTCCGTTCCTCTCTTGGATAGCCTGCTAAAAGATGCGTGACAACTGATAGTCTCTGGTGAACCCCCGTTCATGCTTATGTTCTCGGCCCCAGCCGACAGAGCAGCTAAAGCCTAAACGAGGGGAGAAGGATGGTGCTAAGGGGAGGGATGGTGATTGTTATCATCGTGAACTGCAAATGAGACAAGGACTCGCGGAGGTTCAGTTGTTAGGCGTTGCCCGGACACTCCCTGGTATTGGCGTCGGTTGCGCTGAGTGATTGATGACTGCGACTGTTCGCTAATCTAAAGCGTTCATCTCGTCTCAATGCCAGCCTGGACACCGGACGGGGTCCCCCGAGTTACGAGTCACTCGCAGGTTCAGGCGGCTTCAGTCCGTACTGCGTACCTACATTTTGATATTACAGGGCCCCAGGACGTCTTATCGCCGATCTCACCACCCTTTCCGCTGGCTATCAGCCGCCACATGCTGGGCGTGAGACCCCCGTAAGCTTCGCGGAACATGTCCTTCTTAGCTGTGCTCAGATGGTGTATGTCTGAGCAAGTTCGTAAACAGAACAGACAATCGGGGGAGGATGTTAGCAGGCAGTGGCCAGAACAGCAGCAGATGAGCAACTGACATGGAACGAGACAATCCATATCAGCATCTGCGGCGTCTTGTTCTCCCCTCCCGTCCCCTCGATCCATGGCGTTTGTGGCGCCGGGGCGGCTGAAGCAGCTATCTCCAACCAGTCCCAATTCTCCGCATGCCTCCGTGATCTAGCAGCGGTTTGGGGGTCGCAGTGCACTGGCGTGTCTTGGGGTCTCGGCCCCTAGCAGCCATCAGAATGTTTAGTCGCGCCCAGCAGAACGGAAGGATCTGCCACACCTTCATCGTACAGGACAAGGCCGGTGTTGAGCCTATCAGGAGGCTTTCAATCATCGTTGCCCGACGCCGTCCCCGGCTGCCATTGCCACACGGTCATTGGCGGCCCAGGAAGCCAATCTGCTTCTGGTGTGTATGTGTCTCTCTCTCTCTGTCTCTTTCTCTCTTGGGCTCTCTCTCTCTCTCTCTCTCTCTTCCTGGGTGCGTGTCTGTGAGGCGACGATGATGAGTTGGCTCACCCAGTCACCGAAGACAGAAGCAGACCCGGAACCATGATTCATGCGTGTCGTCCGACTGGACACAGCATCTCTTGTCGTCCCCAAGACAATCCAATCCAACGCCGGGCAAAGACAAATGCAAACGAACCCGGCACCACAAACTAGCCCTGCCCTTTTGCTAGCCGGCCTGCTCGCCCAGCCTTCCAACGGCCAGTCTCGTCTCTCCAATCTCAGTTGACCCCACTGCACGTCTCCATCGTTCCATCAACCTTCCAGAAGCGGAAGCGCGCCGTTGGCTTTGCCACTCACATTGCAGAGCTAGTTGGCTTGGTCCGGGTCTGCGCGAAGTCTGTGCTAGTGTTCGGCCCTCCCACAATCCTTGTCATGCCACCCGCACGCTGCAATAAAAAATTCGATCCTTATCGCGGTCGAGGGACCTGAGTCCTGGGGTCCAGCGCAAAACTTTTGTTGGACCTGGCATCTCTAATCGCGACTGATTCAGCGGGAGGAACACCGCGGTGTATGAACCAGTTCTCTGAATAGGCTCAGCTCTTCGCAACAGACGAAGAGCAGGAAGACTCTCAACAGCGCCAATGAGACTGGGCAACTTGGGAATGAAGAGGGGAATCGTTTGACAAGAATTGAAAACATGGCCGATGGTGGCAATCCCCCCCTCCGAGATATCGTCTTACCAAGACTGAAAGTCCCCTCCTCGACCTCCATTTCTCCCTAGCTACCCTGGCCATCTTGTATCTCTTGTACCACCATTGTTTGTCAATCCCACACCCGTCAACCCTGTCGCCCATCCAACCCGCATCCCTCGTTGGCTGCGCGCTCTTCAGAATCTGGGTCAATCCACCGAAATGGGCACCGAACCACATGAGGGCTCTTCCCTTCCTCCACACCCAGGCGGGCAAGCGACCGACGCGGGAGAAAGAGGGCGACGAGTGAGCAGCCTGCATCGTCCTTCATCCTGCCGCTGCGCGCGCAGCTCGATCAAATGGCGGCGAACTCCAATGGATCCTTGCTCGACCATCCCCATCCCACACTCCCAAATGCCTGCCCGGCCTGGGCCTGGCTCCCGGGTTGCTGATAAGCTACCGTCGCACTCCGTAGTAAGTTGAGGATCGTTGCGTCCTAGCCTAGCCTCGGCACTACTCTCGGATTTCTTGATCATCGCACTGGGAATTTTTAAAAAGGGCTTCCCCTCAGGACGCGTCAATCCAGGGTCCTGTCTCGTGGTTCTCGTCTGTTTAGTGCAGCAAGCTCTCCAGTGCCCCCCTCCGCCTCTTCATGAGCAGAGCCGTCTGATCGGTGGTCGAGTTTCTTTTCAACAATACCCAGGCAAGCCCTCAACTGTGCTAGCCCGTGGTCCACCACCCTCTGCCACTACCGATACTCGTTGGAAAATTTCTCTTGATTTTTTTCCCGAGTAAGCCAAGCCAAGCGCAAACGCTTGCCGTCAAGTCCCTCCCCCTCCGTCCTGTCTCTTGTCAAAGCCACCGGTGCGACCCGAAACCCTATTCCGCAGCCATGGCTTCCCAGGTCACCGAGGTCAACAAGACCGCCTCCGACAGCAACAGCCCGGCCGTCACCCCGACCCGTCGCAACTCGGATCCGGCGCTGGAAATCTCCAACCAGCACCAGCATCACCACCTTCACCACTCGGACCGCGTTGATGCCAAGGGCCACGCCGACAACGTCGTCTACGCCCGCACCGGCGAGTCGACCGTTCCCCACCAGAGCCATCTTCACGAGCACAGTGAGCCGCACGACATCGAGAAGGGCAACCCGGACAAGCTCAGCGGCCCCCCCGACTACGATGGCGAGAAGGGTGGTGTCATGACGCCCTCTGAGCAGGAGGGTGCTCAGAAGCCTTCCAGAGTCCGCACTTTCTACCGCAAGCACAAGTGGGTTGCCCACCTGTTCATCTTCTGCCTGTTCACCGGCTGGTGGATTGCCTCGCTCGTCCTGCACCGCAACGACAAGAACTGGGTTGTGCCTTTCCTCGTCTGGCTAGGTATCGTGCTCCGTCTGGTCTTCTTCTACGTCCCCAGCTCCTACGTCTCGCGCCCCATCAAGTTCGCCTGGCAACATTCGGCTGTCTACGTCTACAACGTCATCCCCGAGAAGTTCCGCACCATCGCCGGCGCCGCTTTGACCATTGCCGTCATTCTTGTCGGCTCTTTCGTCTCCGAGGAGTCTGCCGATAACACGCGCGAGAACCGTGCCGTTTCCATCTTCGGCCTGATCGTTATCCTGTTCTGCTTCTGGGCCACCTCCGCCAACCGTAAGCGCATCAACTGGCGCCCGGTTATTGGCGGCATGCTGTCGCAGTACATCATTGCGCTTTTCGTGCTCCGCACCGGCGTTGGCTACGACATCTTCAAGTTCATCGCGGATCGTGCCGGCGACTTGCTCGGCTTCGCCAACCAGGGAACTGCTTTCCTGACTGCCGACAGCGTTATTGACCTCCACTGGTTCATCAGCGGTGTCATCCCCCCCATCATCTTCTTCGTCGCCATCGTCCAAGTCCTCTACTTCATTGGCTTCCTGCAGTGGTTCATCGGCAAGTTCGCTACCTTCGTCTTCTGGGCTCTGCGCGTGTCCGGTGCCGAGGCCGTCGTCGCTGCTGCCACTCCTTTCATCGGCCAGGGCGAGTCTGCCATGTTGGTCCGTCCTTTCGTTCCCCACATGACCAAGGCCGAGATTCACCAGATCATGACTTGCGGTTTCGCTACCATCTCTGGTTCCACTCTCGTCGCTTACATCAACCTGGGTCTCAACGCCCAAGCCATGGTGTCGTCCTGTGTCATGTCCATCCCCGCCTCCATCGCCATCTCCAAGCTTCGCTACCCCGAGAGCGAGGAGACCTTGACCGCCGGAAAGGTCGTGATTCCCGATGACGACGAGCACGAGGCCAAGAACGCCATCCACGCCTTTGCCAACGGAGCCTGGCTCGGTATCAAGATCGCCGGTACCATTGTTGCCTCGATTCTGTGCATTCTGGCCTTCATTGGTCTCGTTGACGGTCTGTTGAGCTGGTGGGGACGTTACATCAACATCAACGACCCTCTTACCCTCAACCTCATCACCGGATACATCTTCTACCCCGTTGCCTTCCTCTTGGGTGTTCCCCGCAACGGCGACCTTCTCAAGGTCGCCCGCCTGATCGCCATGAAGGTCATCGCTGTAAGTGATATCCCCGAGACTGACGTCTTCACTTTTTTTCAGGTACTGATCTCTCTTTTCACAGAACGAGTACGTTGCTTTCTCCGCGATGAAGGAGGCCCCCTACAACGACCTTTCTCCCCGCTCTCAGCTCATTGCCACCTACGCCCTCTGCGGTTTCGGTAACATTGGTTCCCTGGGTATCCAGATCGGTATCCTGGGCCAGCTTGCCCCCAGCCGTGGTGGTGATGTCAGTGCCATGGCCATCTCTGCCCTGATCTCCGGTGTCATGTCGACGTTGACTTCCGCCGCCGTCGCCGGTCTTGTCATCACCCACCAGACGACCAACCTGGTCTAAGGTGCGAGCCGGAATGGGCCGGTGGTGTGAGGCGCGGCATCTTTGCTGGCCATCGTCAATGAGTGAAAAAATGAGTTAAAGAAAAAGATGAAAGATGTGTACGATGTTGATGAGGCGCTGTTGCGTCAGAAATAAGAGAAAGAACCACACAGTGGTAGATAATAATACCCGGCTTTTGTCAGCGAGCTGACCAATATACCTACTTCTCACTTCCGGGTTTCTTGAAACATACTGGTGAAGGGCTCCCGAAAGGCCCTCCCGAGGGTCTTATACTGAAAGGAAAGGAAATTTCGTGGTGTGACGATCCAAGACGTGATTCAAGGCTGTCTTGCGCGATCGGTAGGCGGGCTTCTTTAAGAAGTCCAACAGCATTCTGTGCCCCTGGATATAGCTCTTCTTCCACGCCCTTGCTTGCCCCGCCGGCCAACATCTCCGGCGGTCGTCCGTGAGTCACGCCGGGATCCTTAGCATGGCGTGGTGGCTTCAGCAGCGCTCATTGGCGCCCTGCACCGCTGGTGGCACCCTCTTCAGCGGGAAGACAACAGTGGTGAAAATTCTGACCAACAGGAACACTACCGCCGGTGTCCAGCGGACGTCGGCGCCGGCCGCAGAGGCATGGCTGAAGGTTCAAGCTCAAAGGCCAAACCTCGGTTTGGTAGTTTCCAGTGCGTAATGAGAATGGCAAAAGAGCCTGGAATGCGCCGTTTTTCAGTTCCTCTATTGATTCTGTCAGGGTTTTGCGGCCAGCGATGTGCAGCGGTTGGATGGTTCCCCCACGGCACTGGCTGAGGCAAAATTGGGGTCGGCCGTCCGGTCCAAGAACAGCGTTAGGAACCCGGGAATCGCAGCATTCCTAAATTCCCAATATCGGATTTCGACGGTCGCCGGTTCCCTAAGCCTTTCGACGGCTTTCCCCTGACGCAGACAGCTTGCAACGTAATTGGGTTCGAGATCATTGATGAAAAAATCTTGCTGCATGTCCTAGCCTCAACCCAGCTTAGCTTATGCACCTTCAGCGGAACATGAAGTTTAGTGCATCTTGCTTGCTGCAATTGTTCCTGCGCATAGCATGAGGCTCTGAACTGAGGCTCTCTTTTCTTGACGTCCAAGACACGATACACAGTGTATGCCAATACCAGCGATCTACCTGCTCTTCTCCGTGAAACATATTTTACTTTTGGTGCATGTGCACTGAGAGCAAGGTTTTTTCGAATTATGACTGCTCAACGACAACAAGCTGACAGCACTGCTGTCTTCGGGAGCACCTGGCTTCTTCCCTCTTTTTCATTTGACTTCCGAAGTCAAAATGTCACAAAACGGACATGGCATCACCTTTAAAATCTCAGTACTTGCAGAAATAGTGCACCACTACTGACTAGCTAACTGGAATCTGAAATTATTTCTGGTCTCTCTCCCCTATTCAAGCGACTACAACTGACATGCTGACGCAGGAAATATGCCTTGCCTCTGGGCGAGTACTCCATTGTCTGCTGCAGACCTCCTGGGTTGACTTGCACACCGTAATTGTCGTCTCATCGTCTTGCAGGGAATCGTATCTCACGTGAGGAGCCATGTCCATCAAGGTGCCTGAAAGATGGCATATAAATGGCTGTCATTCCGCGAACCTGTTCATCGTACATCCTCTCCTCGGTAACGACTCGACAGTTGACACTGAACAGCTTTGAACTCAGACGTGGCACATAACACCAAGCATCATTACATGTACCTCTCTTGATCTCCGGTCACTCGCCATCCGTCAAAGACTTGTCCAAGACACAGCTATTCATGGATGGCAACATGTGAAGGGGCTTTCCTTGCCCGTGGACAACTCAGTCGCTCAACATATATGCAGACGAAGTCACGCTTACTCGGAACACGATTTTGTTTGAACTCTTCAAAGACTGATGGTATTATATACGGAAGAAAGAAGGACCGCTTGGGTCAAATGGTTATAGACAGGAAGTTGTCCTCGCTAAAGGCAAGATGTCTAGGCGACGAAGCAATGATCAGACAGAGGCGTCGATATGTACAGCAGACTGCCTCGTCCGGGTCGATGCTCGTGCCCGAAGGTGGGCGTTGTTGTTGTTGTTGTTGTTGTTGTTGTTGTTGTTGTTGTTGTTGTTGTTGTTGTTGTTGTTGTTGTTCAGGTGTTTAAGCAATGGTGCACTGGGAGTACCATTCGCTGTTCTTGGTGCACTTGAATCCGGTGCCGCAAGCGGTAGGACCAGTCCAGCCAGAGCCACCGCACTGGCCCCAGGGACCGGCAGCAGCGGCGGAGTCGGAGCTGGCAGCCTCAGTAGGCTGGGCGGCAGCAGACTCGACGACGATGGCCTTCTTGGTGGGGGTGGCGGAAGCGACGGGGGCGGCAGTGGTGGCGGAGCCGTTGCCGGAGCCGGAGGTGGTGCCGGATTGCCAGCCACGCTCACGGGAGAGCTCGTACCACCAGTTGCGGAGCATCCAGCCGTCGAAGTCGGTGATCTCGGCAGCGGAGCCGGCGTTCATGATGAAGCTGGTGACACCAGTAGGGGTCCAGTCGTAGAAGTCGTCCAGGCCGTAGGTGTGGCCGACCTCGTGCATAAGAATGTGGGCGTTGCCAGTAAGAGCACCCATGAAGTACTCACGGCCGATACGCTGACCCCAGTCACCACCAGCACCGCCAGTCATGCCGTCAGTGAGCCAAAGAGACTGGTCGTAGTGACGGTCAGCACCGGCAGCGCACTTGCTGTAGTCGCCGTCCTGGTTGAAGAAGCGGCCGCAAGACTCGGCGCACTGGGGAATGCCATCGGCATCGGTGTCAGTGTAGACCTCGATGCCATCAGTGGAACCCTGGAGCAGGCTCTTGTCCTTGACGGCCCAGCCGACAACGTTGACCTTGATGTCGGAGTAAGGGAAGTTGTCGTAGCCGTAGAGCCACTTGTACCAGCCCTGGTGAGCGGTGTTCACGGCGGCCGCAACGGACTTGCGCTGGGCCTCGGTGACGGAGGCAGTGGACTCCCAACGGACACAGACGTTGATGGTGCCCTTGGTGGCGATGACCTGGTCCCATCCGTAGTTCTTGAAGCCGAAGAAGTTGGAGTAGGTGCTCTTGCAGTGGTCCCAGACCTCCTTCAGGGGCGCGGCGATATCAGAGGGGGGGCTCCAGCCGGACTGTCTCTTGGTAGGGCGGTTGCGGGCCATCTCGAGGGGGTTGCGAGCGTTGACGGGAGTGATGGCCTGCCACACGGAACCGTCAAGGTCGGAGGTCTCGCTGGTGACGCCCTTAGCCTGGGCGGAAGCCGCAAGCAAGACGGCCGCGGCGGCGGAGGTGGCAGTGAAACGCATGGTGAAAGTGGTGAACAACAAAAAGATTTACAGAAAAGAAGTGAAGATGGTCAGGAACGAATGACAGTACAACGGGGTTGGTGCTAGGGACCGAACGAAGTTGAATTGAGAGAATGTGGAATTGAAGGTCTAGACGGGGTGCGACTTGGAAGAGATATATACAGACGCCAACCCTCTTCTCGTCATTTTCGTTCATCGTATTCATCTAGACCCAAAAGGAGCCATCCGCTCCACGAACTAACCGAGCACATCACACTAGCCTGGGTATCTGCCGTATTGGCAGTATTAGCCAAGACTTCAACGTTGCTGCTTTGTTGCTTCTGCCGCCTTCGTTTCCCCAAACCTCCGTATGCAGCAAGAATTGTTCGTGTCGCGGCAGAACTCATGGGCGGGAGAATAAGCGTGCGGAGACTAATGGGACGATGATAGATTAAGGACCGCTGTAAGGGTGGCGTTGGCTGCCCGAGTTGGGGAAGAGATCCTACGGCGCAGAGAGGGGCGTGATGGGATGCCTTCCTATCCTGAACGTTGTGGCCGGACATAAATAACGCCAAGGCTGAGCGGACAATTTTTGCGTGACAAGCAGGTTCTGGCGTCGAACAAGAAGGCTTGGAAAATCCGGGGAAGGGCGCCTATGCAGCGTGAAGGGGGTCAGAGGAGGCTCATCCATCTACCGTCCATTGGTGCGGCATTGTTTATGGGGAGGGTGAAGTTCACGTTGCATCGATATTTCATCATTTCAAGTCATCCAAACATGAGCCCTTAGAGGTGCGATCTTAAGAAACACGGGAGCAAGAAGGTTGTATGCTTTCGGGTCGATCATCCGACACCAACTCACGGAGCACTCGGTCTTCAGGCCAGACGTGTGATGGGCAGAGAGAAGGGACGAAAAGACAAGGAGAGAGGTTGTTTCAAAGCAGGTGAAAGCGAGCGATGGTGAAACACGGCGATAAAATTGCGGGACTGCCATCCAGAAACCTGGTAATTTCTTGAATCCCTGACTGGTCAGCGCGCTGCAGGACCAACGGGGATAGCTACTGAATGGTATCTCATGACGTTACATAATCTGGTCATGGGAGGACGACTTGGCAGCTCCACGTCTTAATTTGGACGAAATCGAGGGCTTCCAGACTCTTGGCATCGGGTCCGTTCATATCACCGTTGGGCGATTCGCCACGGCAGGCCGGGAGTAGTCCGTGGTCATGGCGCTGGCTCGCTACCACAGAATCATTGCCAATGTCTGCCTATTTGGTGCACTGCGTCTCGATTTGTCGTCGGAGCATGTCCTTTGTATTCACGCTGGTTGGCCAAAGTCTTTCGATATGAGTCTGTAGGGCTGGCAGGACGGCCGCCCGCCGGAGAACTCGTTTGAGGCGCGGACGTCAAGCTTCTCGGAGAATGACACCTGTCAGATTTCCTAGTCAGATTTCCTATGTTTTGAACGCCGCGCCGGCTGCGGCTGCCGGTGTGGAATTTCATCTCCCGCCGAAGCGGTCTTAGCGGTCTGGACATCACTGACGTCGTCAAACGAGCAGCGCAAGAGTCATGTCCTGCGACCCTCATCAGCTTGTCTTGTAGTCGTGCACCGGTCCGGTGGGAGACGGTGGTTTGAGCCTCGGAATAGCAACGATTGACTTCTAAGTTCAAACTTCTGTCCACGGAGACCGCGGATATGTTAATCTTCTTAATCTGTGCTTTCAATTAAGCATAACCCTGACCACCACTTTCCGAAATCATAGCAATATATTGCCTATGGCTCCCCCTTCGCGTTAGTCTGCCCGTCGGACTTTTACAGTGCACTCCACCTCGGTTACACTTGCTGCACCTTAATCAAAACCTCAAATGTTCTCGAGCATGCTCCTTTTCAAGACCCTCAACGTAGCGGAATGAGCCAATCGCGTCGTGTCAAGACACACGAGATGAGCTGCAGCCGCGATTCAAAGTGCATGGGGCAAACGCGACAGAGATTCAATCGACAGCGCCTCGCACGCGCCCTACCCCTTAACAGCCCCCGCCCTACTCTAGAGGGATACGGGCTGTTCATCATTAGTCACCCGTCCGTCAATTGATTGAGTTCGTTAACTTGAGGCACGCAAACAGTCGAGCTAAGCTTGGCAAGACTTTTTGCAAGCAGAAGAGTTGCAAAGCGGAAACTATCGCCTAAGGTATACGAGACTTGGCTTCAATGTGATTCAATCAACTGGAGAGAAGTGAGATGATTGGTGGCGGAACAAATCATCACGTTCCACCAAGGAGCCCCCATATTTTATTATCCGTCCGCAAGCCAGCGTCGGAAGGGCATATCCGTAAGTTTGAGAGACTCAGAGCCGAAACTCGAAATTAATGAAAGACGCCAGGTCAGAATTTTGTATGATAGTTCAGTTGGGTTTCTCATGGATTTGGGTAATCTCTCTGGCAATCTAGCAGATTCGGTCGGACCTGAGAGACGGTCACCGGTGATGGAGTTGCAGCTGAGAGTCAGGTCCTGACCGAAGTCGATGCAATCCTCATGAAAAGAAGGCTGGGTCACAAGACAGCGAATCGCTGAGAAAAAAAAACCTCAACGAGCAAGCCAGCATGCCTTGGGCCGATTCTTTCTCAATTGGGCGGTTTGAATTGACTCGAGTGGTTCACAAACTCACAAGGCGTTGATGGAACGATTGGGAAGGGCTTGAGACGTTACATGTGTCTGGCGGAAGCTGAAAATACTTCATACTCCGCCATCCGTTGCAACGGCATGGCGATGGGGCTTTCGTTACGGGTCCTGAATCCAAGCACTTGAGTTGCAAAGAGTGCCGTATCAAAACCTTCCTTCGACTCAGCGGAAGCAGTGTGCAACATACGTGCGCACAGTATAGTGGTCGCAATGTTCGTTCTGTCAACTTCATTTTATTTGCCCGTCAAATAATTGGCGATGCATACTACGTTCTACAGCTGATTGTGCTGTGTAGGAGAACCGCGTGTTGGGCCTCGCTTGCCGACCCCAAACTTGGGTGGTTTCGGCCCCGTGGCGGACGATCATCCGGGGCTGTGGTCCGGCATTCGGCACTGGGTACGATGCGAAGAAACTCGCTCGAGTGCAGCCACACGGGAGCAGTAGCCGTCAGTTGATAGGACTTAGTTTGACAGAAACTTGGTTACGCCGAAACTGGTCGGTCTGATCTGCAAGGTGACTTTTCGGTCGACGGCGTAAAAGTCCGTTGCATTATCTTGCAACGACAACGGTAATCGCAGAAACCAGCCGTGTCCAGTGGCCGAAAGAGCCTTTATCGGTCAATTTGGGCAACATTGAGAAAACTCGAAGGCTCCTCGAGTAAGTCTGCGATTTCTCCAGGGACTCGGTTTGGTAATGGAATCGCCTTCTCAGTTTCGAAGTTGCTGTCATTCCGCGCCTCAGCTTCCCCCAAGATGCTTCATCTCATGTCATGCCGTCTGATTAACGCAAGGAAGCCCTGATCTCCACCACGCAACGCCGATCTTATGGTCCAATCATTGCGTTAAGCGGCCGCTTTTTGCTTCGCACGCCTGAATCTTCAAGGTCCAACCTCAAACACTGCCGTCTGAACTCGCTTTCGCCCGAAGTGCCGAAGGGTTGCGATGATCGACCTTGCGCCTCAGAGCAGTCTGAGCTCACCGATCTTTTCGGACTCTCGCGCAGCTCGCGTACAAAAGGTGGTCGAGTCGCCGCAGCTCGGCATGATGTACGATTCAATTCATCCCAAAGTCTTTCATTATTGAGTTGAACTCAATTTCCGTCCAAGTTCTGTGAACTTTGTTTCTGACTCTAATACCCACTGTCTTTTTATCCTGTCGCTTGCTCAAACAACGCACTCTTTCGTCGTCCGAAGCTATTTACATTCTGTCATCCGTTCTTTCACGTCAAGATGCAAACCAAGATCGCACTCGTTGTCTTCCTCAGCGCTCTCAGCGCCTCTGCCGCGACCATCAAGCGCCAGGCTACCGGTGGAGCTGACTTTGGCAAATGCACTCCCACCATGGACTTCCAAACGGGCCGTCCCGGACGCAAGGCTACCGAGGGCACTTTCTTGCCCACCGATCCTCTTGTTGCGAAGGGTCAGCAGGATGCGCTGAACCCTGGCATCATTACCAACCGAATTTGCGACCAACTCACCAACGTTTGTGAGGCAAACCAGGCCGCTAAGGACCAGTGCCAGGCTGCCAAGGCCAAGGTTGCTGCCGCGGGCACGAAGGATGCCTCAACGGCGACCCTTTTCAACCAGGCTTTGGGATTCAACTAGGCTTGATCCCTAGTTAAAGTAAGAAGCCTCGCCGAATAGTATTTCGGGTATAAGCGGAGGACCGAGCCTGGCGCCATGACTTATGAAAAATCATCTTGTTATGAAGACGATTCTGTCTCCCGGGTGGAGAATATGGGTCAAATCGGATGGTTTTCTGGCATTTACACTGCAATGTAGAATTGAGGAAATGAGAGAAACCCTTCTTAAAAATTTTGGCTATCGCTGTCACATTGCGTTGTTGAGTTTGCGACCAAAAAGGATGCAGCAAGTTCTAACGTTGCAGTGCTTCTGTATTCTCAAAAACTGAAAGCGCAGTGCACACCTTTGTATCATCGTCTCCTGACTGTCCACGTATCTTTGTATTCCAATGTTCAATCAATAGTGATTGAGAGAATCGGCATTGCAAAAGCGGTTCTCTACGCGACCTTTTTCAGCCTAATATTTAATTCACACCAGACCAAAGCTTGCTGCTCCGAACTCTTCATCCACCATGGCTCTCTCCTCCTCTTCTCAGATGACTTCCTCCAGCCAGTCATCTGCTTGCACCTTTCCCTCAGGAATAGGTGAAAAGTGAGACGCACCTGATACCATCGAGTTCCCATCAGTGGACCGCGTCGCATTTCCCCGACCCAGGTTCTCGAGGAAAACAAACATCGGCTCCATTACTTCCGAAAGTCTGGGTTGCAGCTGGTACTAAAGACTACCGAGAGGAGGCAAGACAAAAGCGATTTGCGACTGGATGACCAACTCAAAGACTCGCTGAAGGCTGGCATACCGAGAACTCACAACCGTTGCCTCACAAGCTACCTGTATGGTGTTTTCAAGTACCGCCGCGGCAAAAGAAAAAGAAGGGAAAAAAGGAAGAAAAAGGAAAAGAACAACGAGTAACACTAGGAAATTTGGGGCGAACAGTGATCCTACGCTGTTACACAGCAACTACAGCATTATTCAAAGATCAAACAGGCGTACTTCCCAACATGAGTTTTGCTATGTGGACGGGAATTTACTTTCATAGCTCAGGTAAAGACGCTAGTAGTAACCACGAAGAAGAAGACGACGACAATGAGAACGACGATGACCATGATACTAGCAAGAATAATAATAAGAATATTAGTCAACATTTCATTTTATTCATTCTTCGGGGAGAAAAGATAGCAGCCGAGATGTACTAACAGCTGATCTACGTAACTTTACGCCCGGTTAGGCAGCTAAACGGGGCCGTACGTGAAACATCTTCATAGTACCTGGCCATTTCGAGGTTGCTGTTGCCATGATTGTCTTCAAAGGTTTGTCGTTGTTATCACCTTCATACTTCTAGTATGCTTCTGAAATCCACTAAGAAGACTCATTGACATATTTATCCCCGACGGATCTTCATCGCCATGTTCACAAAGGGTCATGGAAGTGACAGGCTTCAGTCTCAAATGCTGAGTAATTCAGAGGTTGGAGCACGTGATGGATTTCAATCCCTGTTTATTTAAGGGGTGCTGACATTACGCTGTCCAAACCGGAAATATCAGGTGCCGTCAGGTAGTCGTGCCGCGGCACCAACACGATAGGCACTGTTAAGTGTTCCAGCAACATTTAACATGGCACCAAATCGAACAGAACGCGCCCATCGACACCGAGAAGTGCCCGAAACGTTCATATTGGATTGGCGGAGCCCGACAGCAGGGCCCCGCCTTGTCCGTCGGCCACCAACAGCATGCGAGGCTTGCCGTTCAGCCAAAGTCAAATGCAATGGAAGGCAAGACTGTGAAAGATGTGTCGCCCGTGGCTTGGTGTGCAAGTACACTCCTCGGAATAGCCAGCTGCAGCCAGCACTCATGAAGTCCCCTTATGAGGAGGACGGCAATCAACCATCGACAGACGCAAGGGGCCTTCGACACATATCGACATCGCAGGTTTCGATTTCAAGCACACCGGAAGAATTAAATGAGGCTTGTGATTCCCAACCATCAATGAGGAGTATGATTTGTCAGCCAGGAACTTCCCTGACAGACTGCGGCAACGGGACTGGCAATCTCGCACAGAGCTTCAACTGGGACGGCATAGATTTCAGCAGCCATGTGAGTAATCCACTCGATACTGAGTGATCCGTAAGCTTACATCAAATCCCTTAAACTTAGACTTTTGACGCTAGCCTTCCTGAATTGGGTCCGTCGCAACTTTTGGCCGGGGGTTCACTCCAAAGCCTTTCACAGAATGTGACTGAACTACCTCTACTGGATAACTTTGATCTGCCATCTGGGATTCAGAGCGAATTTTCTTCCGCGACCCCGAACGATAATAGCCATTCAGCGGCGTGTTCACATCGTCTGGATTTGCTTTCGTTTCCAGCGAAGATCGCGGCCGCGATACAACATGAGCGACCAGACCTGGTACTGAAAGTGACAAGAGAGGTCATCAATTCCTGTCAAGAGACTTTGGACTGCAGAAAATGTCAAGTCACCTGTGCTGATCTTGTTTTGATGACGACAGTACTTCAGGAGACGCACCCCTGTTTTGATTGTATTGCCACCAAGGATCTGGATGGTGATATCGCGCTCAGCTTCGGAGGATACCAGGTCTCGTTCAACGACGCCAGCTTGAGGCGAATGGTTGTTATGGATCTGGTCCAGAGGGCTAGCACGGTATTGACTGCAATCGGTGCCAAAAGCCATTGCATGATGGACACCCTGCCTGAGCCATGCAGGCAGGCAACAGCGAACATAGTCTACCTTGACGAGACTATCAGCTACTTTGGAACCATACTTGAGCGAGTAAAAACCTATGTTCAGAGAGGTAGTTCAGGGCTATGACGCGAGGGTTTCTGTGGACGGGATATTCCTTGCCGAAAGGGGAATTCGTGATCTTTCGGAATTTTGTTTCCTAATGCGGAAGGATCTGCCTTGTGTATACACTCGCGACGCTCAGCAACGCAGACCGTGGTCTATTCACCCCGGAAAATTCAACACAATGTCTTGAGGTTCGGAAAATTCGAACTGGGGTCTCGAAGTCGGATCTCATCGCTTATCAATCCCATCTAAGACCCGACTAGGCTTGGTGGTTGTGCCTGGTGGTTCTCAAGACCACTATTTCTATCCCTCTGAACCCTACTGCCGCTACTCAACACGACAGAGATCCTCGAGCGCCTCTTCAAGATCCGGGATTAATATTGCAATTCTTTCCTGACCTCTTAGCTTCTTCATAGCATCTGTTAAGTAGTTCACCATGGCAGACTATACGAGTTCCGAAACCACAGCGCCTCCCGATGAAACCCACACCTCAACCGCCGAAAAGCAAGAGCACCCAGAACCTGAGACTCTGCCTCGAGATATAACTGGATGGAAATGGGCAGTTACCTCCATCGCCATCCTATCTTCCATCTTCCTCTACTCCCTCGACGGCACCATCGTCGCCGTCATCCAAGCCACCATAGTCACCGAATTCGATTCCTTGAACGACCTCGCATGGATCAACGTGGGCTTCCTCATGGCTGGAACTGCGACCAACATGGTATGGGGACAGGTCTATGGCCAGTTCAACTCGAAATGGATGTATCTCTTGAACCTCCTCCTCTTCGAAGTTGGATCGGCTATCTGCGGTGCGGCACCGAACATGAACGCCATGATTGTTGGAAGAGTCATCTGCGGCATCGGCGGAGCAGGACTATACGTTGGCGTTCTGACTCTGATAGCCGCTACGACGACAATGGCAGAAAGACCACTTTACGTTTCTGGCACCGGTATAACGTGGGGCTTAGGTACCGTCCTGGGTCCTGTGGTTGGGGGTGCCTTTGAGCAGTCGGCAGTCGGCTGGAGATGGGCGTTCTATATCAATCTGTTCATCGGGGCTGTCTGCGCTCCGGCATACATCTTCCTCCTTCCCAGCGTGGACCCTCGCCCTGGTGTGTCACTTAGAGAACGTGCGTCACAGCTCGACTACGCGGGCATGGCCTTGCTGATTGGGAGTCTGGTGAGCTTCGTCATGGCTATCAACTTTGGCGGACTCACCTACCCATGGAATTCAGGCCAGATTATAGCCCTCTTCGTTGTCGCCATCATCCTGGTCATTCTCTTGGGACTGCAACAGAGATGGGCGGTTTTCACCGCCTTGCCCCGTCGTCTTGTACCGATCCAGCTTCTCGGCTCCCGAACCGTTCTCATACTCTTCGCATCAACCAGTGCCTCGGCGGCAGGGGCCTTCATACCGATATTTTTCGTCCCGCTATTCTTCCAATTCACTCGAAACGACGGCGCGCTCGATGCAGGGATCAGACTGCTACCCCTGATCATCGTCTTGGTCGTCGCGATTTTTGTGAACGGGCTTTTGATGGCCAAATTCGGCTACTATATGCCGTGGTATCTCGTCGGCAGTCTAATCAGCGTCGCCGGGGGTGCTTTGATGTACACGGTCGACCGAACCAGCAGTCAGGGCGCCATATACGGGTATACTGTCCTGATCGGAGTCGGAATAGGCGTCTTTATCCAAGCTTCCTTCTCCGTGGCGCAGGCCGTCGTCGATCCGGAGAATGTTCCGGCTGTTATTGGATTCATGACACTAGCCCAATATCTCGGCAATACCACCGCGCTTGCCATTGCCAACTCTCTATTTTTGAACTTGGCCGAGACGAAAGTTCAGAAGATCCTTCCTGAGATGTCTGCGTCAGAAATTGAGGCGGCTATCTCTGGGGTCGCAGGGGGCTTTGTGCGAAGGCTTGATAATGATGTTCAGGGGAAGGTTATCGACGCCATTGTAGACTCTATCAGCAAGACCTACATCTTGGTTATGACTGCTGGAGCACTTGTTACGCTGCTCAGCCTATCAATGAAGCGGGAGAAGCTGTTCATCAATGCCTCTGTTGCCGCAGTCTGAGCGTAACCGAAAGTCGTGTATCAAGACTTAGGGGAGATCCAGAGACGGGTAGAATATAGACACGTGGGCCGAAGGCTGTCAAGATAGATCATGCAGTGTGTTGTAAGTAAGGTAGCATTAAAGAGCTGAGAGGAATCTTGACAAGATAAAGTAGCAATAAAAATCATCGTTCAACCAAATTTCCATGGGCAGCCGCCTACTACAGGATGGGGACATCCAGCTCACAAAACGCATCCTCCTTGGGCAACGTCCCATTCACGTAGTAATCAGCCGTAGCCAGCGCCGCACACTTCGATGGGGTTCCAGTAGAACTGTGCTATCGAAACTGTTAGTACCTGCCTCACAACTCGCTCAGGAGAACTTACCCCATATCCGTCAACATGCAGCACCCTGCTCCCCTCAAAGGCATCGCTCATGTTCCTCGCCGAAACAAGCGGCGTAAGCGCGTCAGCAGTGTTCCCGATGAACATTACCGGGTGCCTTGTCTTCACGGCAAAGTCCCCGGCATATCGCTCTTTCGCGTTCAACCTCCACTGAGCGCAGACCATCTCCGAGATAATCTGGAGATCGCCAAAGATCTTGCTGCTGCGTACCAGTCTGTCCATTATGGGAAGAAACTCGTCAAGCGTGTCTACCCGTGCAATCTTATCGCCACACTTGATTTCTAGCTGCGCCTCGGAGCTTGCGCCGATGTTGTCATATGACGACGATAACTTAGCCCACGTCTCACTGAAGAGAGTGTAGTTTCCGGACATCAGCGCGTCTAGACCAGTCGTGAGGGAAGGCCAATTAGACGGGCTGTACAAAGCGGACATGATGCCCGCCTTGACGACGTTGTAGTCGATCAAACTGCCGTTGAAAGGAATGGGGCGGGAGTTGAGGTCGTTGATGAGGGCATAAGTTGCGTCTTCGAGCTCTTGGGCGGTCTGGTTTCGGTGGGCCAAGGGGCAAGTGGACGGACTTGCGACGCATGATTGGAAGACGGCGCTGAAGGCTTGGTCGGAGCTCGCCCATTGCTCATCGTCCCTGCTTGTATGATTAAACGGGGTACTTGTGAGAGAGACGAGAGATACATACCATGCGTTGTAATATTCATGACCGTTGATATTTCCGTCTAGGACCATCCTGTCGATTCTGTCGGGGAACATGGCAGCCGCCGTCTGGCCCAAGAGAGTCCCATATGAGGCGCCTATGAAGTGTGTTTTAGCAATTGATGTGATGCTCAGCGGGGACGAAACCATACCCCAATATCTCAGCAGACCATCTTCCCCCAGAGCATCCACAATCTGCATCATGTCCCTGGCCACAAACGCGGTGCCATACACGCCGCCAATCTCCTTGTTCTTCTCATAACACTTGTCGACAAGGAGCTTCGTGGAGGCCCAAAGCCTACCTGGAGTCACGTCTGAGGAGTTGGACCAGAAGTTCGGGACAGTCATGATGGCCCATGCTTTGGGGCTGCGGAGGAGGTAGGCGGTTCTCTCATCTTCGTCCTCGAAACAGCTGAATGGGATCGTGTTTCCAGTTCCACTAGTGGTAAGTCAGAAAAACATACCATTGTCAGCCGTTCTGTCAAGCAAAGCTTACCGTGGGTCGAACGTAACGAGGTCATGATACTCGCTGGTAACTCTAGCAACGTGGGATTAGCAGCAGCGTTTTCATGGAAGTGTCTCCAACGTTACTTACTTCCTCAAACCCCCTCCATCGTTAGCCATGAAAGGTCGCCCGGCTATACTAGGACCGCCAAAGTTAAACAAGATACTACCCTTTGCTGGTTGCCGAGTGGCAGGGATGCGTAGCAATTGTAGGTCCAGTGTCTTGCTTGAGTTGGGGGAGGTGTAGTCGAGAGGCACCGTCAAGTTCGCGCACTGAATGGGTTCGGTGCTATTGAACTCGGTACAGTCACCCCATTCGATTTCCTTTCGGCCGCTAGGTGCTGCATCTGCGCGAGCTCCATGGAGGAGTAGAAGCGCTGCTGAGAAGGTTCGAGTCTTCATCGCGGGACAAGGAGACACGTGGTGTATCGATTAGTAGTTCAAGTATGGGGTTCAATTGTATTCTGTTGTCGATAAACGATATCTAGACTCACTGTCAAAGCTGCCGCAGACCCGAGCCTTTATACCCATCAAAGCTGCACCACCAGCCTGAGGTACCGGTCATTTGTGTCGGCAATCTGCCTTGTTCGCAGACTGTAAGCTCTTCCCAGCAACCCTACCTGACGTCATGAGAATCCCATCAGCCTCGCCTGAAGAAATGACGACGTTCGCAGCAGTATCACCTTCTCAATTGCCTGTGATGGAAAGAGCAGAGCGGGCTGTGCATTTCTGGCAAATGTACGATACACCCAACTGCCTCTTTGGGGAAAGACGTGGTGTATCAGCCAGGCTGCTGGTTTGCCCAGTGCAGAGCTGACTGCCTCTAGCTCCGAAATAGATGAGCATATTGCTTGTATGCTTGCTGCAACGGTCGTAAATACTTGTTGCCCGAGTATACGAAGGATTCACGTCCAAGCAGATTGCCAACACACCCCGTCAACATGTTCTTGAAACCCCGCGAGTCGCAAAATGCGATGTTGTTTATTCATCTAGTCATTACTTCCATCGTCTCTTAAGACGGTTGAATGCAATCCAAGTCTGTTAAAGTTTCAAGACACGTCTTTACCCTTGAGCCTGAGTCTGAATACCGAACATCTACGGCCGAAACGGCAGCGCACAATAGCACTCCGTTCCTTAGTCAGAAAAGTGACTATGCTTCTTCTCTCCTCGCCATCGTAACCATCGCCTTTTCTCAAGATCACGATCACACTTATTCGGTAAGCCCTGCCCACTCTCATCCGCTATAAAACCCGTCAATTTCGGCACTGCCATCGGCAGCACCCACCACCGTCCAGGTCGCCGTTCAGTTGTGCAGCATCCGATGCCGGACAAAGGGCTCCAGCCGTAGGGAGGACCCGGCAACGACTCCAAGCCAGCTCCACCTCCACGTCCCGGCAGAACCCGCCGGTCGGGCGAACGCGCTAACGCATGCATGCAGTTGGCAGCAGCAGCAGCGGCAAGCGCATGCAACGCTTCCCTTCCCTTCCCTCTTCTCCAGACCCGTCAACAGCCGTGGTAGTACATGGTTGCAGCAGGAATCAGGGAGAAAGCGGGAAAGGTGTGGTGCAGTCACCAAACCCGAGCCAGCCAGCCAGATAGCTGCAGCCCTAACGAGAATTTGGTTTCCAATCAGACAGCGCGGAATGTCAGGATCGATGGTAACCTTCAACGGAGCCCGATCTGTTGGATTTCTGCTCGGCAGAAGGGGGTGACTCAACTGTTGGGCGAGGCCAGACTAGCGAATTAGCAGACGGGTAGATGCGTGGGAGGGAATGTCGGTCTGGTAGATTGTCTTGATGTGTCTTGATTTTACTTGAAGATTTGCGATGCGCTCCAAGACATGTCTTTGGGCGGCGGTGTGTGCTGTGCTGTGCTGTGCTGTCTTGCTGCGAGCTGTGTTGGCCCTGCATCGCGGTCCAATATCAAAAAAAAGGGACCCAAAAGTTTTATCCAAGTTTGCATAATCACGTCAACGATAAGGTGCTCAAGAGTTACTTTAACTTTGTATTCAATCTCGGAGGCCCATGTCGCTGTGGAGAGGGTGCTTCTCACCGCTACTCGAAACAGACGCTGAGCTCCACTGATACATGCGTTGCCTCGCAACAATCTCATCTTGCTAACCTGTAGCCACGCTGTTCCAGAATCGGAACGAGTCGTGCGAAAAACCTCCACTGCTGAATTTCAACCCCGAGTTGTTCGATATGGCGAATGCCACTCGATGCAAGACAAGCAAAACTCGCACGGCATAACAGCCGGGAGAAGATGCCTGGTGCTGGTGATGTGATGACCCATAAACCTTCTAGATGCGCGAATCATGAACGCTATCGCAGGCCGTTGCGATGGATGCAATAACAATTAAACGAAAGGTGCTGCCGGAGGGATGATGCATATTCCTCGGGTTGGCGCCGGTGATCCCCATGCTGGTCCATGTTCCTCTTTATGACATAGCCGTTCTAGTGATCCGACCGAGAGATGCAACGCTGACAAAAAAACAAACGCCGTTGTACCCAATGCCACACAGGTGAAGACGGGTATTGGTTAAGGGAAGAGAAGTCGATCCACGGTGCCGAAATGGTACAGGTGTGGTGAGATGTCGACGTGAAAAGGGTATGTTGAGTGAATTCGAGCGCTCGCGGGGGGTATCGTGGTTGAGGCTGTCTATACCGAAGGAGATGGTAATCGGGAAAGGTGCGCTCAGTGCTTCTTATCGGAGGAGCCGGTGTGCTGGGCCGACTGGTGGTGGTGATGGTGGTGGTGCTTGTGGGAGGAGTGGTGCTTGCGGACCTTGGGAATGTTAGCCACGTGCTGCTTCGGTTGAGACTGAGACTGAGGCTGCTCATGACGTACCCTCTGGCGACCGCGGTGCTCCTCCTCGTCTGACGAAGTGTTGCTCAGACGTCTCCTCTCCTCCTCGTACCAAGTGCTCAGCGACTTGCCGCCGAACATGAGGTCATCGTCCTCGATGATGGTGGCTTGGATCCAGCTCTGGGAGGCGAGGTCGACTTCCCTAGCGTTGGGGTCCATGGTGCTGACGTTGGGAATAACGTAGTAGTACTGATCTTGTTGCGGTGACATTTTGAGAGTGGAGTTGTGTGTGTGTTGTGCGGCTCTGGGTGGAATCGAGGCGGGCGGGTAGGTATGCAAGATGGGATGGAATGGCGGCCCCTTTATGCTTGTTTATGTACGGGTAGATAGGTGCAGAGAGCAGCGCGTAATGCGTTGATTTCGCGTATACGAGTTGGTTGATTGAAGTGTTTGGGAACAACCGGGATGATGGCGGCGCGAGTTATTTAAGCGTCTATAGCAGGGACCCTTGAGAATAGAATCAGGGCGTGTGGGCTGGCTGGCTGGACTGGCAGGGAAGTCTGGACCGCTGGAATTCGGGATGACGGCGGGAGGGAGAGGGGTCTGGACGAAAGCGACAAAGAGAGAGAGGGCGTCGGATGTCGAAGGGTCCAGGAGAAGCACAGGAGAAGACGCGATTTCTTTGTTCTCGTTTCTTCAAGATCGGTTGCCGATGGACAGGGCGAGGCGAGACAGCGCTAGACGGAGAGAAGGCTGGATCGTGGATCACGGAAGAGGCAGCGGGAGATGTGTGTATGAGCGACGACGATGAAGGCCGAGAATGTGTGGAGTGCCGGCACTAGTATCCAAGATGGTGATGTGTGGTGGAAAAGCGTCGACACTTTGATTTTGGAGGAGGGAAGTGGAAGAGAGAACGGGAAGAGGCCGTCGTGACGGAACGGACGCGGACGGCGGCTGGGTTAATATGGACGGGCAAGAGAGAGGATTTCCCTTGCCTTCCCAGGTTGTGGAAGGTGTGGACGGTGGATGCAGGGTACTTGACAAGGCAGGCGACACCCACCTCAGGCGGCAGGCACAAGGCAGAAAAGGGCCTCCTTCTCCTCCCTCAGGCCTCAGGGCCTGCACCTTCCCCGTATTATTTTCAGGTCGCACACAGAAAGCGCAGGACCGAGGAAGGAGGTACCCAAGTACCTCCGTACCTCCCTCACTCGCGTGGCGGGAAGGTGTGAGTGTGCGAGTGTCGGGTGGGAAAGTGGAAAGTGCGCCAGGAGGGAAGGAGCGAGGGACGGACGGAGGGGGGAGCAGCAGGGGGGGAAGGGGCAGGGGAGCAGGGGGGAAGGAGGTACAGGGGGTACGATTAAGGGTGGGAAGGAGCAAGGGGGTGTCGGTCTGTGCAAAGGGCCACCTTACGGATACCTCAAACCGTCATGAGCCACAAAACGGAGCGACGGAAACGGAGACGGAGCCAGCCCTTGCCACCTACCTTACCTTAGGGCATCGTCGAATACCATCTTCAACACAAGGCAAACACCACACAATACCACATACTGCGCATATTCGTACACACATACCACCCCGACGCAAAGGGACTCTGCAGACTGACTATCAGACAATATATCAATCTCGGTGACTGCATGACTACAACCACTTGCCGACCACGGTCTGCTGTGCTCTCAGCTGTCTCAGAACACTGGACCGTCAGAACACGCCGTGAGAGGTCGGTGGTCCTGTCAGAATGGCGGAGACAGGGGGCCAAGAGGCTGACTGCGGTGCGTGAGATCACGCACACCTGGCACTGCAGAATTGCCCGTATTGGCGGATATTGCTTCGATACCGCTGCTGCTGATGCTGATGCTGCCTGGGCTGTCGACCTGTCGCACCTCAGCCAAAGAAGAGTCATCGACAATCTGTCAGGCTGGCTGGCTGGCCTCCAGGTGCGGGGGTTTCCGGAACGGGATAGGTACTTGAGCGGTACACCCGTCTTCGGTCGTCGTGATGATGGCCTCCGCCGCCGTAAGGCTTCGGTCAAGGCCTGACGCGATGAAGTGGCTGTGGCTCGCCCAACCGCCTTGCCGGATGGGAGGGCCATCGAAGAACTGACTGCCGACGTGGACGACAGGAAGCGGGAAGACGAAGCGAACCGGCCGAGCCTAACTGAATTACAGATTACAGACCACGCGAATTGAGACTGCCGTAGGGCTCGCCCGCCAGTCTGGACTCGGGGGCTGAGGCCTGGATCGTGGCCGGCACCGAAGCGGTTGAGGGGTTTTTACTGCCGCGATTCTTTTCGGCGGCTGGCTGTCCCGGGCAGCTGAATGAGCGATATTCCAGATGCCATCTGTCAGGTCAGAGTGGTATCGGGATAGGGATGGATAGATGCAGGGAAGCAATAATTGACACTGGTTGTGTAAGACGAGAGCGATATATCCGCGTGCACAGCAGAGAATACCGACCACATGGAACGCGGTCTCAATAATAATAATAATAATAAACAGCCATTAGATGAAACGGACGAATACGAATTTCCATATTGTCTGCTCGTGTTTGCTGGTGTTTGTTTTTTCGCGATATCCAACTCTGTTTATGTTTTTGGTGTTTTCTTGCTTTTGCGACGGCTGGCTGCGTGCTCAGTTTCAGAGGGGCAAACTTGCACTAGGCACCACACAGTTGGGATGCCCCAAATCACGAACATCAGCGTACGGATAGAGGTGTAGGTAGTGAGAGCTCTTCTTCGACTCTAACGGTTCTATGACAGATCAACAGCTACGCAGACAGACAGTACAAGACTGAGGGCGACTACGCATAAGGGACACACCAAGATGACGGGGAGGCGAAATGCTCAACATGGCGGATAAGGTACAGGATAAAGGCACAAGATAAGGTCAGATAAGGTCTCCACGGAGGGGCGCCGAGGATCACAGCGATGATACTGACCAGAAACGAGAGGCCAAGGCAGGGCGGGCGGCGAGTAATGACGCGGGCACTCTGGTGCATCGACGAGTAATTGAGGGGGCCCAGCACCTCAGTCACTGTCACCGTCTGTCACTGTCGCCGCTGTCAGTGTCACTGCCGCGCTGCAACGCCGCCAGGGGGTCGACGGCACTGGACTGGACTGCCCCAGGTTTTCCTCGCCCTGGACGCTGTTTCCAGCGTACCTTAGCTCGGAGGGGTTACCCCCAGGGCTCAGGCGGGATTCAGGCTTGTCTTGTCACTGCCCGCGGCCTGTGCCAGGCTTGTTCGAGCTTGGAGGGGGCCGCCCCGTTGTCCTTAACCTTACCTGGGCATCCGTACACGGAGGGCAAGCCCCCAGGGCCGCCAGCCAGAAGTCAGATCAGCCAGCATCAGCCAAGGGCCCCGGGCAAAGGAGGCGGCGCAGAGGCAGTGGCCCAAGGGACCTGGCCGATCAACCGCGAGAGGGAGCTGTCGTGCCGAGCCTGTTGCTCAGCCGTTTCCATTGGCCCCGTTGCAATCCTCGCTGGCCCTGGCGGTCCTAGGTAATGAGCGATCGAGAGGCTGTGAGGCTTCAGGAGGGCGGCGGCGGCGGCGGCGGCGCCTCGGACGGGCTGTCGGGCTGGAGGCCTTCCGTTGCGTTGAGACGGAATGGTTCTGCGATGAAGTGGCCAAGAGCCAGTGGCCAACAAAGTGGAAGAGGAGAGGAGGCACACTGGGACTGGTCGCCGACTGGACGGAATACGGAACGGCGATACGGGACGGAGCGGTACTTGGCAGGGTACGGTGCGATACGGATACGGCGCATGTGCCATACCGTCCAATGAACAGACAGGGAGTCCCCTAATTGCAGGGCTGCACCACGCGTCCCCAGTTAAAGATGGAGACGCTGGTGGGACTTTCAGCGCACGGCTCACGCTCCGTCTCACCTCTTCCACTGAGAACGCCGCTCACTGTCACTTCACTGTCACTGTCGCGGCTTGTCACTGAGGCGGCGGGTGTCATTGAATCATTGAATGTGTTTTATCTCCGGCTATCGCCCGCTTTTATGGATCCCGCTGAATGATTTTTTTTTGCGCCAATTCAGAGTCAATCGCAGGCCGTGTTTCTTTTTCCTGCTCGCAAATCTCACACCTGCAGCTCGGTGTCGCCCATACGGATGGATACCGCGTCCTCACCTGTTGAGTCTTCGAGTCTTGATGTCAAATGGTGTCCATGTATATTCCGTAGCTTGCCCGCCGATCATCCAAAAGAACCACTGGGATTCTAAACCCGCAGTCTTGGCTTCTCTTGTCCTTCACCACACCCTCACTCGCCCTCATCACTTGAGCCTCCAGTACCTGACACGCGCTGACTCGGGAAACTGATGTGCAAAGCGGTGTGTTGCCTCTTGCTTCTCTAGGCGGAACATGACCGACATCGCCGTCTCACTCATGACACGGCGAAGAAACATTCAAGCCCATCCATCCCTCACCAGTCACCACCATCACGGCACGACACCATGCCTCACACAACGTTACTGCTGAAAACCTTGACCCTTCATCTTACGTAGTCCCGTCCCCTCCAACATGAAGCACTTGCGCGGTCGTCTCCAACACGAAGCACACGACACACAGTCCACAGGCCCTTCCTCATCTCATCCCTCAGCCTTGGCTCCCGTTTTCTAGTGTAGTGTAGGCACTTGCCCCTGGCCCTGTGGGCAGCACCCGCTGTCCGTGTCGTTTCTTGCTCCTGATCCTTGGCGGGCAGTGCAAGAAAGGGTCATTCCCTGCACCGAGCAACGCAGCAGCGGATGCGATCCGTATCGGCGGCCCTGGCCTGGATATTGCAAAATTGGATATGGAGAACACCTCGGATAACGACCAACTGCGCTCCTATTGTACAGCTGGAGACGCGGACCCGACATCAAACCAGTTCCACCCCCGGAGGCTGATATCCATAAACGCCAAAAACAGAACACAAATCTGTCGATACCCGTCGATTGTCATCTCGCATCTTTGCGCGCCATCCGGGGCAAGACGCGCACCGCTGTACGACATCAAAGTGGACCACGCCGTATGTAATTTCAAGCCAGTCAGTCCATCGCCAATAATATCTCACCTGTACCCTCCTCCTCCTCCCCCATGTTTCCGACTCGGCGCGCGCCCTCGATAGATCGCCCGCGCATCTCGCGCAGGTGTCTCTCTCTGGCAGCGGCAGCGCGCGTCTTGCCGGTTGAAAAAGCCACCAACAGCTTGTCGTGTCTCTCCATGTTTCTTTAGTTTGCCCTTCCCCCCGTCTCCGTTTTGGCCTCGGCGCCATCACCCCTCATCTCAATGTCAAATCATCAAAGCGCACGCCGTACGTGCCTAGCTTATTTCCCTCCCGCGATTGCGATAACCAGAAACATGGCATTCCTGTTCGGGCAGCCGGGCCCAACACTGACAATATCCACCAGTCGCACGAATCTACCCTAATGATACCTGATAGCCTGGCGGCCGCATCTCGCCATCTCGCCATCCCGCCATCTCATTCTGCAGGTCAAAGAAGTTGGAGTCGGACCATCTCAAGCATCAGGCTCTTGGTACCTCGAGTCCGAGACGGACGGCGCCCTTTCAACCGTTGGCGCGTACCTAAATCTTCATTGTTGCCCGTCTCGTACCGGGCGCTACTGCAGATGGTGCCGAAAAGTATTCCGCGCTGGTGAGGCCCCCCTGACTCTTTTATTTGCCCATGCCATGCCACATCGAAGTCTTTAAGGAATACGGAGGCCTTCCATTGGAGGCGTTACTGGTCTGCCTGGCTGCGGTACGAGTCGGCCGGGGCTCAGCTTCTTAGCTTAGCTGAGCTTCTCATACTTCTTCTCTGCAGAAACCATCTGCAGACTATCTGATTTTGTACATCTGGTTCCTGTCACTCGCGTGTAACCCACCCTCTATCGCGAGTCCGATGTAAAGGCAGGGCCGGATGGCGCCTGGGGGCTCGGGTAGCGATGGCTCCTGTTGTTCGCAGAAGGATTTAGACTTCACATCCCTCGTCTTCGCGTTGGGCCGGGTTGAATCCAGGGGGGGATGAAGCCCGTGGTACGACAATGTACGAGACGAGCCTGTAAGTGTAAGCCGCCCCCGAAATAAATCGCATCACGGCTGCCATCCTGGCGCAACTTTTCGCAACCTAACCTTTGCCCACGTTTTCCACGTCGACGTTGCTGTTGTTGGCAAAGGCCCGTGTTAGGTTGGGGGTTAAAGTTGGATACATCGCAGCATCTCCCGATCAAAGTCACCCATTCTTCCATGCCGATTTGATTCCGTCAGATGTTGAATGTAACCACCACCACCACCACCCCTCACCATATGTTCCCCCATCCCGCGGAAAATGGTCGCAATCAGATGTCCATGTTCGCCCACCACCACCCAACCTTTCCGATGCTGCCCCTCCTGCCCGAATAGGTCACCAGGCGGACATCGCGACAAAAGGCACGGCCGCGCTGCCCGCTCACCTGGCCTCGTCTTTGCGAGAAACGGTCCGACGGGCCCCCCGCCTCCATCCTCGTGACATTGTGCCTCGATCCCGAAAAGTCACCCGCTTTCTCCCATCCTCGTTGCCTAACCACATACCCGCAGCAGCCGCATGCCCTGCCGGAGCCAAGATGAAGATGCCGGTGCGACGGATGCTGACGGGCCTGTTGGTTCGGCCACGTTGAGGAGGGGGGGCCCTCGGCCGCAAAACACCGGCCCGTCGTTGTTTAAGCCAGTTGTTTAAGCCAGTCGCCGGATCAGGACGCGTCGATCGTTTCTCCCCCTCCAGACCAACAGACTGTTGTACAGAAAGCAACACCACTCTCTCATTCGCGATTCTCGATAAGTTCACATGCTTCTTCTCGTGGCTGATGCTTACCTGAGATGGGCATTCACGAGCTACACGCGGCACATCATCCTCGACTTCCAGATTCCCAGAACGGATAGCTCGAGTGAGTATGTGCTCTGGTTACAGTGGGCTTTGTGCATCAGGGTCTTCTGTGGCCGGGCGATCGCTGCATTCCCCGCGTTCTGGAGGGGTGCCTTGTGCCGAGGGAAGGGGGGGCAATACCGCTGTTCCTCCAACTTTACCACGGTACAAGCGCGCCGCGGGATGGATTTCGCGCAAGGCTCCAGGAGGACGATAGCCCGTAGAGACCGTAATGGAGGGGGGCGTGCTCGGTGTGGTTCGGCGCCATTTCACCGCCTGGCGGTCTCGTCCACTCCGGCCAGCGTCCGTCAAGTATATGCGAGGTACGCAGGTGAAATGGCGGAGGGGAGCAAGGGGGAGGGGAGGGAGATGGGGGAAACTAAACCGTTCATCGCTCTTAGTTGGTCTCCGTTTCTGACACCCCCCCAAACCAACCGAACCGTATTTCGGACCAATCTTTTGACAGCACGACGAAGAGTCTGAAAAGAGCGAGCAACTGAACTGACTCTTGACGGTGGGCAAGACACGTACGTGATCGTCTCAAGTTCGCCATCTTTCCCACGCGAGCGACGACGTTTAGTGGGTGAGTGGCAGCTCGAACACACACACACACACACACACAAAAAAGAACTTCTATGCGCTGAGCCGACTCGGGCATTACCGAGAATACGCAGCTGCCGACTCATTCAACCACATTGCACCATCCCGTATGAAACGGCCTGAATCAGTCCCCGCCGGATCTTCAACAAAGCATTCAAGCGCAACGACCGCAAGGCCAAGGCACGGCGCCCTCCTTGGACTGTGTGTCCTCTTGTCTTTCGGCTTGACTCCGTTGCGTTCGTCATCTCAAAAATTTTTGCTTATGGTGCTTTTCCGCTTCGGCTCGGTACAGCGCCTGTAACAAGGGAAAAGCTTCGCACAGGTACGGCGGTTGAATGTTCTTCATCAGGGAGTCATGGACTTGTCGGAATGTTCAAGATTTCGAGTCATCGAATCATTCCAAGTCTTCCTCGGAGTAGCTCCGGGTTTATCTTGGCGTTTCTTCGACGGCGTTTCTAGAATGGATGTGATTGAGCCGTTGGGGGGACGGATACTCTCGCGCCCGTTGCCTTTTTCCTCCCTTGGCTTATTCTCTCTCGCTGATGTTGAGCCTGTCGACCGTCCAGTCCCCCGCAAGTGACATTCCGTTCCGGGTGATGCGTAGGTCATGCTGCCGTCTGCCGGGTCATTCGCGCGGCGCTTCTCCCGGAATGACCAAGGCTGTTTCTAAGCCGTACCGCCTTTTGCGACGGGCCGCGCCTGACGACGCACGCAATTCAGTCGGTGTAGGTCGGGACCAAGCTTGGCTGGGGGCCAAGTTACACTGCAATCGCGGGGAAAGCAGGGTCGCACATGTCAAAGGATCTCGATTGCGGCTTATCGCTGCGAATCACCTGGTCTGCGAGAGGTGACCAATCCTCGGTGAGGGAGCTGGGATCAAGGATTCCTTCTCTTCCCGTGGACGGTCACGAGGACGTGGTGCCTTGCTGGTCTGGGCTGGCACTGGCTTTGCACGTAAATAGACGGAACTTGTCAACAATAGAGTAGGCGATAATATAAACAAGGCGGGATTAAGACGAGTGCTCAGTGGCCAAGGCTGAACGGTCGCAGTTGTGGCATGTCCGCATGATAGCGCCTTGCCGGCCGGCAGGGCTGTATCAAAGGTACGCGTGTGTGTGATTGTGACCTTGCTCCCTGCCCGACTCACCTAAAGGTTATCTGATACAGCATTACGGATGGCAAGCTGCACCAGAAACATTTGTTGGGCACATTTGTTTTATGCAAGCACTCCCGCGCCGCCGTCCGTAATCTTCGAACAGGTTGCGGCGAGATATTCTCCTGCTCAGCGGCATTCCTCGCGTCGGCTGCGGCGACTACTGGCGATCTTACACGCTTGTAGGGGAGGAAAACTCTCCGCAGAGTACAAGATCTACAGAGGCAGAGAGGGGTCTGAGGGGGTGCGTTGAAAGAAACATCCAAGGCCCCAAGGCTGCTGAAAACTGAAAACCCCCGAGAAGAAACCCTGCTGGTCTGGTTGGCTGGCCGCTGCGCAGTACTTTCATCTCTCCCAATCAGTCAAGCCGTGTCTATCACTATGTGCGAGACGAGCCGGGGTCCCCGGCCCTCTCGGGGCATCGTATGGCCGCTCCGCCCCCCGTATATAGCCGGGCTGGCCTTAGCCAGCCCATCCCAATAGATCTTCCCTTTATGGGCGTTCCGTCACGCAGGTTATGAGCCCTTTTTCAACCCTTCTTTTGGTCCTTCGCGACGTTATCTACAATTGGCCATTGTAGCGCTGGCTGAGTGGATGGCTAGAAGAATAGTACCTCTGCTGAACGAAGCGACGAACCCATCCTGAGACGGCTACTCGGACATCAAAGCCGCCACTATACAGCCCTTCTGGGCACGCCTCGCGGCGTGAGGCTATCTCTAGCCCTTGTGGCCTTGCGCGCCCTCTCGCTGGCCCTCTTGCCGGCCTGCGCGCCCTCTTTTTATGCCCTCGTAGGCCCTGTGGCTATAAGTTGAGGGCCCTCACGCTGCGAAGCCCTCACAAAAAAAAAAAATCTTTACCTGCCAGCCCTCATGCTAGCCCTTATATTGATAACTACTACTAACACCTATATATGCCTTCTACCTCTTAATACCTAGACTACTTCTTAGCGCACTGCACTTAAGTATATGCTTAAATAACTGCCTTAAAGACATATAGAGAGGATTATTATAGATAATATAAAGTGTGAAGAACTTAATATATAGTTAAAAAGGCTAGAGTATTTAGATTAATAGGATTAAAAGGGGGTTTTTTATATATTTTTCTTATTCTCTTTATACTATATGCTTTATATGCTCTCTCTAAAAAGGTCTTTATAGGTATATAGCTATAGAGAGGTGTGAAATAAGCTGAAGTCTCTAGCCCTCTTAAGGCATTATATAGCTGCTCTACTCTCTATATATAGCTAGGCTAGCCTTAGCTAGCCTATCTTAATAGATCTTCTCTTTATAGGCATTCTGTTATATAGGTTATAAGCCTTTTTTCAACCCTTTTTTTAGTCCTTTGCAACATTATCTATAATTAGCTATTATAGCACTAGCTGAGTGGATAGCTAGAAGAATAGTACTTCTGCTGAATAAAGCAATAAACCTATCTTGAGACAGCTACTTAGATATTAAAGCTGCTACTATACAGCCCTTCTAGGTATGCCTCACAGCGTGAGGCTATCTCTAGCCTTTGTGGCCTTGCGCGCCCTCTTGCTAGCCTTCTTGCCAGCTTGCGCGCCCTCTTTTTATGCCCTTGTAGGCCCTGTGGCTATAAGTTGAGGGCCCTCACGCTGTGAAGCCCTCACAAAAAAAAAAAATCCTTACTTACTAGCCCTCACGCTAGCCCCTATATTGACAACTACTACTAACACCTATATACATCCTCTACCTCTTAATATTTAAACTACTCCTCAGCACACTACACTTAGATATATATCTAAATAACTGCTTTAAAGACATATAGAGGGGATTACTATAGATAATATGAAGTATGAGGAACTTAATATATGGTTAAGGGGGCTAGAGTATTTAGATTAATAGGATTAAAAGGGGGTTTTTTATGTATTTTTCTCGTTCTCTTTATGCTGTGTGCTCTGTGTGCCCTCTCTAGGGGGGTCCCTGTAGGCATGCAGCTATAGGGGGGTGCGAGATAAGCTGGGGTCCCCAGCCCTCTCAGAGCATTATATAGCCGCTCCGCCCCCTATATATAGCTGGGCTGGCTTTAGCCAGCCCATCCCAATAGATCTTCCCTTTATAGGCGTTCCGTCACGCACTATGTAACTAGGTAATCGGTGCCTGCAGGCCTTGGCCCTAGGTAACTGCGTTATGTAAGCTGCGTTGTTCAAAAAAGAGACTTTTTGAGACTAATCAACAGGGTACTCACAGCAGCCACTCTACTGCAAATCTTCCTACACCTAGCACTACTGAATCTCAGCTAATAGAGCTATCTGCTATATTAAAGTTCCTAGTGTATTTAACTACCAGAGGTTGGAAAAAATACAATACAGAAAATATATTGTATTTTTGTATTTTTTATAAAAATATCTATTTTTAATTAAATTTAATAGTTTTTAATATTATTTTTAGATATATAGCTATAATAAAGCAAAAAATACAGGGTTTATATAGGTTATTACGTAATATTATTAAATAAATTATTTTATATATATTTAAAAGTAGGTCTGTATTTTTAGTGTATTGTATTTAACTTGAGAAGGAAAATGTTAGTGCTTTTATTATATAAGCAGTAATAACTATAGTAAACTAAGGGCTATAAAAGTGGGTCCTACTGCTAAAAATAGCGCTTTTTTCATAGATAATTATAGTATATTTACTTTTTATAATAGCTATACTAATTGCTTAAAAATACTTACTTTAGTAGATTTAACCTTATGAGGGGATGTATTTGTATTGTATAATGTATTTTTTGGACAACCTCTGTTAACTACACTATATCTGCTGCTCAGTATGAAGTGCTGTTATTAATAGCAGTTAGTATAGCCTTAAGGTCTTCTTAAGTTTGAGAGATTATATCTCTATGTTGCATAATATTAAGTAGAGCTATATAGATATTTAAGAGGTATATCTAAATATTCTAGCAGTTATTTAAGTTATCTACTGTCAGAGGTTGTCCAAAAAATACAATACAAATACATCCCCTCATAAGGTTAAATCTACTAAAGTAAGTATTTTTAAGCAATTAGTATAGCTATTATAAAAAGTAAATATACTATAATTATCTATGAAAAAAGCGCTATTTTTAGCAGTAGGACCCACTTTTATAGCCCTTAGTTTACTATAGTTATTACTGCTTATATAATAAAAGCACTAACATTTTCCTTCTCAAGTTAAATACAATATACTAAAAATACAAACCCACTTTTAAATATATATAAAATAATTTATTTAATAATATTACGTAATAACCTATATAAACCCTGTATTTTTTGCTTTATTATAGCTATATATCTAAAAATAATATTAAAAACTATTAAATTTAATTAAAAATAGATATTTTTATAAAAAATACAAAAATACAATATATTTTCTGTATTGTATTTTTTCCAACCTCTGTCTACTGTTAAGATATTAATACTTCTCTTAAAGTAGAGATAGTAGTTAAAAAAGTCTAACTAAAAATAAATATAATAGTAGAAAGCTAAGTTATAATTAGAGTTTCTGCTGATATTGCAATATATATTAAAAGCATCTTGCAAGCTGAGACTAAAGCCTGTCGACATCTTAGCTGTACTGAAAGTAGTGTGTATAATAGGGATAAAGTTATAGTGCTATAATCCTTGCCCAGCTTAGCTAGTTATAGCTATGCTGATCCTTTCCCTTAAGGTTCTCTGCAACTTTAAAAGATGAGGCCAAATAGCAGGATATCTGTTAATACCTAGAAGCTTATTAGTTAAAAAAAAAAAAAATAAAAAAAAAAAAAATCTCTTTCTAGAATACTAAAAAAACTGGGTAACAAAACCAAAGTAACTAGGTAATCGGGGCGTGAAGGGACATGAACGGTAGCGTGCCACATTGCAAGGCACAAGATGCAAGGCGGAGCCGCTCCGTCGGGCGAATGAGAGTGGCATCTGGCGCCGTCTTTCCCTCCGTCGCGAGTCGGTCTCACGGATGGCGATGCGACGCGGCGAATGTTGAACGGAGCTTGCGGAGCTTGCAGATGGCCCTACGGGGCGGCTCATTATCTGTTCAGGGGATCACGCCAAAGACTAAAGCACCATTACGGAGTCTTTTTGCAAGATGCTAGGGTTAACAGCTTGCCAAAACGGTTTCAGGGACAGTTCGGGACGGCTATTTTGCCACGGGAAGGATTAAAACAACTTCTTTTGCCTTGTCAGAGACGCGGCGCAAGACCCGGCTTGGTGGCCATGACGTCAGTGTGTCGGGTACGCGGTGATGCGCCCCTCCCGCCGCAGACCGCAGATGGATCCCCCTGTGTGCCCCGTCGCCGCGGGCCGGGCAGTTCAAGAACACAGCTAAGGTCGGTGACGGCATAGTTTGGTTTGTGGTTCCCGCTTCGAAGGCGACGTTTTCAGGGTTTTTTGTCGAGGGCTTGTAGAACGTCGAAGTGTGTGATGACATCAGTGTTGTACGCCGTAGATGTCGCGCACCGGGATCATGAATCTGCAGCTGGGATTTATTGAGAGGAGCTTTTCCCCCTCGTACCGTGTTTTCCGTTTCGTGGGGAACTGGCGGGCGGGCGCGTCAGTTGAATGCAGCGGGTTGCGAGGAACCCGGATTTCTGGTAGAGTTTAACGGGAACGGGGGGCGAGTTTATTTGGCAATGACATGATGGTTGAGTAGCCTAATCGTAATTCGTAGGGCAAATGTGTACTCGGCACTTAGGTTGCGTTCCTGACGTGATTTACAGTGTTGGGCTGGACATTGTGTGCCACATGGCTTTGAGGGTTTGCGGAAGAGTTCCGTCGAGTAATCCCCCCCACGTCATTGGTGCTGATCATGCTACTTTGGCAGCAGAGTCCTGAGAGGAATGCGCTAGAATTGAAGATACGACTCAGCAGTTTGCATGACGAGATTGACGGTGTCGCCTCGCGCGGTGCTACGGTTTACTAGAGGAGGTAACCCCGTCTTGTGATGATTTGGAGGAATTAGACGGCGGTAGGCGGTGCTGGAAGCCTTTCGCTGGTGCTGACGCCGATCGGAGCGCATTCCGGAGAGGGGGCACTGGGCGGGGGGGGTAAATTGCATTGCCAGGACGAGGCGGCACTGCACTCTAACCAAGACTTTGCCTCGCCATCATGAAAATAGCAGCTGGATCGTGGGGGACGCAACAGGTAGAGTAGGCACGGAAAAAGCTGCGACGAACTCGGACCAGGTGCTCCGTGGCTGGGAGACAGGCACCTCAGCGTTAATGCATTCTTCAGGTTCGTCTGCAGCGCAAGGCGATGGAATACCCGCCGAGGCCGTGCTTCACGCAGTGCCTTGAAACCCCAGAACCTTCTGTGGAATCCGTGCCGAATCTAATCGGTGCAATCGACGAGAAATTGGAGAGGGGATTTTGAGGCAGGATTGCAAAAAAAAAAAAAACGGTGCAGTGGAGCCTTTGGACATGTCTTCATTCCTTGGTTTCTCCATGTTCTTAGTGTAGCCGGAAAGTTCGGTCGGGGGATATCATGCAGTAATAATGGTCGGCGAGCCTCGGAGCTGAATTGCTTCCTAAGTGGACCCGACGGACGGATCGGGCGGATCGGCGGAGTGGAGGGTCGGCGAGCGGAGGAGTGGGGACATGGACGCACCGGCGGGCTCCGTTTCACCGTCGGAACGCACGGCAAACGCAGAGTTCACGAAGTCTGCCAGGTTTCCCATCGTCGCCTTCAGCTTCCTCATTCCTTCCACCGTTTCTAGGTTCTCAGGATCAGGATAGCACCGTTTGCTGAGTCGTCCTCCCAATGCGCTGGCCGCCTCGCAGAGTCGGATGTCCGGTGCTCGGACGCGCTTCTGCCAGCCAGAGGCCTGTCACTGTTTCGACGTGTCCAACATCAGCCGCGCGTCAGCTGCAGAGTCCGGGGTAGAGATTGAAATGGCGGGTTGGGGAGATGTTGAGGAGAGCCAGTGCGTCGGGGTCTCCGAGTATTGGTTTCGGTTGATGGGCTTTTGTTGAAACTTGCTCAGATTACGTGGTTGTTAACGATGGGGTTGGCTTCAACTCGCCAGTTTTGGGTCATCAACCAACAGACGATTCATATATGCAACGTTTGGGCCTCAACGGCCTGGCGATGAAAGCCCGGTCGTCTAGCCAGTTGGCCATATCGTACGTCGCTACTCGTCTGCAAGGTTTGAAGGCATCGCGAGGGCACATATTTGATGAGAACCCACACCACGCAGGTGATACTGGAAAGCGCAACATGTGGCATCGATCATTGTCATATACCATATGGGTTGGAGCATATTCGACATCAGAAGTATAGACATTTGAGAAAACATCGCAAACATGATGAATGGCTTGCTATTAGCTCATATGATCGTGATCTCAACGCCATACCTGAGCAGTGAAAATGACTTGCTGAAATGTCGCTCGATACATGCTGACAAAGGCAATAACCTCCCTGCTAGTTCTCAAGAGTCTTACTCCTTCTTCTCCTTCTTGCCTTCCTTATCGTCTTTCTTCTCATCCTTGGCCTTCTTGTCGTCCTTGTCCTTCTTCTCGCCCTTGGCCTCGTCCTTCTTGTCGTCCTTCTCACCATCCTTCTTCTCGTCCTTGCTGTCGTCCTCTTTGCCGCTAGACTTCTCTTCCTTGCCCTTGGACTTCTCCTTCTCATCCTTGCCTTTGTCACTCTTCTCGTCCTCGGAGCCATCCTTGGAATCATCCTTGGACTCCGACTCAGAGTTTGACTCATCCTTTTCAGAGTCGTCCTTCTTTTCATCAGAGTCATCCTTCTTCTCAGCGCCCTTTTCCTCCTTCTTGCTCTTGCCGCCCTTCTTAGCCTTCTTCTCTTCAGCCTTCTGCTTCTTCTCCTCTTCCTTCTTCTTCTTTTCCTCTTCCTCCTTCTCCTTCTTGATCCTCTCGCGCTCCTCCTCCTCCAACTTGTCCCAATCGCGGGACTTGTCGGTCTTGGCCCAGTGTTTGCTTTCGGCAAGCTCTTGACCGATATGAGGCTGGGCGTTTCCAATCTTGGTGCGGCCAACCAAGCTGATGAAAATAGAGACACCGACTATGGCAGTCAAGATGAAACGATACGTTCCGTACCACTGCGGGGTCCAGCCCTTGTTCTTCGCACGAGTGTCTGCAAGATAGAGGAAGGTGAATGCACCGAATTGGGCAGTGAGGGCATATTCGATCGGCATAAGGAGAGTCGGCCAGGCGAGCATGGGAGCGAGGACACCCATTCCATAGCGGAACTTTGTACGAGCCGGCGAAGGGGTCTTTTCGGTGTATTCCATTCCCTGTGACTTGGTTAATCTTTATACTCCAATGCTGGGGTGGTGCGTTTGGGCTTACCCAGTGAACAGCGCCGAGGAAGGAGATGATGATGGCTCCGTAGCCAAGCTGAATAGGCTCAAGCAGGCTGAGCCAATACTGCGCAGACTCCTGGTTCATGTAGATGTTGTTTGCAAAGGCCGAAGTCGATGGCCACTCAAGATTGATATCCCAGCTGAGATACATGGTGCTCAACGAAGTTGCCAGGTAGGGCAGGGTGCCGGCCAGACCGAGAGCATACGGTTCCCTAGGAACCTCGCTCAAGTCAAAGGTGTCCTTGACGATGTACTGGAAGAACTTTGTCAGTGGTCGAAGCTGATATGATTCGCGCAAGTAGACGTACCAATTCCTCCTTCAATCCATCCGAGAGATCCTGGTCGCGTTGGGGATTGGCAGGCGCAGGCTCAAAGACATGGCGTGTCGAGGACTCGGTCGAGACGTGCTCTGGATCCGATTCGAGCTTCTTCTTTGCGATGTCTGCCTCGGCTTTCTTGTCGATCTTGTCATATGGGGAGTTCGTGTAGCGGGCAACAAGTGATAGCGGGGAGAGTCGGGCTTGGAGAGCCACCGAAGGCCTCCTGGAGCTTTGAAGAGCAGAGTGCGAGGCTCTCGTGGAGAAAGAGGCAGGAGAAGCTGCTGAAGGAGCCGCCGCCGAGCGTGGAGCCAGACGCAAAAGCTGTCGCGAGGAGCGAAGCATGGTGAAGGCGTTGAATGCTTTCAGGAGCGGTAGAAATGGGATTTGAGAGTCTTGGGAAGGTCAAACGGGTCAATCGTGTACCCGAACGTCTGTCAATTGGGCGGTTGCATCTAACAGCAGAGAAAATCGTGGTCAGTCGCTGGTGCAGGTTTTCGGGGAAACGACGAGCCAAGAAGCGAAGAAGGAATCTATTTGAGTGTCTCGTGTCTCGTGTCTAGACCAAGGCCCGGCAAGGTAGCTGCCGATTGCTTCACATTGATGTAAGGCAAGTCCCGCCCGCCCATCGGATAACTGGCACGCACGGCAGAACCAGGGCAGCAGCAGCAGCTTTCCCCTTTGCTATTCGATCCAAGGCCGATCTGATTAGTCCAGCCATCCAGCCATCCAGCCATCCAGCCAGGCCTGGCCCAGCCCTTCCGGCATCACAGGGCAGCCGGAACGCAGCTGCTACTGCTGCTGCTACTGCTACTGCCACTGCCGCTGCTGCAGTGAGGGAGGTGCGCACCTGGCTGGGAGCTCTGGCTTCACGCTGGTCGTGGTGACGTAATGTGGAGACCTTGCCCATGTCCACGCCCGGGCCAGAGGCTCCGCATTGGACGAACAGCTGCTGGGGTGGGTGTGGCGTTAGTAGAGGATGGCCCAAGCTTCTCCGGTCTGGTCTGGTCTGGTCTGGTTCTGGCAGTGTTGTGCTGCAGCTGTTGACCATGGAATCGGCAGTAGAATGATCAAAATAATCTCATAAGATAGATCCGAGTGTTTAGTTGTATGAAAGCCCTCATCGTCGTCTTTTGACAATTAGCTGAGAAAGTTGAGAAAGCTGTGAGGCCTACTTGCAGCCGCTCCATGTGCTCCTTCCCAGCCTGTGAGAGTGCGTGCTCTATGGCGCTAACCTCTTCGAGTATAGCATCTGTAGACGTACCCCACCGTGGCTCAACGCTTCGAGCGCCACAGTCTGGGCCAAGCTGGCGGCCTGTTTTTGGCACTGCACTGCGGGGGAGAATCGAGAATCAGGCAGCGTCATCATGCACAAACACCCAGCTCGACACCAAACCCCAACCCTGTCGCTCGTTGCCTTCCAGCCCCAACATCGCACGCAACACACCTGCCGACAAATCTGTCCTTGTCGAGGTCGCCGTTATACAGTTCCTCGACTTGGCAATTGCCGTTTACTTGTCATCCCACATCCGGAGACACGGCGAGCGGCACACGGCAGCACGCCCCATCGACGAGCCACTACCGATATTACCTGTCCCTCGGAGAAAAAAGATACCCAGCCCAACATTATCACGACTACGACCTGAATCACAACCCCCGTCCCCCATATCCCGAATCCGACTATCCTTTCATGCCCGCAGAGCCCCTCCGGACCTTACCCCGCCCGCCCCGATCGAGCTCTACGACACTCCGACGCTCTCCCTCCCTGTCCATGCCGCCAACGGCCGCACCACGATAGATACCCAACACTGAGTTTCCCTCGCCAGGGTAACGGCGCCATACATACACCATGTTGGAGGGACTCGTCGCCGGCCTGCTCAACAGGTTTCTGGGCATGTACGTCAAGAACTTCGACCCAGCACAGCTCAAGGTCGGTATCTGGTCTGGCGATGTCAAGCTCAGGAACCTCGAGCTGCGGAGGGAGGCCCTCGACCAGCTGAAGCTTCCCATCAATGTTATGGAAGGCCACCTCGGCGAGTTGACCCTCATCATCCCATGGTCCAACCTCCGTGGAGCCCCCGTCAAAGTCTTTATCGAAGATGTCTTCCTGCTTGCCTCTCCAAGGGAGGAAGCTGCCTACGACGAGGACGAGGAGGACCGCAGAAAACAAAGAATCAAGATGGAGAAGCTCGACTCGGCTGAACTTCTCAAAGAAAGATCTCAAGAGGGCATGAGCCAAGAGGAGCAGCAAAAGAGCCAGAGCTTCACCCAGAGCCTGGTCACCAAGATCGTCGACAACCTCCAAGTCACGGTCAAGAACATCCACATCAGATACGAAGACTCCATCTCCGCACCTGGCCACCCCTTTGCTCTTGGTGTCACGCTGGAGGAGTTCAGCGCGATCAGTACCAATGGCGAGTGGAAACCAACCTTCATCCAAGATTCCACAAAGAGCACCCACAAGCTCGCTACCCTCGGCGCCCTTGCTGTCTACTGGAACACAGACACAGAGCTGCTTGGCCCGGGACGAGAGATCACCTCTGATGACGACGAGCCCATGCCCCACGACGAGATGGTCAGCAAGTTCAAGAGCTTGATAGGGTCGACAGAGGATACGAAGCTCAATCACCAGTTCATCTTGCGTCCTGTCAACGGAAAGGCTAAGATAGTTCTCGACAAGACGGGTGACATTCACGTACCCAAAGCCAAGGCAAGCTTGCTGTTTGAGGAGATCGGTCTGGTCATCGATGACGATCAATACCGTGATGGCCTGATGATGGTGGACCTCTTCCATTACTTTATCCGACACCAGGAATACAAGAAGTTCCAGCCAAAGGGCGTCACACCAAAGGAGGATCCCAGAGCATGGCTCAAGTTTGCCGGAGATGCGGTGCTCAGCAAGATTCACGAGAGGAACCGCAGGTGGTCATGGGACTACTTCCGCGAACGGCGTGACGACCGCAAGCGCTACATCGAGCTTTTCAAGAAGAGGAAGCAGCAGCAACAGCTGTCCTCGCAAGAAGGCGACGACATTAACAAACTCGAGTGGAAGCTCGACTACGAAGACTTGCGGTTCTGGCGATCCCTGGCACGGAACCAACTCAAGAAGGAGAACGCCGAAGCCCTGAAAAACCAACCCCCCAAGCAACAACAACAAGGTTGGGTGTCCTGGGTCTGGGGTGGCGGCGCAAAGCAACCGGAACCTCAGAACGACGACGAGAACACGCAGATCACAGAGGAGCAACGCAAGGAGCTTTACGACGCCATCGACTGGGACGAGAAGACAGCCATCGCCGAATCCGTTGACGTGCCTCGAGACACCATCAAGATGCAGGTTGAGGCATGGCTGAGCACGGGAAGCTTTACCCTCAAGAAAAGTCACAATGGCAAGAGAAGTGACCTCCTTAGCCTTCACTTCGACGTTTTCAAGGCCAAGGTCCTGCAGCGCCCCGATTCTTTCCTTGCCGACGTCAGTCTCGGCGGCCTCCGCGTTAATGATGGCACCACTCCCGACTCCCTCTTCCCCGAGATTGTTCGAGTCAAGGATGCACCCGAAGTACACGAGCACAAACAGCTGACCATTGAAGAGTTGGAGGACAACGAGGATGAACCCTTCTTCCATTTCGAGGTTGAACAGAACCCTATTGATAAGGAGGGCGACATAGCACTGTCCGGCTCTCTCAAACCTCTGGAGATTGTGTGGAACCCGAACTTCGTGGTTGGTGTTGCCGACTTCTTCAGACCTCCAGAAAGACACATGGAGTCCATCACCGCCCTCATGGAGACTGCGGGTGCCACGGTAGAAACCTTCAGGGAGCAGACACGGGCTGGTCTTGAGTTTGCGCTCGAGGAACACAAGACCATCAACGCTCAGCTCGACCTCCAGGCCCCTCTCATTATCGTACCAGTCAGCATAAACGTCAAGGAGTCCACGTGTTTGATTCTGGATGCCGGTCACATCAGCGTCAACAGCGAATTGGTTGACCAAAACACCATGAAGCAGATTCAATCCAAGCAGCGACAATCATACACGGACGAAGACTTCAAGCGGTTGGAGTCGGTCATGTACGACAAATTCTTGGTCAAGCTCTCCTCCACTCAGGTACTGATAGGACCATCCATTGAGGTCACAAAGGCTCAGCTAGCCGAGAAAGATGATACGCAGCATCTCCATGTGGTGGAACGTATCAATGTCGACTTTGTGGTCGAAACATCTATCCTTCCCAAGGCTCCCAACTTGACCAAGCTCAAGGTGTCTGGCCACTTACCGCTATTGCACGCAACCGTGTCGGATACCAAATACAAGAACCTGATGCGGATCATTGACGTCGCCATCCCCAAGTTCAATCAGGATAACGATCAACCGGAGCAAATTAAAGACTCACAAAGCTCCGCTGTGACGACCAGACCTCGTGGCTTGAGCACCGCATCGACTCGATCACGCTCTCGTAAAGAGTCTTCCCGCCGCAAATCAGCACAGTTCCCCTTCATGCAGCAACAGACTGCTATTGTGATTGACGATGATGACGAAGACAGCGATGAGTTCGAGGATGCCGACGGCGGCCGAGACAACAAGGAGCAGCTTAAGCTACAGCAGCGCTCTTTCGAGTTCAAGTTCAAGGTGGACACCCTCAAGGGCTCTCTATACCGCAGTGACCCAGACAAAAAGAAGCCCGATGCGCTACTTGTCGAGCTTGTCGCCGAAAACTTTGATCTGCTGTTCTACCTGCGACCATACGACATGTCAGCTGAAGTGTCTCTGGGGTCGGTCACTATCGATGATTTCGTCGACGATCCCTCGGCGGAGTTCAAGTCGATCGTGTCATCAGGGGATCCCGATGATCATGAGCAGAACCGCAGTCTCGTCAGTGTGAAGTTCACAAAGGTTAATCGCCTATCACCAGAGTTCATGCCAGTATACGAGGGCGTGGAAACGAATGTCACGGCTGCGATCTCCACCATCAATCTAGTCGTGACTCGGAAAACTCTCTTGACTCTGTTAGATTTCATCTTGGCAACATTCACTGGCAACAACAACGAAGCGGCAACGCCTCAAGAGCAGAAGGCAATTTCCGATTCGGAGGACGACAGCGAGGAAGATGTCGAGATTGCAATCGACAGCCCGCCCGAGGATGCACCTGCAAATTCAGGCTCGATCAGGGTCAAGGTGGACCTCAAGAGTATCCGGCTGATCCTCAACAACGACGGAATCCGCTTGGCTACGCTGTCCTTCAATCACGCCGACGTTGGGGTCTTCCTCTTGGGCAAGACAATGCGGGTGAATGCCAAGCTGGGCAACCTCAATTTGGTCGACGACATTAACCAAGGCGTCTCCGAGGAGTCTAACTTGAGGAAACTCATCTCCATCCAAGGCGACGAATTGGCCGATTTCAGATACGAGACCTTCGACGCTACCAACAAGAAGGCATACCCTGGATATGACTCGTCTGTCTATCTTCGGGCTGGATCAGTGAAGCTAAACTTCCTTGAAGAGCCATTCAGAAAGATCATCCAGTTCTTGGTCAAGTTTGGCAAGATGCAAGCAATCTACAATGCTGCTCGCCAAGCCGCCGCAAACCAGGCCAACCAAATCCAACAGAGTACGTCTAGGTTCAAGTATGATGTGGTTGTGAAGACTCCAATCGTGGTCTTCCCTCGCGTGGTCAATCACGGCCAGCCTAAGCGCGATGTTATCACTGCCTACTTGGGAGAGATTTATGCGCAAAACAAGTTCGCTCCGTTGGATGACTCCGAGAACTCACAAATCGCAACCAAGATCAACGCTGGTATCCGGAACATTCGCCTGACTTCCGATTTCAACTACCCGGAAGATCTCTCCGAAGAGCTGGAGCTGATTGACAAAGTTGATCTGGGGTTCAATGTCACGTACGCGGAGCACCAAGACGGCACGAAGCGCCCCGAACTTGAAATAGAGGGCAGCATGTCTGATTTCAACCTCAAACTCACACAGTATCAACTCCGCTTCTTGATGGAGATCTCCAAGTCCGTCCCGGCGGCATTTGCCGGCGATGCCGACGAGCAGAACCAAGAAGCCGAGCGCGAGGTAGACAAAGACACCCTTCAAAGGGCGAAGTCACTGCCAATCGACAAGAGCAAGGGTGATGAGCAGCAACTAGTAGACCTTGGACCTGAACTTTCACCCAAAGACAAAACATGGACGAAGCTCGACCTGGTCTTCCAAGTCAACACAATCGGTATGGAGCTGATTTTGGCGCCTGACGAAAAGCCTGTCGGCAAGCTTGAAGATGCCAGCCTGTCGCGCTTCTCCTTGGACGTCACAAAATTGAAGACGCGGATGCTTAACGACGGGTCTCTTGAGGGCGAGTTTCTCATCCACTCCTTTACCATCTATGACAGCCGCCCGAGGGACACAAACAAGTTCCGGCGAATCATGACATCGTCCAACAAGGAAGTGCAGCAGCTCATGGCAAGCATCACGATGTCTGGCGGACAGGACAGGAACCTCATCGCCATCGTTACTATCGACAGCCCACGAATCATCTTCGCCCTCGACTATCTCTTCGCTATCCAGAACTTCGTTATGGTCGGTCTACAGTCCGAGGAACCTTCGATTGTCGACGATGAGTCGTTATTGATCGACACCCCTGAAGAGTCTGATGCGGACGCAGACTCGATGCAGGTTACTTGGTCAAAGGCCCGATCGCAGAAGAGCAGCAAGAACGAGCAGGAGGAGACCCAAGCTGGTACAGAAGAGAAACCCCAGACCACCATGAGCATCGCTTACAGGGTAAACATCGTTGACGCTCAAGTCATTCTGATTGCCAACCCCCTCAGCTCAAGCTCTGAGGCCATCGTTCTTGGCACCAAGCAAGTCCTGTTATCTCAACAGCATGCCTTGACATTCCAAGTATCCGAGATTGGCATGTTCCTGTGCCGCATGGACCGCTTCGAGGACTCGCGTCTTCGGATTATTGATGACTTTTCCGTCCAGATGTCTATGGATAGCTCGAAGCCGAATATCACCAGCATCCATGCCGACATTGAGCCGTTGATTCTTCGCCTGTCCCTCCGAGATATTCTACTCGCACTCCAAATTGCCAGCAAGGCAACAGAGCTCTCTGACCAGCAGCCGAAAGACCCGAAGTCGTCGTCATCTGCCGCAGATGAGAAGGCGAGACAGCTACGCCAAGCTGGTCTTAAGCAGCGAACAGCCAGCGGCAAGGGACCGTCAACCATTGCAAACAAGACAATGGTGTCGAAGACACAAACGCAAAAGATTGCAGCATCACAGGCTAGACAAGCGAACACTGATCCTTACGGAACGGCGGTCCAGCAACCACCCAAGCGACACGAAGAGCTGTCTGCTACGATTGAAGGAATCCGCGTTGTCCTTATTGGTGACGTTCACGAACTTCCTATTCTCGATCTTGGCATCAAGAACTTCACCGCCACCGCCGAAGACTGGTCTTCGAATCTTAAGGCCGAGACTGCTATCGACTTATACACAAACGTCTACAACTTCTCCAAGTCTGCCTGGGAGCCGCTCCTTGAACCTTGGCAAGTTGGTATCGGAATGGCGAAGGATGCTCAATCTGGTCTAATGTCCATTGATATCGCCTCCAAGAAGGTCTTCGACGTCACTTTGACAACCGCTACCATCGCTTTGGCGTCCAAATCATTTGCGTTCCTCAGCAAAGACGAGGACGTTCTCGGCAAGCCACGCGGCGTAGATGCACCGTATCGAATCAGGAACTACACTGGATTTGATGTGGTGGTGCAGTCAAAGAGCTCGACTACTGACGACAACATGACGGCCCGTCTAGAAGACGGCCAAGAGGTACCGTGGAGCTTTGAGCCCTGGGAGAAGATGCGTGAGAATCTCTCCTCCGAGAGTAGCACCGGTAGTGTTGGCATCCACCTAGAAGGCAGTGGCTTCGACCCAGTCAAAAATGTCAGGCTGAACCGCGAGGGAGAGGTAATCTACGGTCTGAAGCCCAAGACCGACAACATCTTGCATCGCCTCCTTGTTGAAGTTACGCTTGGCAAGGACAACGTCAAGTATGTCACCCTTCGATCACCGCTTGTCGTGGAGAACGAGACCCAAATTCCCGTTGAATTGGGTGTCTACGATGCACAAGAGGGCCATCTCCTCAAGATCGAAAAGATTGCCCCAGGCGAAAGCCGGCCGGCGCCCGTCGGAGCTGCGTTCCTCAAGTCCCTCCTTGTGCGTCCCGACTCCGGTTTTGGCTACGCTTGGTCGTCGGAGAGCCTTTGGTGGCGAGACTTGTTGAAGAGACCTACCAGAACGATGGTTTGCAAAGGCGAAAACGGAGATCCATTCTACTTCCAACTGAACGCCACTTTCGACAGATCCAACCCATTGACCAAGTAAGTTCCCATGTTACTCCTTACATCACTCTTCTAATGACCCTACAGGAACTACCCTTACATGCGCATCAAATTGTCGCCCCCAGTGATTCTCGAGAACTTGTTGCCGTACGACTTCAAGTACCGCATCTACGACAAGAACACCAAGAAAGACTGGGCAAACTTCCTTCGCAAGGGTGGCCTTAGCCCGGTACACGTTGTTGAGCTTTCCCATCTTCTCCTTCTCAGCATCGATATGCAAGATACCGTATTCAAGCCCAGCGACTTTGCCATCATAAACTCTGGGCAGTCGGACGATTTCAAGAAAGAAGACAAGCTTCTCTGCAAGGACTCCGATGGCCTTCAACTCAACCTGAAACTACACTACCACAAGATTCCCAACAGTGGAGGTGCATTCCGAGTCACGGTCTACAGCCCTTACATCATCCTGAATAAGACCGGCTTAGACATGCAGATCCGCGCGAAGGGGTTCTTACAAGGAGCTCGACCAGCCGCAGGCCAATCCACGTTGTCATACAACAGGTCTGAAAGAGACCGCCCCAAGGCAACGCCGTTCATGTTCTCCTTCGGTAACGACGACCATAGGAATCGCACGCTGTTGCAGATTGCAGACTCGGAATGGAGCAAGCCGCAGAGTTTCGACGCCATTGGCAGTACAACTGAGGTAGTGCTACCCTCTCCTTCTCGAAACACTGAAGTACACATCGGAATCACCACCGAGGCGGGTGAGGGCAAGTACAAGATGACCAAGGTTGTCACCCTAGCACCGCGATTCGTCCTGGAAAACAAGCTTGGCGAGGAGATCAATGTCAGAGAGTCTAGCTCATCGGGATTCATGACTCTTAAGCCAGGTGCACACCAGCCTCTTCACTTCATGCAGAAGACTGCCGTCAAGCAACTCTCCCTATGCCACCCCGGGATGAACAACCAATGGACTTCTCCCTTCAACATCTCAGACATCGGCACGACCCACATCAAGATCGCAAAGGCAGGTCAGAGGCAACGACTTATCCGCGCCGAAATCTTGATGGAGGGAGCCACAGTCTTCTTGCACCTCAGCATGGAGACCAAAAATTGGCCTTACCAGATGAGGAATGAGAGTGACACTGAGTTCACCTTTTACCAAGCGAACCCTAGCCTGGAGGATGATGGCATTGAGGACAGATCCGGTTGGAGACCCATCAAGTACCGTTTGCCTCCGCGCAGCATCATGCCTTACGCTTGGGATTTCCCTGCCGCCAAGTTCCGCGAGATCATTATCAACGTCAATGGCAAGGAACGACATGTCAAGCTGGCTGAGATCGGTAATCAGATTCCAATGAAGTTCACCTCTGCATCTGGGCAACAAAAGATTATCGACATCAATGTCGCTGCCGACGGTCCGACTCAGACTTTGATCCTGTCCAACTTCCGACAATCCAAGAGTCTTTATAGGCAAAAGTCCAAGTCCGGCGCTCGTAGTAGCATTGATGGATTCGAGGTCAAGGATCAAGAGACGACTGCAACATTCCGGGCCCAACTGAAGCTCTCGGGTATCGGAATCTCACTCATCAATTCGCAACTGAAGGAGCTGGCCTACGTCACCTTCAGAGATGTCTCCCTTCGCTACCATGACGCGCCGCTCACTCAGACGGTCAGCTTCTCAGTGAAGTGGATCCAGATCGACAATCAGCTTTACGGCGGTCTGTTCCCAATGATCCTGTACCCTAGCGTCGTTCCGAAGAGAGCTCAAGAAGTCGACGCGCACCCTTCGATTCACGCCATGGTCACCCGTGTGAAGGATGATTCCTATGGTGTGCTGTACATCAAATACGCCACCGTTTTGATGCAGCAGATGACGATCGAATTGGACGAGGATTTCGTCTATGCCGTTCTTGATTTCTCGAACATTCCTGGAGCTGCATGGTCTGACAGCAACGAGGAGGGCAAGCTCTGCGACGAAGAACTCGACATTCCCGAGCCGAATCAGCAACAATCTGGCCAGGATATCTACTTCGAGTTACTCAACATCCAGCCTATGCAACTCGATCTCTCCTTCATGCGCACGGAGCGCGTCAATGCTGAGGACAAGACTTCATCGCGCAACCCGCTGATGTTCTTCCTCAACGTCATGACGATGGCTATTGGAAACGTGAACGATGCACCCATTCGTCTCAATGCTCTAATGCTTGACAATGTCCGAGTCTCGGTTCCTGCTCTGACCCAGAACATCTCAAATCACTACAGTCAGGAGGTGCTCTACCAAATCCACAAGATTCTAGGATCTGCCGACTTCTTGGGTAACCCTGTGGGACTGTTCAACAACATCAGCTCAGGATTGACTGATGTCTTTTACGAGCCCTACCAAGGACTCATCCTGTCGGACAAGCCTGAAGACTTTGGAATCGGCGTCGCCAAGGGTGCTGCATCTCTGGTGAAGAAGTCCGTTTATGGCTTCTCCGATTCCTTTTCGAAGTTCACCGGCAGTCTGTCCAAGGGTCTCGCAGCTGCAACCCTTGACAAGCAATTCCAAGACCGACGCCGCATCACACGCGCCCGAAACCGCCCCAAGCACGCCCTATACGGTGTTACCACAGGTGCGAACTCCCTCTTCACCAGCGCTGCATCCGGAGTTGGTGGCTTGGTGCGCAAGCCGCTCGAAGGCGCCGAGCAGGAGGGAGCTCTCGGATTCTTCAAGGGCATCGGCAAGGGAGTCGTTGGATTTGCAACCAAGCCCGCAATTGGCGTCTTGGACATGGCCTCGAACGTTTCCGAGGGTATTCGAAACACGACGACCGTGTTTGATGGCTCAGAACTCGACCGTGTTCGCCCTGCGCGCTTCGTGCCCTCTGACGGTATTGTGCGCCCGTACAATGCCCGTGAAGCTCTCGGCCAGTCCTGGTTGAAGCAAGTCGATAACGGAAAGTACTTCAACGAGAACTACATTGCACACCTAGAGCTGCCTCGCGAAGACATGGTGGTCATGGTCACGTACGCCCGGATCCTGCTTATTCGCAGCCGGCGACTGACATCAGAGTGGGACGTGCCTCTGAAGGACGTTCAGACAATCGCAAAGGAGCGAACGGGTCTCAGCCTGACCCTCAGAGGCGGCACGAATGGTCCATTCATCCCCGTCGGCGATGAGAGCGGGCGCGCCTTCTTGTACAAGATGGTGGCCGTCGCAGTGGAGGAGTTCAACAGGAGGTTCAGAGGATTGGAGTAAATGATGATTGGCGAGAGAAACGCATACGAGCCGTGGTGTTGGACGCCAGGCCGCTTCGTACCTGTTATTTCTAAATTTGTTTCCTTTCTTTAGAGGCTCTTCACGCATAGCCTCGCGATTCCCTAGCAAGCATACCTTATTTGGCGTTTCGGATTACTTCTCACTCGTATACGTATGAAAACAGAAATACATGTGTATTGAATAGGCAAATGGTACCTGGTTGAGTGAAGGGACTTGAAAGTCGTGGAATTATAAATGTCCCAGCTGTCCCCAACCGAAAGGGACTCGATGTGCCTTCTATGATCTTTGCAGGTTCTATGGTCTACGTCTGTCTAATGTCGTGTCGTGCCTCGTGTCTATGCTTTGCCCACCTCTATAGTTGTGTCTATTCTATGCCCACCCGATCCTCAGAAGCTTGTAGCCGCTCTCATCGCCACGCCCGACCTCCTTGCGCTTCTCAATGATTTCGTTGTGCAAGATGGTAAGGTGCTTGCCATCCTCACTGCGCGGGCGGTCACTCGCCGTAAACGCGCCCTCCACCGTGTCGCTGACGCCGTTGAACTTGCCGTTCCGGCGAACGGTCACCAGCAGCCAGAAAACCCCGCCCGGGGCGAGCAGCTGCGTAGCGCAATCTCTCAACCACGTCGCGTGCTCTGGGGCGTAGATGACGTCCGTCGCAATAAGGATCTCCGCTGGCTTGTCCAGAGGTGCTCGCAGATCAGGGGCAGACCAATCCAGAGTCGTCGTCTTGATGAGGCTTGCCTCCGCCGCCGAAGGAAAGTTGATGGCGACGTTGGCCTTGAGGTTCTCGAGGACTGCCGGGTGGTAGTCGGTCGCGACGATGGTTGACCCCGGCGCGCCGAGGTGAGGCAGCATGTTGCCGAGCACCAAGCTGACGAGACCCGTGCCGGCGCCGAGTTCGATGATGCGCGGCGATGAGCCGAGGCCGGGTTGAGTGAGGCCGAAGCGCGCCGGATCTGCGCACATCAAGTCCGAGAGCACGATGGATGCACCCCAGCTTTGCAGGCCGACATCGTCGGGGTCGGCGGAGTTGGTGCCTGCAAGCCGGTCGTTGAGGCGCACGGTGACGGGGATGCGGCCCTCTTTCTCTGGAAGCGAAAGCTCAAAGGAAAAGTCGCGCGTGTAGTCTTGGTCCTTCTCACTCTCGGCCTCGTTCTCCTCCGCGGGCGCGAAAAAGGACTCAAGGACGCAGGAGGCCTGGTCCAGGGCGAGCTGGCAGGCTTCCTCGGACTCAAAGCAGGAGAGGGTCTCGGCGCGGGCGATGAAGCCGGTCAGCCAGCGCTCGACGAAGCTGCGCTCAAAGGCGTCGACGCGGAGGGCGGCGATGTGGTGGTCTACGCCGTCGACCTCCTCATGGTCGTCGTCGGTCTCGGACACGTAACCGGAGTCGACTGCGGGTGAGGCATGGTGAGGCAATTTGTGGTCCGGGTTGAGCTGGAAGGCGACGGAGACGGGCAGCGAGCAGTAGATTGTCGAGAGGGAGTGGAGGGCGGCGGTGATGTCGGACTCGGCGAGGGTGTCGAGAGTCCGCAGGGGTGGGAGGCTGCTCGATGGCGGCGCGGGGTGTGCGGCCGGCCTCATTTGTGTGGCCCGTCTCCAGTGCCGTCGCGCTGGAATTGGCGGTGGTGGTGGTGATGTGGATGATGGGTTTCGGTAGTGGATGAGATGAGATTCACGAGATGGGAAAAGAAAAAGCCATTACGCGCTAGGTGGACGATGAATTTAGCTTATTCACCACGCATTATTCGCACCCTTTTGGGCAAGGACACAAGAGATAAGGCCTAGACACGGATGGGCGGGACGGGGGACGGGGGACGGGGACCCGCTTTCCAAAATGAGGGTATCGTGAAAATTTTTGGCTGCCCTATCCTTGGGCCCAGACTGCACTTTTTGTGTGTCGGCGTGGCTTGTGCTCCCGCGCCAGTGGCCCGGCGTGTCAGTCACTGCAGAATGAAGAAATGTCACTGGGCGTTTCTCCATAGTAGTCATCGGTGTCATCTCGATTTACCCCGGATAAGGGGGCGCATGTGAGATCCACTCGAGAACGGAGTGCAAACCCGCCCCGGGAAGTCGACATTTCCTGTGCCCTCAGTTTCAGTGAGGCTGTCTGTCAGACCGTCAGCTGTGAGTTTCGGTGAGTGAGCAAGAGGTAATTAATGAGATAAGAAGAGAGACAAAAAGGGCCCAGCACGGCCCTCCGATAACCGCGTCCCGTCGTTTCCTTTCAACACGTGTCTGGGACAGTTCTCAAATCGACCCGTCATTGGCTGCGTCTCGTTTTGTCATCTTTTGGGCCATGTTTCTTTGACTGAAACAGACCGCCGCGAAGAGACGGCGCCGTCCGCAAGGGAGACACAGACTGGAGCCCCTTTTCCCCCTTCGGCTCCATTTCTGCCGAGTGATTGGCGGTCTGAAAATGACTCGTTTTCGCCATCGCCGTCGCCATCGCCACTGTGGTATGTCCCCGGACTTTAGCCGATCGTTGACACATGCTTAATACTGGCTACATGACGATGTACTGAACACGTATGTTCGAAAATCAATGTGTTAATCGGCCAAGATCTGTCTCTTGTTGTGAAACTCGCGGCATGTTTTCCATCTTGCTAATCATGGCGGCGTCCGCTTTCCCAAACTTCGCTGGTCGGCGAACTCAAGTGCATTCATGACTTGCTGCCAACGCAACGTCAATGTTCTCGAGTCGGTGGCGGTAGATTGGTGTCACGCAAATTTCACTCGTCGGTTTTCATTTGAAAGGAGCCTGTTCGGAGGTGAGAAATAAGCTTATGTTTGTGCAGCTGTCTCCTTGCAGCAGCAATGTTTGTGCTTGTTTGTAGAGATGGAGCAGAAGGCCAGCGTTCTAGTTTGGCAGCGCGCGATGGTTGTTTTGGCCACTTTGTTGGTTGCACAGGTTTCACTCTTGGGTCTCGTATCAGGGAATGGCGGCAAACTCCATCGTTGGAACAAAGGTAGCTGTGACCCGAGTAGAACACATGATGTATCGAGTCTGAAAGTTGGTGCATAAACGACCTAGTAGACACAACGCTACAATGTCGCCGAGCTGCGTTTAGCTTCTTGCTTGACGTCCAAACTCGATGGACGTTCACAATAGGTGATGTTTGTGTAAAGCCAATGACAATAGCCGCTGATACACGGGTTTGTTCATTTCGTGATACTCGAGACCCTGGCTCTCACAATTCCCACTACGTACTCTGGACTCTAGATAAAGTTTACAACTAAGGGTTCGTAGACTTTATTAATGGACATCTCCCACTTGCACAATATGCTTTCGTGCCAGTCCTCGAAACCCCCTCTTCCGAACTGTCAACATGAAGTTGACTGCCATCATCACCACATTAATCGTCACCGTTGCTGCAGTTCCCGGCGATCCTACCGGCCACTGGTTCAAGCGAAGTTGCGAAAACATTGAACTGAAAATCAACCGGGGAAGAAGAGATGGCAGCTTTTACGTCGACCTCTGTGCTCATTGCCATCCCAAATCAGGGAACAAAGTCGCCAACAGGATGGAACTCGACAAATGCCTTGGAAACCTCAATGGCGATCTGGCGTGGATGCGAAAGTAAGTCCAACTCCTTTCCTACAGGACATCCTACAATGGAGTGCTCATAATCACAGCGGTGGATTCGATTACGATTGCAATGGCTGCCAAATTATAGACACGGAGAAAGACAATTTTATTATGCAGTGTTACTGCAACTTGAAGAGAACGACCATCAACCTCAGTCAGTTGACACACACTTATCTGCCATGATGTGCCACAGCGACGGTTGCTGACTACATATCTCAGACATGGGTATCCGCAATGAAGATGGCGTTCTATGGTGTGGCTACCAGTCTGCAAGCCGGCTCAGTTAATGGAAGCCCTGCATACCCAGGTTACGCCATTTGAGAGGACGAATGTTGACGACGTCAATGGCCATGGCAAACGAAAGCAATAGCGTTCATAGGTTTTCGGCCGATGCTTGCATCAAGTATCAGAATATTGTCATATGCCTGCTTAGATTGCAAACACCGTACGCTGTCTCATAAATGACAAGTCTGGATGCTGAACTTCTCGCTTTACCCCCAAGCCGCGTACCCTCAAAACGTGATCTCAAAATAGTATTCTTTGCTGCAGTAAACGAAGTAAATCGCAAAACTCATAAGAAACTGAGGCCATGACAGTCTTTCCCCCGTCTTTGGTCAGGCGGGACCGAACCTTGATACGAAGAGCCCGATGAGCTAGTCGCTGCAGAACAACTGCATTCCCGTCATTCTTGAAGCTGAGAACAGTGCTTGGAGCGAACACAAGTGCCTGTCCGGTGTGCAGCGACACAATCATGCAAAAGAGCTCCAGCGCAGGATCTTTTCCTAATGCGATGGGCTCAACTGCATGGCTTGACTCTTGCTCATCAGCCATCGTCACAGACATGGAAGAGATACCAGCCAGATGTTGGCGCAAGGTCCGAAGCCAGTCGGGTGAGGTAAATCGATGGACGACCGTCATGGAACACAGATCGAGAAGCTTAGTAGAAATCGTAGGCTCTTGAGTTGAGATGAAGACTCGGACGCCAAGATGGCGCTGCAGGCGGATCGTTTCTAGCAAAGAGTTCGTGAGTGCTTGACTCTCGTCGGATTCCTTCATGTATCTGTGTGCCTCATCAAGAGCAACGACCTTTCCGACGGGAGATTGCTGCTCCAGGAAGAGAGACAGGCAGATGTTGAACAGAGAGCAGGCCAGCTCTGGTGTGACACACGGACAAGACAGATCGACGACGGTCAGTTGACCCGACTGCGACAAGTCATTAGCTGGATGGGAAAGAGAATGGTGTCGAATAGTGAAGAATTATGATTACCTTAGGCATCCAGTCGATACTAGTTTTGGTAACCTTGCCCGTGCCGCCCAACATGAAGCTTTCAAGGGTATCAAGGCGCTGACTCAATGGGCCTCTCTGTGCTGGGGTCAAGTCCGCCTCACTCAAACGCTTCTTGAAGGTTTGGTACTTGAAAGGGACACCAAGGTTCTGCTGCTCAATGCGCATTTCTCGCAAGATTCGGTTGATGACGTGCATGTACAGGGGCATAGTACCCTCTCCAACTGCCATCAAGTCATTCATTCGCTTGGTGTTGAGGTCTCGGTCGCTGAGCCTCAGAGGCTCAATATTGAGGTTGGGGATGTCGGTGTAAATTCTCTGCCAAGAAGTTGGTTAGAAAACAAAATTGTCGTAGTGGCTGGGAAGATGCTTTGGTTACCTCGATAGTGCGAACGTTGGTAGGAGCGCACAACACTCTGACCGAAACGTCCTTGTTGGAAGCAAGGAAAGCCGCCTCGCACGGGAGACCACCAGAGTCTGACACAAAGCTGTCATAGTGGAAGATAATTCCAGTGAGGGGGAGAGCTAACTTGCCCAAGTAGCTAGGGAGTAAACAGTTCTCTAGAAGGCATGCGAGCGTGTTACTTTTTCCGGAACCTTGACTGCCGCAGATGAAGACGCTTGAGGGACAGGCTACGTTGTGAAAGATTCTGGAATCCACTCTGGTGACCCCAGTGGTGAGAAAATCCTCGGAGAGGCTTATACCGAAGAGGCCGTATTGCGAAGGAGGGAAAGTATTGATAACGGGCACTGTGAGCAGGGGGCTTGACAAGACCTCATCCTGGCCTTCTTGCTTTGGGTCCAGATCGAGGTGAGCCATCTGAGCCACAATAGTACCTAGATCAATATGAGATCTACCGGGACTCCCATGATGACTGCTCTCGTCGGAAGCTGCTGAATACATCGTATCCGAATCTGAAGACATATTGGCAAGCTCACCAAGATTGGAATGAATTGAAAGTTGTGGTCGCCGTGCCTGAATTGCTGGCGGGAGATTTACGAGACTCATGAGCCCAAGTGCAAGTTATAAAGAGAGTTGAGAAGTTGCAGCAATGGAATTCAGGGGAGATGGTGGCTCAAAGTTGAAATGGGCTTTCGTGGTTGCGTCCCAGAGACTCTGCAGGGAAAATCTTCCAGTCAATTCCAGACAAGCCTAGACGTAGCATACTGGTCATTAGGCTTGAGTCAATAATCCCTTGAAACGAAGGACGAGGGAAGCCATTGGCCTTGAAAGCTCTTTGAGATTCCGGCAGACTTTGGTGGAATAGGTTGGGAAACAGATAGGCCCTTTGCAAGTGGCAGTTTCGATGCGTCGGTACTTAAAACATGATGCACGGATTCTTTGATCTGGGCATCATAATCAAAGAACTGTTTCGCAAGATGTGAACACAGAAACTTGTATCTGAGAAATCAAAGGGTGCCTAGACATCATAGCGTGTCATGATCTTGAAAGGATGCATCGAAAGATAAAGAAGCCATCACTTTGATGTTTCATGTTGCAGAGTGTCGATGATTTGCTCAAGCTGTTCCAAAGAGATTTGTTGTTTTGTGTCGGGACGTACTAAGCCTCTACCTAGAAACCAACAAATGCGATGAGAGAGAGCACTTCTTGAGGTGTGCTGAATTTCTCCAATGTCAAATGACGTCGTCTATTCAACGACCGATCCGATAGGTAGCGACGCTTCCACCCAAATGTCAAGGTATGTCAGGATCGTGGGCGGAACATGCGCATTGTTGCACCACCTAATCGCAATACCGGCATTCAGAAACAGAGGAAAAATATTACTGGCACAAACTCAATGATAAGGTATGCCAAGGCCGCCAAGTACTATCTAAAATTGATCCGGAAGGCGGAAACGTAATCCAAGAGAGTTGAGTGCAACGTTCTCCAAATATTGAGGGGAGAACGTATTGCTGAAGCTTTCTTAGGTTCCGATGACGCCGAAATGCAGATAATGTCGCTAGCATGGACGGACGTAGATAAACCCAGACCATACGTCCGAAGGAGAGAAACTTGGATTTTCTCCATCTATACAGTCTCCTCGTTATAACTCAATCACTATGCGGCCCCTTGCCTTGTTCTCCTTGATTAGTGGTCTGGTGTCAGCGAGCAGTCCAGTCTCCTACGATGGCTACCAAGTACTTCGCCTCACCACAGGCGCCGATTCAGCTGCCGTTCTGGAGAAGTTGTCATCCATCAAGTATGACGAGTGGAATACGGTAGTGAACAAACACATCGATATTGCTATTGCACCTAACCAGATCGAAAGTTTTCAAGCTTTGGCACTTGAATACCATATAATGCACGAAAACCTAGCAGTATCAATTGCCTCCGAGTCAGCTACCATGACCACCTGGAAGAGACAAATTGACGATCTCGAGTGGTATGACAGCTACCACCCTTATGACGACCATAAGGCATACTTTGAGGCCCTTCATGATGCCTTCCCCAACAACTCGGAGATCGTCTCGTCGGGGACTTCGTTCGAAGGCAGAGACATCTTTGGCATTCACTTCTGGGGCTCGGACGGACCGGGGAAACCGGCCGTGCTTTGGCACGGTACTGTCCATGCCAGAGAATGGATAGTAGCGCCGGTAAGCTAATGCGAACAAAGGCGCTCGTGGATATGCTAAGATAATTGGCCACAGGTCGTGGAGTATCTCACGTTGCAACTAATCCAGGGGTATGGCGTTGATAACACTACTACTGCTTTTGTGGATAATTATGACTTTTGGGTGTTCCCGTTTGTCAACCCGGTAAGAAATACCGAGCTCAAATAAAGTAATCTGTGATCTGACACCTCGGCAGGATGGATTCGTGTACACTCAAACAACGGAACGATTGTGGCGGAAGAATCGCCAACCAGCCCCAACCTCAACCAACTCGACGTGTTATGGTCGCGACATCAACCGCAACTGGCCGTACAAGTGGGATGCAAATCCCCTTGGGGCTTCTACGGACCCTTGTTCTCAAACATACAAAGGTTTCGAGGCAGGCGACACCCCGGAGATGGAAGGACTGCACAAACTTGTGGACACCCTGCGAGACACAAGTGGGTTGAAACTTTACATCGACTGGCACAGCTACAGCCAGTATTTTCTTACCCCCGTCGGCTACAACTGCACCTACTACATTGATACTCTTGGCCAACACATCAAGCTTGCTCAGCTAGCCTCGGATGCCATCAGGGAGGTTGAGGGCGTCACCTTCACGTACGGCCCAAGTTGTGCGACTCTGTATCCTACCACTGGAGCAAGCTTCGACTATGCTTACGCTGTTGGCAGAGCCCAATGGTCGTATTTGATCGAGTTACGGGACACTGGGGATTTTGGTTTCGTACTGCCGCCAGAGCAAATTCGGGGTAGTGTGACTGAGCAGTGGGAGGGCATGAAAGTCATGCTCAGTGTTCTTGATGAGGTCTTCTTCGATGGAGAAGGCCCAGCGGCATTTTGAAAGGAAATTCATGCAGGAAACGTATGTATTGAGCGTCGGATACTGATGGAATATGCATCATGTACGGCAGCTTTCGCGTAGGCCCGGAAAACTACTGCATGCTGGCTCTTCTGGTTTGATTGTTCGCTCATACTGCCTCATCAAGCCCTTCGCTTTCGGTAAACCTCATGACCATATCTAATACATGCCAAAACAAGCGCGAAGGCGAGAATCCCTATGTTCGAGTCGAAAGCTCTGCGGTAGAGAGGCTTGTCATCAGCCTGGAAAAGTTGCGCTCCATAAATTGCTGCAATATTCGCGCTCATGATGATCCTTGAAAGACGTCAGAATCCTATATTATTGTCTGCGACGAGGCTGAACAACTTACATTGCCATAGCCAATGACCTCTCTTCCGGGTCAGTGCAAGTCAGCGACATCCACGTAATATTGAGAGGGTGCGGGAATGAGGCAAACGTCTGCGTCCAGACAACGCCAAAATACCGCACACCCCGCTTGTTGATCTCCGTGAAAATGCGGTTGAGAATGTAGCCGAACATATGCATTGCAACTGCCAGTATCGTGGTCTCGCCTCGCTTGTTACTGACATCGGGAATTAGCATCTGATCCTCCAACAAGATGGAACCTGATATAACATCACTTACAACCGGTCGGAAACGTAGCTGAAGCCAAAAGACACTGGTACCTGAAGAAACAATCCCACAGAAGCCAAAGCATTACTCGTGAGTGAGGGGAAACCGAAGCTTCTGATGATGGTTGGTCCATAGGTGTCGAAGCCTCTAAAAGGTCCGTTGTTGCCGAGAGTAATAGAAACGTGCACCCATATGCGCCAGTTGGAAAACTGCAACAGTCAGTGAGAAAATCGCAGAATTATATCTGCTGATGCAGAACACTCACAGCCTTTTTGAAAGCAGCTATACCAATATGTTGCTTTTTGTTCATTTTGTTGGGATCATCGATGCGCACGCGAGTCTGCAAGATATGCAGCTCTCGTTCCGTGAAGATGTTGACTTGCGGCAGAAACCAGCTATGCGGTTTATGGAACGCGTCCGGGAGACAAAAGCCTAGTACTATGCCGCTGGCAATGGTGAAGGCCCCCATCACGATGAAAAGCCAGAACCAGCCAGGGTGCCCGGCCACTCCCTTCATGTGCAGAATTCCATATGCAATCAGCTTTGCACAGGCCTGGCCGAGTTGGTTGCCAAAGAAAAATATCATAACACGTTTGGCAGTCTCTTTGCGGGTATACCATGTCGACAAGGTCCAAAGGCCGCCAGGGATGTAACCACTTTCAGAAACTCCAAGGAGAAAACGGGTCGCAAGGTAGCCGGCGTAGTTGTTCTGAAAGGCTTGGAACGTGCTGACCAGACCGAAGAAAAATAACTGAAGGGTCAACCACTTCCCCGGTCCAACCTTGTACAAAATCATGTTTGAAGGAATCTCAAAGAGGACAATCCCAAGGGATAGCAGTTGTTGGCCAACATTGAATTGGAACTGCGTGATGCCTACGTCCTCCATAAAGGTATCTGTTATTGCGTTCGCGATGTTGCCTCGATCGAGTTCTGCATCCATGCTGTTGCGTTAGATGGCAGTAGAGTTTCAAGGCTATCGTTCATACGCACGCAAGCAGAAGAAGCCGAGTGTCAGGAGTGGCATAATAATCAAATCTAACCTGTATTGGTTCACATATTAGAACCGGTAGCTCCAGGTGTAGGTATCCGACTTCAAAACTCACTTCCATTTCGCCTTCCTCTCTTCGTTCTCGGTCCAATCGACCGGCGACGAGACCTGCTTCGCGTCGCCATCCGCGGGATTCGCAGAAGGGGAACGACCCAACGAGACGATGTCTGCGGTGCCCATGATGTCAACGAGGGGCGGGACTTTTCGTCAGGAAGACCGCATTAAGTTGATTGTCGGTTTGACTGAATCGAGAAACATCAAGCTGCAACAAATATTGCTGCCCGTTTCCAGTATTCTAGTTCGGAACTCAGCGTCATCCTCCTGCAGGGCTTTCTCTTGACCCAGACGAAACCGCACGAGCACACCATACTGGATCTGCGGAGAAGATCCGAATCACTGGGTCCGAGCATAAGTCTTATCAGACCAGAAGCTCGACAAGAGACAACTGGGAAGGATTGATATTGCGTGCTTGTTGTGGAGTATCATCTTCGGTGCCTCCGCATCAGGCTTTGGCACCCAGTTGTTGGTCAGGTATCAATGGCGAATACCTTACCACGTGAAGAAGCAATCATCCCCGAGAGAGATGTCAGCGTAACGTAGAAGTACGTTGATTGAGCGATCTGATAGAGAGTTCCAAATTAACGCGGCGACTTTGCGTGCCTTAGGATAGGCCTTTGACTTTTGTTGTTTTTGCATACTTTGCTGTCACACAAGCTTGACAAAATTAATGGATTAAAATATGGAAAGTGTTACGGGAATAAATCCAATGTCGGGCATGTTAATTACTGCCGTCGACCGTTTGGAGTGGGAATTCTCTCCGAGCACGTCATCTTCCCGGCGGATTCGGTCATCCAAACACTCCACTCGGGGCATATCTGCGTCGGAGAACCCCCGACATGCAAGCATCCCCAATAAACTTAGTAATACATAGGGCACTGGCTTAGCTGGACGAAATTGACCCCAATGCCATTCGTGCAGTCGCGCCTTCCGTACGTGCATTTTACATCCATCAAAACCCATCGCCGCGATGAAGACCTTGTCCGACGAGGAGCTCACAAATCTCGCGGGTAATTACTTCGCCCCGAAGGGACTTTACCGTCACACGAAAGGCTTGCCATTCTTGGGAAGTCTTGAGTGTAACACTAAGACTCTCATTGCTGGGCAATGGACTGAACTCATCGTGGAATACACGGTTGGTGCCAGTGGTCTTGCTGATGGAGCTTGGATCAAAGGAACATTCAAGTTTTACTCGGACTGGGCGCTGTTTCAGACTTCCGACCCAAAGAAAGACAACTATGTGTCGGTAGAGTACACGCCAGGCCCTCTCCACGAAGGACAAACAGCGGCAACGGTCCAGTCACTGGCTGTTCGTTTCGACCAGAAGGGGCATGAGCGACCATTCCAAAAGGCTATCATCGTTGACATTGTCGACGGCTACATGAACCCTGCAGATAAGATTACCATTCGAATTGGCGATAGACGGTGGGGATCGAGGGGTACCCGAGTCCAGACATTCGTCGAAGACAAGTTCTTGATGAGGTGGTATATCGATCCAGTCGGAACTTCAAGGTTCGCTCCTATCAAGCCTGACATTGCCTTTCCAATCAGACCGGGACCAGTTGCTAGGGTCAAGGCCACGACTCCTCGAGTTGTTAGGCCCGGCGTTCCCGTCCCCGTTCATGTCCATACCGAGGATATCTGGGGCAATGCAACAGCAGACCTACGGAACCTGAAGGCTGAAGTCAAATTGATCAAAGTTGACTCCAAGGCAGAGGTTGTCCAGACTAAACATTTGCCATTCCCGGCCCAGGGATGGACGGTGGTGAATGATACATACCACTTAGCCGAAGCTGGGGACTACGATCTCGTCGTGGCGGTAATTGATGGCGAGGGGTTTGTCGTCGCCACAGCCACTGACTATGTCTCTGTCGACGCCTCTCTACCCATACCTCGGCCGTTATACTCTGATCTTCACGTCCACTCCGATGACACTGTCGGCACCAACTCAACCACATACAACTTCTCTTACGCCAAGGAAATTGCCGGCCTTGACGTCGTCGGCTACACCGCTAATGATTTCAATATTACCAAAGAAAAGTGGGAGCAGACGCTTGAGATCATCAAGAGAGTTAATTCGCCTGGCGAATTCGTTGTATTTCCTGGGACAGAATGGTGTGGCAACTCAGCCGCTGGCGGTAAGTAAACCTTATTCGGATGTTGTTGTGCTCTTACGAAGGAAGACTGATTTGATTCAGGTGATCACAATGTCGTCTTCCTCGATGACCCGAAGACGAGTCAACCCGAATTCCCCTTTGACAAGAAAGGGAATGTAGCCCGCAGCTTCGAGTGGAACGAAGACGGACCGTCAGAGCTGATACCCGGCGCTTGGCCGCTGGATGAAGTCTACGCGACTTACGCTCATTCACCCGAAAGCCACCTCTTGATCCCTCACGTTGGTGGTCGTCGATGCAACCTAGCCTGGCACCATCCCCAGTTGGAACGTCTTCTCGAAATTGGCAGCGCTTGGGGTTTATTCGAGTGGCTTCTTCGCGACGCCGTGAAACGGGGCTGGAAACTCGGCGTCTCTGCTAATTCGGACGAGCACCGGGGCCGATGTGGAGGTGGTGTATCCGGAACTGCCGTTTTTGGCACCAAGGGTGGATTGACCGGCGTCTTGGCCGACAAGCTAGAGCGTGGTGAGGTTGCGAAGACCTTGCGAGCAAGGCGCACGTTTGCGACAACAGGCGAACGCTTAGTTGGGATCATACGCACCGACAACGGATATCTTCAGGGAGATGATGTATTTGTGAAGAAGAACGAGGAAATCGTTCTCAGGTATAGCTTCTTTGGTGCGGGAGGTTACTCTTCCATCGAGGCTTGGGATGCGAGTGGTCGGATCCTCCACCGAGATCTCCAGAAAGATGCAGAAACTCACGCCCCGGCATCAACTCCCAGGAAGATTCGTGTGACTTGGGGAGGGGCTCGCGTTTACGACAGATATCGTGAGGTTATCTGGCACGGATCAATCCTCGTTCCCGGGGCGGTAATCTCGCATATTCGACCATTCGGGGGCGTGCTTGACAACGCCGAAGATGAGATCAAACAACTCTCCCAAACCCAGGTCGTCTTCGAGAGCCGAACAAGTGGGGATTTTGACGGGGTCGACATTTTCCTTGATGACACATCGGGAATCCCCTCTACCATCAGCGTATCGGGCCATTTGGGCGGATACGTGAAAGTTGGTGACGCCCTCAAAGGAAACCCCCACAACCCGCAACCTCGGTTCAACTTGGTTGCAACGGAAAAGGACTTGACTCGGCAAGGTGGAGTGCGCGATGACATAGCAGGTGGTGCCGACCTCTTCGTGTCCATCGATGGTCTGTTGGATGTTCCATTGCCCAAAAGAGTTGAGGGCAGCTTCGCAGTGAAAGCAGAGTCCGGTACTGGTGGTGACTGGGCTGTGTACTTTGTAGGCAGAGAGTATGGCGGAGGGAAGGTCATCACCAGTCCTGTATTCATCAAGTACGAATGAATGATCAGCCATCAGCTAGCAAGAAGCATCCACAGCGCGCATCGTCTATGCGGAAGCCAGATTTGACCCCCGCAACTCCAACAACCCCAATCTCTCGAGCCCAGTGCCCATTTCGCTCGTCACCTGCACCTCCTCGGGCCTCAAAATTGGAAACCGAAGGTGAGTGAATACACGCTCTGCCTTATTGGGAAAGGAGACTTACCGTCCGCGTCTTATAATGTCACAATGCCGATGGCGAGATCATCGCTGGAGCAGTGTTTCTTCGAGCAGGGATTTGGCCGTTGTTCTCATTGGCCCACCCCGGATTTCGGCACTGCATGCACCTGGTGTTGGGTTTGCGGACGGTGGTGGGGTAGTTCGATTTCAACGCGCTTGACAGGTGCAAGAGAAGGGATAGGTTCCAGGAGTTCCTTGAAGTCAACCCGAGATGCGGCCTAGTGACGACTTTGCTGCGGAATGGGGAGGAAGTGGGCATGAAAATGAGAAAGTAGTCCGATGCGGTGCGTATATAAGCTCGTTAAATCCCCAGGTATGCTCTGGCACTCACCAATTCATGATTTGGAGTCTAAAAATTGGATCGACCGGCGGAGAACTAAAGCAAATTATCCTGCCACCATGCTCGGCCACAATCTTTCCCGTTTCGCTGTATCACTTCTTGTGACAAAGGCAGCCTCTTCTCCGGTTCCAAGCTCTGATTCGGCCGGAGATAAATACTTCGTAACCTTGTAATTCATCCCTCATACACTCCAAGACTTGACCTATCGACTCGCCTTCATCTAGATTTGGCTGACAAAATTCAAGCGGGAGCTCTACTACCCAGACCGGATTTTCTGTCAACGGCACTGCCCCCTCAAGCAAGAATCCAATTGGGAATCCCACTTTTCCTGGATCAACGACAACTGGTGGCCTCAACTGGCTAGGGTTTGATATCGCCGAGTTCAATCACACAACAATCCTGGCCTACAATCTGGCTGTAGGAGGTGCCACAACAGATAATACACTTATTCCAACATACACAGAAGGTATTGCAACCTACGTGGATCAGGTCAACACCTTTTACGATGCATACGTCCATCAGAAAACCCCATGGTCCTGGGACGACGTTCTGATTGGGATCTGGATCGCCAACAACGACGTTGGCCAGTCCTTTGACAGAAACGACACATCCTCTCTGTACCCGAAGGTTTCTGCCCGGTACTTCGAACAGACTCAGCGTCTGTACGATGCCGGTGCCCGAAACTTTGTGTTTCTCACATGTGCTCGTAAGTTGATTCCATTGAGTTGCTAATGAAAGTTGTGACAAAAGTCTGTAACTTTATCGCATACTATGACATTGCTGTCAGTCATGAACCACCGCTGATTATCTGGAATAGCACAGCAACTCACCCCCTTGATGATCGAAAAAGGGCCGGAAAGCAATGCAAAGGTTGCAGCTGCCGTCAAGCTCTACAATGAGATATTGGAAAAGAACTTTCAAAAGTTTCAAAAAGCTCATCCGGATGTTCGAGCCTGGCTGATAAGACCGTCGAAGTCATATGAAACCGCAATTGCGAACCCAGAAGAATACGGTGCGCCAGACGCCATTTGTACAAACGAAGACGGCGTCAGCTGCCTGTGGTGGAACAACTACCATCCTGGAATTCAAATTCATCATCTTCTGGGAGCAGACGTGGCGACAACTGTTGGCGCACCTTGGTTTAATCCCCAGCAGAAAGAATAGTGGTTTCGGATGGCAGAGGAAGGAGAAAAGGTTGCATGAAATGCGGAAAGTAACAAAGTGCGATTGCATGGCATGTTCTCTGGCTAAGAGAGAGCTCACACGTTTCAATCTTTTTCGATCACCTGTAATCTGACGAAGACCTGACTACTCCTACTTCCCAATGCATTCATCGCACAGAAAGGCATTGCCGATACTTACAAAACAAGACCTGCACCGGCGTCCGGTAGCTTATGAATAAAAGGACAGTCCGACTTTGTGGCGAATAATCATGATGCCAGGCACATAATGAAGAGAACTGCTGTATCGATCAGTGAATGAAAATCAGCACTTTCTGGCAGCACAGAGTACGCACCATCATCATTTTGGAAACTCGTTTCGCCGAAGGCTCGCTGGATATTGCTGCGCAACCTGTGTGTTGAGTGTAGTGTTCCATCAGAAGAGCTGAAGCAGACGCGATTTTGACATGCCGTGATGTCTCTTGGATGAGGGTCGCCGAAGAACAGTTTTGCACGCTTCAAGCTTGAGATGCTTCGAGGGATCCGGCCAGGGTCTTCCAGGTGCTGGCCGGAGTCTGGACAAACCAAACTAGGCAAGGATGACAGCGCACGCATATAGTACTGACAGACCCATAGAAGCGTCCTAGAACCTGGATATTTTTTATGGAAACCAATTTCAAAGAGAGTAACGGCAAAACGCCGTCCTCGAAGACATCGTCGTTTGCCGATAAGTTACTGATCGCTAGTTCCGCAACCTAGACTTCACGTTCGGCAATCCCGTGTGCACGTCGATTATCATCGTTGAATGCAAACCCAAACCTTCAGGCAGCTTGAAATTTTCCGAAGGTAATCTCCTCACGGCAAGAAAACAAGACTTAGGACAAGTATGACTGTGCCAATTGATGAAAACATAGAATATGCGCCAGCCTGGAGACAATCATGCTCCCTTCATGTGAGGACCCAAGCGGGTTGAGTGCCCCTGTTGCCCCTGTGAGAAAGAAATTGAATGAACAGAATCGGACGCGAGTGCAAACTCCGTATGACGAATGACCAAAGTACTTCTCTGCGTTGCTACGTGTGATGATGGAACAGTTGTGAGGTTGAAATCTGCAGAGCGACCGGACGCCCCTGTAAGTCAACCTTGATGGCTTCTGATCACCCCTGCACGCATCAATGGAACCCGGATGGCCAGTGAGCAACATCACTTGAAATGTACGATAATTCGTCAATCGTCAGTGGTGCCTTGAACGATGCAACCATCTTTCGCTTCGAGCGCATTTGAGTTTCGACAGGCTAAGATGGACCGCAGGCGCTACTGCAATAAAGTTTCATTCGAACCTGGAAATTTTCACCCATCGAATTGTTTCCTCAATGGGCCTATGCGGGAGATCAACATCTGAGAGGTAGCAATGAGACATACCTTGCGCTATATTGCGCAGATTTTGCCAAGTCGGTCGCATTACTATGATGGAATGCAAATATTGGACGGAGACAACTCGGGAGCTTCCCGCCGGACAGAGTGCAGCTCTCAAGGTCCAAGTCACAAAATCATTAAATCAAGGAAATCTCGATGGTTCACTGCTGGAAGGTAAGTTGATGACGAGAACGGCGATGCGATGTCGAAAGCGTCAAGATGTCGCTCGCCGACCATCTAGACAACGGGCCGCCACGTTTGCGAGGTCCTGCTCGACGCGAGCGTCGACCACGCCAACAGCGCCAGTACTACTTTCCCATAGCCCATGCCGCGAAGACAGTATTTGTCTCACGACAATAATATAGCATACATTTCATCATTCCTAGGCTCTTCCCTCGTCTTCGGCACCCTTTGCCCATCTGCTCTTGGAAGAGTAACACCTCAGAACGTCGCTTTGGAAAAGAGAGTTACTTGAGACAGGCAACCCCTTTTGTAAGACTTTGATTCCAATGGGTCTTGGTTTCAACAAGTTGCAGAACTCCCTGGAAATTTCACCGCCCGCAAGAGCTCCAATGACTCGATTGCGATTGTGGGAGGCGGCATTTCTGGCCTCGCTACTGCCTTGATGCTGGACAGTGTCGGTGTTCATAACTGGGAAATCATGGAAGCTAGCGACCGTATTGGAGGACGCTTCCGCAACATATTCGTCGGTGATACGGAAGAGTTCGCCGAGGTGGGCCCAATGAGGCTACCTCACCAAGTCACGTACAAGAGCGACAATTCCACGCACGCGTACTCTGATCACCGCATGACTTTTCGACTTGCCGACCTCCTCAACCGAATGAACGAAAACGACGAGAAGTACAAAATCGACTTCATTCCATGCATTCAGCACCATCCTAACATACTACTCGCCCTCGGTACGGGCAGACATCCGGATGGTAGGGTGCCTACCCGTGCTGAGATTGCAAAAGATCCAAGCCTCAGTGCTCCACCCGTCGTGACATCGACGGAATACAACAACACAAAGAAAGAGATGAACAAGATTTTGAAGAACGAGACTCTCATCAAGGAAATACAAGCCGATATTTGGAGGGCTCACAAGCAAGTGATGGACCCGGGCTACAATGATTGGAGCGAGCAGTCGCTGCTGCGCAAGCGTCTAAACGCAGACGAGAATGTCACGGATGCAATCTGGACTTCCACTGACTACGATGTCATCTGGGATGAGATGGTGCACAAATCCGACTTAGCTCTTGATGGGTCTGACGGTACATTCGGTGAGATCGAGTGAAATTGCGTCGAAAAGGGCTTCAACCGCATCTCCGACGCTTTCATCCCCCATGTGTCAGACAGACTGGTCTTGAATCGCAAGATTCGGAAGTTGGAATCGGTTCATGACGAAGCTGGCAACAGTCGAACACGTCTGTCATGGTACCCTAGCACGGCGAACAGGACGTTTGAGTCCAAGGAGTACGATTACACCATCATGGCTGTTCCTTTCACCATGACTCGATTTATGGACCTTCCGGAGTCAGTGAGACTGGTCTCCGATTCAAGTCGGCTTAGAAGGATTCACTGTTGTTCTCTGAGAGATTCTGGGAAAAAGGAGACAGACCAATTTTCGGGGGTTATTCGGGCCCGGAGGACAAGGCCGTCGGAGCTCTGTACTATCCTGTGTATGGGTTTGACGAATCAAGACCCGGTCTCATCACACACTATCGTGGTGGAGATTGGAGTGATCGCTTCACGGAAGAAGAGCACAAAGGCCCGGGATCTCTATACTGGCGACTATGCCCGCCTCTGTTGGCTTGAAGATGAATATACAGCTACTTCGTGATGCCGCCTCGACGTGGAGCAGCATAAGCTGTATATTCCTTCGTACCACCGTACGGAATACAACACGAGTTTTAGCGGCGAGCATACGGCTCCGACCCATGCTTGGATTAGTTCCTCGCTGCACTCTTCTGTCAGAGGCTCAGTCCAATTACTACCTGAGTTGGGAATGGTCGATGAGGCGAAGAGACTGAACCAAGAGTGGGTGGGCCAGTGGATTCATTGATTACTGCGGTATCAGGCCAAAGTTTTAGCCCTTGTACAGGTATCTGTGGGCCGCACCCACCTCGACGACCACACCCCCCAACTAACCCCGATTAGGACGGCGCTAGTCCCAAAAAGGCAATTACTGCCCTCACCGCCTCAGCCTCTTTTTTTGCCAACCGCCCTCAAGGTTAGGAACTATTCTGCCCTCTTCGCAACCCTCTCGTCAACTTCAACTCTCACAACCACCCATACACTAAAACTACCCTTTTTTCACTCTTTTTTTCACCACAACAATACCACGCAGAGGCTGCCACACAAAGCACCTATTAGAGGCCGATCAACTACGTATCCAAACGCTCTACTTCAACGCAGAGCTTGCGCAATCAGAAATCGCAAAAAAAAACCAGCTTTTCGAGGGCTCAAGTACGCCATGCGATACGCGCGCCAGAAGCCAAGCCCGCCCCTCGCAGCGGCCGCCCTAGGGCCCTTACCCCCGAACAGAACCAACAGTTAGTTAAGTACGTTACTTCCTCCAAAGAAGGCCGCCGCGCCACTTTCCTACAGTTATCTGTTGTTCTTTTTAACGCAGTTTTCAGCATATATGCCATACAGGCAGCCCTACGTCAACTAGGCTTCCAGCAGTATATTGCCCGCCAGAAGCCCCCCATCACTGAAGCCAATAGACAAAAACGCCTCGCCTAGGCTCTTAAGCATATCAACTAGACTGTCGACCAGTAGCATTACATCCTATAGACCGACGAAACGTAGATTACTAGCAGCCACCACTAAAAGCAGTATGTTACTCGCCAGCCTAAAGAAGAATAAGATCCTACTTATATTGTCGAGAGGCATCTCAAGAAGGGTAGCTGGATGTTCTGGGGATGCTTCCACAAGTGCCGCAAGGGCCTTAGGGTCTTCTGGGAGAAGGATTGGGGCTATATTGACGCTACCAGTTACCAACAACATATCATACCTATCATCAACACCTAGCTTCACTAATGCCGCCAGATATACAGCAAGAACCTCATTCTTATGCAAGACAGCACCCTAGGTCACTCTGCCCGAAATACGAGAGAGGAAATAGCTACTAGAGGGATCCAACAGGTAGACTAGCCACCCTTTTCTCCTAACCTCAACCCTATTAAGTCCTGCTAGAACTAGATGAAGGACCACATCAAAGATGCCTACAGCCTAGTCGAGAAGCCTAGTTATCCCCAACTTCGACGATAGGTTCAAGACGCATAGGAAGCCCTACCAGAAGAGTACCTCAAAGAGCTTATTTGCAGTATGCCAGCGCGTTGCCAGGCAGTTATTGATGCCAATAGGATGCATACGAAGTACTGAGATAGCAATACAAATCGTTCATTTTCGATGTTCAGCCATTTTTCTGCCGGATTCGCTGCCTTTCGCCATCATCCCAGCCCAAGATTTCATTGGTTAGTGCCCCCTTGCCACTTCCCCCTGCCTGTGGAGAAGTACACGCCCAGGGGGTTAAACTTACCCATAACACCATAGTAGATGTAAGGTTTGTGCGATAGTCTCAGCCGTTAGGTAAATCACAAGCCTGCGAATACGAATTCGGGTCTTCCGCAAAATCTTGTTAATTGTAACTTCAATCTTTTGACACTTTCCAAGTCCCATAACCCCAAGTCTCTTCTCTCTACGACGTCGGTATTCATTTGAATGTTTAGCACATCCGGTATTTTGCCTTTTTTTCGCTGTAACGCCTGTCAATCTCAGTGGCCCCGCGATCCTTCTGGGATCCTTTGGAATAGCGTAACCTCATTGGGCAGGTCAAATGCAACCATCAACTGAGCAAAATGGCACGTTGGGTCCCCGCAGATAGTCAAACACCTTGGGAGACAGACAGTTTCCCGAAGTGCTGCGTCGGTCTGCGACTTCGGAGCTCGGGGTTAACTGGCTAATGATAAGGTGCTCTTCCCCGCCCCTTGCCAACCCAACATGATACGCAACACTCACTCGGTCTTTAAGAACTTATTTGCGTACTGAGATACCATGTCCGAACCAAAGTCAATTGCTATCGTGGGTGGTAGGCAAAATGAAGTGAACATAATACTCCAAAGATTTACTGACGACTTGTCTAGCGGGCATATTCGGGCTATCGTTAGCGGTTGCCCTCAGCAAGAAGCGTGAGTTTCGGCCTCCTCTACCGAAAGCAACCCTTGAAATTGAGAGGGCTGATAAAAGTTAGCTGGAAATCATGTTCGTGTCTTTGACAGACACCAGTACGATGAGTCGGGATACTCGCCCGATTTCGCCCACAGTACCCAAGCAGCTTCCGTGGACCATAATAAGATCGTAGGTTTTTTTTCGCCTGCTCTGATGTGTGAAATAGGGCAATCGCCAATCATTCTGTTTGTAGTTTCGAGCTTCCTACGGAAAGAACATCCACTACCAACGCCTAGCGCTGGAGAGTCGCGGCGCCTGGGAGAAAATCAACGAACTACGCCGCCAAGAAAAGAATGAAGAAGAGCAGTCTGACTTATTCAGCGGTTGCGGTATGCTTCGTGTCCAGCCGACCGATGAGCTTGATGCACTGGAGCGCGAGACTTTGCGTAATTTTGAGCGTGATGGGTTGCGTGACACACAGTTTGTCAAAAGTGACCCCGTCGACCGCCAGCGTGCCACTGATCGCGGCTGGGACTCGAAGCTTCTTGAATTTACGATCCCGGATTCATCTTCAAAGCAGAGCTTTGAGGCAGTTCTTGACTCTACAGCTGGCTTCACCAAGTGCAGTGAGGCGTGCGCTTACTTCCACAAGCTAGCTGAACGCCAGGGCGTCGTATTCCACTTTGGGCCCGAGAAAGGTGGTTTTGGGAGTCTCATCGAGGAGAACATCCCGGACTCATCCGCGAAAAGGGCTATTGGTCTGAAGACCAAAGATGGAGCTGTTTACAAGGCCGATGTTGTGGTCATTGCCGGTAAGTCCTCTCTCCACTATTCGAAAGTTGCAGTGACTAATTTGTCTGGCAGCCGGATCTTTCTCCACGCAGTTATTGCCCGAGCTGTCGTACCACCTGGAGTCTTCAGCCGGAAGCGTCGTCACCTTCAAGGTTGACAAGGATGACACGCGGCTCTGGGACAAGTACTCTCCTGAGCGCTTTCCTGTGATCACTTGGAAGAGCGCTGCCCGGACTGTCGATGGCAAAGACATCGGAAGTATCTATGTATTTCCTCGGACATCTGACGGCCTCATCAAGATCGGCTACCGGGGCGTTAAGGTATACAAACGCTTGCAATACTCGTGAAGATCTTGAAATTGACGATTCTCCAGTTCACGAACTTCCAACCTGCTCCCTCTGATGCTGGCTTCACTCAGGACGGGAAATGGTCCGTACCCATGTCGCCCGCTGATTCTCGTGTCGTCCCGGACAGAGCCAGAGAGGCTATCAAGCCATTTGTGTCTATTTTCCTCCCGGACTTCGAGGAGCGAGAGTTTTATTCAACGAAGATGTGTTGGTACACTGACTCACTTGACAACTCTTTTGTGGTAAGTGATTTCAAAATGGATGAATTGTTCAATCTGCTAATTTGGGCCGCGTTCGAGATTGACTATGTGCCCAAGTACGCCGATAACTCCGTGTTCGTCTGCACTGGCGGAAGTGGACACGGAGCCAAGTTTCTCCCCGTTCTTGGTGAAGTGAGTACTTCAAATACCCAAGCCATTCAATAATTGCTAATTTGCTATTCTAGCACGCTGCGGATATCTTGCTGAATGGCGAGCAAAGCAGCTCGTTTATGCGCCCTTACTGGCGATGGAGAGAAACAGCCCGCAGAGGGAACGGACTTGAGGAGGGGCCTAGGGGTCCCCGAAACATTGGAAGTTACAACCAATAAATGTACTTAGAAGATGCAGTCCGATAATGTCTACGTTGCTGTGAGCCTTGATCTTTGTGTCTGACACCGAGTAAACACAGTTGCATGGTCTCAATTCCCGAGATCGCTCCTGTCACCGGCCAGCAATCTCTCATTCGGTGCTCATCTTAGATTTAACGGGCGGTTGGCCTGCATGTGGGGCTGTCCCGACAGACGTAATTCTCGCAGGAACCATGAGTCGTTTGCTGTCGTGATATATCTCATCTGAGCTCGCCAAAAGCCGTGTGTGCCGCGCCGCTTCGGGCCGCTGGCCAAGAACGTCTGATTCTCCGTTAGATGGACGGGAAAGCTTCCCAACTTCGTCTCCAGCTCGCCCTGATTTGTTGCTTGAGTAGATATTTTAATGTGATCCGCGCGTCCTGCATGACACGCGAGCAACCTTGATGTCCTGAACTGCCAAGGAGGGCTGCGATGGATTTCTTGGCGTTCGTTCTTGGCCACAGAGAGAGACGTCGAAATAAGACACTGCCCCTAGCAAAGCATCTGCCGCTTTATCCGAGATGCAACTGTCAGCTGTGGTTCGACGTCTTCACGCAGCAAGAACCCTTGCGGATATTACTTTGACGAGAAGGGCAACAGGGGCGTGAAGCGGAGACACATCTGAAGGAAGAGGGTCCCGGAGGCAAACATGCCAAGGATGAGACGAGCTTCCAACAGAAGTCAACAGCAATCATGTTGCTTAATATGCCGCATTTTTCACACCCTCTGGAGCGTTCTCACTCTCCCTAAGTAGTGCTTGAGAAGAAGGACACCCAGCAGCAAACCTCCGTCGGCTTCTCAACCCAATTTTATTGAGTCTCGCTCATACGACCGCCGACATGACTATAGACAGAGGTCTTGAGGAAGACAACCCCAACGAAAAGATTGTCCACACTTCCAACGATGGCACTCCTCTCGATGTGAAGCCATCCGATGATGATAATGGGCAGGGAAGACATGAGCATGCCATCAGCAAGGATGAAATCGACGACACCACACTCTTCTACAACCTCAACAAGGCAAACGCCGGCTCTCTTACTGCGGAGATGGAAGGCAAACTTGTGCGCAAGAACTTTTGGTTTCTACTTAGCCAAACCTGGTGGATCGCCTTTCTAATTCATCTGGACAAGTCCACGCTGTCTCAAGCCAGCACCATGGGGATCTTCAAGGATGTCGACATGACGAAGAAACAGTACAATGACCTTTTCGTAGTTTTCTACACTGGTTACCTTATTGCTCTCTGGCCAGGAGCATGGTTGTCTCAGAGAACTGGTCAGAAACAGTTTATTGTTGGATCGCTATTGCTTTGGGCTCTGCTGCTCGCAATGCATGTACTTGTCAAGACTGGAGGCCAAATGATAGCCTTGCGGTTTCTTTTGGGCATGGTGAGTCCCTTGCTTTGATACCCAGGTATAAGCACAATCCGATCAACTGACCAAAACAGACCGAGTCGCAGATTGTTCCGAGCACCACCATCCTTCATCAAGCCTTCTTTCCTCCAAAGAAAAGTCCATGGGTTCAGCTCCTTTGGTGGGCTTCGGGGAGCTTCGCAAATGTACTCCTCACAATGGTTGCTTACAAGTTGATCCTCCTCGATGACGCTCATACACTGATTGGCGGGCTGTCGTCGTGGAAGTGGTTGCACATTATCTGTGTGATCCTGACCTTTATCATGGCAGTACCGCTGGCATTCTTCCTGCCAAACTCACCCGTGGAGGCAAAATGGCTCTCGACTGCAGAGAAGGTACACACAATCAAGGCTATCCGCGACACTCAATCCGGCATCAAGAATTCGACATGGAAGTGGTCGCAAGTTCGAGAAGCGTTCACAGACCCTAAAAGTTGGCTTTTCATGTGCGTTTCCATCTGTCCTTTATTTTTCCAACTCACTGATCGCGATGCAGATTCCATATGTTCTTCAACGAACTTCCGAACAACACCTCGCAGCAGCTTCCCCTTATTATTGTTGGTTTCGGCTTCACGCCAGCTGAGAGTGCGCTTTTCAATATTGCCAAGCCATTGATTGGCTCATTTCTTGTTCTTGTGTCCGCCGCTATGCTTTACGGGACTCGACTTGGCACTGGCTACACCTGCGCGATATCGTACATCCCATGCTTCGTTGGGGGCATAATTGAGGTGAGGCTTCGAGTTCATGACTTCATGTTTCGGCTTCTGACTCCGCCACAGCTTGCGGCCCCTTGGTCCAACAAAATTGCGCTCGTTGTTGGCACTCAGATTTCGACATTCAAGCCGTCCTATCTGCTTGGTCTTTCTTGGGCTGGTACTGCCACGACCGGATATACGAAAAAGCTTACCGTTATGTCAACCTGTGTAGTTGCTGCATCAGCTGCGAATATGATTTCGCCCGAGTAAGTCGCCGCTGAGCCCTGCAGCAGAAAAGCCGCTAACGAGCTTCCGCAGGTTTTGGCAACCCAAGTATAAACCGAGGTACACTCTACCATGGGCTTTTATGACTGCATTTTGGTTCATATCACCTGCCATGTGTCTTGTAATTCGCTGGTATCTCGTCCGCGAGAATCGACGCAGGCAGGCTAACCTGGATGCTGATGGAAGCTCGGACGACAACGATGTGCTAGACACTGGGGACGCGGTTTTGCACGTGCACAAGGAAGATCTCGATCTGACGGATCGCCAGAACAAAAGGTTCATTTACCCATTGTGAGGTGATGGAAATAGAGTTGTGGTTTTGGATACTGAAGGAGATGCAGCCAGGTAATCATAGGCACCTAGGTTTTGGGAGGCTCGTATGAATAGCTGTTTAAGGAATTGGATGTACTGTGTAATCTGGTCTTGGAAGCAATAGGCAGTTTCTCTTCTAGAACACTCAAAGACCTTGAAGAGAAATATGGAATAGATTGATGGTTGGCTTTTGGACACATCGTTCAATTTGGACTAAAATTAAGATTGTTTACTGTTCATATATACCTTGGTTCATGGACAAGATTTGCTATTTTCATCAGCACGTTCAAGCCGGTGCCGCCATAATGATCCTAGGCAACTTGACGATGTTTTTATGGAAGCCTAATGGCTGTTATCCACCAGGCAAAATGACCTAAGAACTGCATCGACCGAATGGCTCTACCTGTGCGTTTTCAAATTGAGGCGAGCCCAGCAGCTTGATCTTTGCTCCATCCGATCGACCGGCCACGGCCCTGCCCCACACCTCCGCGCCGGACGAGATTCCGGAGCCTAATCTGTTGTGGGGTTACGTTGATCAAGCTTGTCCTTAGCTCATTTCAGTCGGCGACAATTCCGATATCATCCCTGCTAGACGGTATCTGAGGTTCAGTCATGGGTCGTTCTGTCAAGTTCTGGTAAAGAGCAGACTGTTGCATCAGTCTCGTGCGACAAGTGGCTTTGATTTCCGGACTGAGGAAACACCATATCGTCGCGAAACCGAGAGATTCCACGTCGCTTCCGGGATAGCTTATGCTTATTAGGGAAGGTAGTTCTTTTACTCCGCAATGGAAGGTGATCAACGGCTCTGATGCCGGGCGCTTGGCCTTCCAGCTGCCGCTACCGACCGCGTAGACAGGGATCCCGGGCACAGCAACTGAAAATAGTTGGTGAACCGCTGAAATGGGCCAATCGCCAAGCAGGATAAGTGGGAAACGGCCAGCAATACGAACAAAGTGGATACGACCTTCAGCATCCGTAGATTGCATCAAGCCAAGGAAAACATGGGGAAATTTGTTATTGAAAAGGCCGGTGAGCCCGCGTTGTTGATCACCATCGACCGAGACTGTACATCGTTACCATTAACTCCAAAGCCGACAATCTTGCTGCGATCATGAAGGGTGTTGTAGTCGGACTGGCCTCTCTTGGCCTTACGAGTGCTGCCGCAGTCAGCTCCTTTGCGCAGCCTGTAGCTCGCCGAGGATGTCTCGTCTCCGATGAGGGCGCTATTCAAGACCCAGCGATTCAATACACGGGAGGGACTGTTCGCCGTCAGAATTTTCCCAGCAACTTCACTGTCGACGTTAATTTCCATCTCGCCAGCACCGAGGAAGAAGCGGACCTGATCACAGACGAGATCGTAGACGCGCAGTGGAAGGTACTCCACGAGGCCTTCGCTAGGTACGACATCAACCTTGTGCTCAACTCGACTGAGCGTACGGTCGACAACCTGACCGGTTCCGCTTTCCTCATCAACGAGGGACCCGACAAGGGCTGGGTGTATCACGAGGAAGAGTACAATACGTATCTGAAGGCCACTCGCAAGGGCGGTTATGATGCTTTGAACCTGTACTTCTTCAGTAGTTACTCGCCTGGCGCTACGGGCTACTGCCAGTGGCCTACGCCTCTCGCCGAAACCGACGAATTGACCTTCTGGAAGGATTCGTGCCAGCTGAGCGCAATGACTATGCCAGGCTTTACCGCTGAGCAAGGCGCCTTCGAGTCGTGGAACCTCGGCCACCTTGCGGTCCACGAGAGTGGCCATTGGTTTGGTCTGAACCACACCTTCGCTGGTGGCTGCTCAGAGCCTGGCGACTTCGTTGCAGATACGCCAGCGCAGCTCACCCAGATATTTGGCTGTCCCGAGGGTTCCGATTCTTGCCCAAACCAACCCGGTTTGGACCCCATTCACAACTACATGGGTTACACTGATGATGCTTGGTAAGACTGCCCCCGTCTTGATGGTGTCATGAATGCTGACTGATCTGTTCAACTAGTACGAACGAATTTACTCCCGGACAGAAGGACCGCATGTTCTCAACCTTCTTCAACTTCCGTAGGAAGTAAGGACACCAAAACCATCGATGATAGGCGTGGATACCTTTGGAACTTTGAGGTAGAAAGACCGTAGAAGTGAGATTAAGACAATGCAAAGACTTGAATTTCTGGTGATACTTGATGTGGAAAGACACGCAAGACGAGCCTAGTGTATCCGCGCGTGTGACAAAGACTAAAGTACCATGGTTCAATTGCCATGTCTTGAATACGCATCCCAAAACAGGCGTCGCACTGCAGTCATGTCAATCGACACTCTCTCATCTCTGTAGACTGCGCGTCCTACGCCAACACGTCAAGCAGCGTCACCCGTTCAGGTTCCCTAAAATCGTATAGTGGGCACACGTAAGTAGGTATGAGAAAAACCATACTATCTTCAAATGCATACTCCTTGCTCTTGTTGGAGATCAGGCAAGACTCTGACTTAACTCCGTTTTGAGATCTTTCAAGGAGAGAAATATTGACACACAGCGAAAAGCCCATCTCCTGGCTTTAGTTTGGATCTTGAGGAGATTCAAGGGGAATGTCTCATTTGCCGTTGACAAGAGCTCTCTCATAGAAATGCGATGTTGCCTTCTCTTTTACTGCCAACTTGGGCGTTTCGGGATCGGACACCGTGAATCAGATACATTACCGGTGACATTACCGCCACGTGCAGCCATTGCCTCTTTGAAGCTGGGTCTAGCCATCTGGATCGCCTTTGCTCATCCGTGACTGCAGCTTATGGCAACAAGGTTCTAGGTTACGGCCAGAGGAGATCTCCGAGCGCGCCCCACGAGTATTTTATTAGTCGACCGGTTCAAAGCACTACTCCCAGCACCGTGAAAGGGACGGAGGACTAGCAACTTATCACTTTAGCAGCAGCGGTAGTGATGCGCTACATCTCGTCGGCATCACGAACTCCCATGAACAAATCCGATATTGTGTAAGCTACGACAACTGGGCCTTCACCTTGCCTGCCTCTTCTTGACTTTTCTATTGAACCTTTGTTTCACACCTCTCGCCGCAATTAGTTTTCATTACAACTAGGTGACTCTCGAAGGAAGGTAGCTCTTGCCAGCCATCGAGGGACAGAAGGAAAGGCCGCACCTACCCGAACATCGGCACTGCAAGTCAAGCAGGCGCCCGCCTTGCGACTGCCTGTGACCATTTCCTAGGTACCTAAGGTACTTCAGCGACGACACACCTCCGGGTTGACTTCTCCCCCCAACATCAACAACTTCTTCACAACAGCCAGTATCAAGCCTCTGGGTGCAAGACTGCCATCTCTCCTTTCCCCCGCTTGATGCCGAGACGTGCAAGTTCAACCCCAACATTGACCAAATTACACTCCACGACCAACGAGATGGATCGATCGCCACCCCAGCCCAGGGAGTGGACCATGTCCGCCGCATCCATGATATCCTCGAGGCCCGATGCAACATATATGACTAGGCTATCTCAGCTTGATGCGCCACGACCTACGACCCGACTGGACCAGCTTGTTCATAGCAGTATTGACCGACATCCCGCAAGTTCCCAGCCGCAACCATCGAGCGACGCAATGCCCAGCCACAAGCATCCCAAGAGAGAACGCGACCTGCAGGATGGAGGTGAAGAGTCTGCTATTGAAACTCCATCCTCCAAGCGACGTCGTCGTCTGATCTGCAGACAGGGTGATCGAGGTACCCTGATTCAACTGCAACGTGATCCTAATCCTCACGTTACAGCCTTGGCTAGGACCATGTCGCAGGAAGATTTCGCCCATTTGCAAGCTCTCTTTCAAAATCGTGGCACAAATCCTCCACCGCAGTCTCGCATTCCCTCCCCCGCGCCCAATCCCCTCCTCGGCCGACACTCTGCCATTGAGAGAACTTCTGCGCGGGGAAACGAAGACGACGAGGTAGAATTTATCGGTTCACGGTCTGCTATTGATAGCATGGCGGCCTCTCGGGCCCAGATGCCTCCAGCAACTCCCCAATCTCGGCCAACCGCACCGACCCACCCGGCCTTGCAAGCATCGTCGTCTGCGCCAGTACCTGCCCCCTTCTCGAGCCCAATTCTAGAGTCTTTCCATTCTTCGCCTGTGCCGGCGCCTTTGCCAGAGTCTTTCGACTCTTCGCCTTTGCCAGCGCATTTGCCGGCGCCTTTGCCAGCGTCCCGGCTTGATCACCAGCGGCAACATCTTCTCAGCCTTCGAATGCCGCATTACGCCGCCGAGGTTGGGAACGTTGCCACCCCCAATGACAGACCTAACATCATGGCAACGGCACAGATCCCTCCCATCGGCAGCCAAAACAATGAAGACATCCGATTTTCCACAATTTTGAGCATCACGCAGTCGCTTTCCGTTCTCGATCAGATATCGCCGACCAATTGGGTCCGTCGAGGCATCACCCTGCACGAGGACTTGCGCTCATGGCTTACGATCGACATGCAACGACCTAATGCCGATAGCAACGATGTCCTTCGGAATTGTTCCTGCGCCGTCGACGTTCCGAAGAAGTTCTATTTTGCCGGGTGTCGCCATGTAAGTCATATGCAGCCGAATTCAGTCTAAATAATGACTTTGGAAATGACCTAATCTTGCCTTGTTAGATGGCTTGTGGTGACTGCGCTCGCAAGTCTGGACGTTGTTGTGATTGCGACCAGAGCATGGTCCTCTGCTATCCCCCCGAAGGCGCCGAATGTCCCATTTGCGAGGATGCCAACCCCATCTTGATCTTCAAGTGCGGTAAGTTGTAGATGTTCTATCAACTCAGATAACATCACTGACTTCAACCACCACTCACAGGTCACACCATGTGCCAGCCTTGCTATCTTCGGCTTGCCAGCCAACCGGGAAACACGCTGTGTCCCCAATGCCGGGCTGACTTAGGATACGGGGCGATCGCCAGGTTTAATCCCGCGTAAGCAGGCTGGAATGTATGTGGTGCACGAACATAGCAATGGATGCTAGTAGATATCATTGGGGTGGAGAAGACGGGCACTGTGAGAAGGGACCGGGGCTTTCTGAACGATGGGTATTTCTTGAGGAGTTCGGAGAGAACGCAATGCATGAATTGCGCTTATCTTTATCAATGATCAGCCGGAGTTGATGCTGGGCATTTTGCGCAGCGTTTGCGGCATGGTAGGCAGACAGTCACGGACAAAAACACCATTAGCGTTTGAAGCATTGAAGTAAAAGCCCAATATTGGCCCGTTATACTCCTAGAGTTCTCGCAAGAAAATAAATCCCATTGCAGCTCTGGTTCTTTCTCTTTGAAGCAAGATGTTTACATGGCCAACCTGAATCGCACTTGATACGGCAGCATAAGTAGGTTTACGATATAATATGATGAGGTTAACTTTAGAATCTTGGTCCATGTTACGGGAACGGAATAGCTAGTTGTAGCATTTCATGCAGATATAGCCGCCCTCTAAAGCGACTGACATTCCCTTCATGTACCCCATACCTTAGGTTGGCTTAGAGGTTTTCATGTAAAACCTAGTCCATCCTAGCCCTCATTTCGTTAGAGTGATACAGTAATTAACGAGGTGTGCCGCGGTGACCGCCAATACAAAACGATAAACCAAGATCCCAGAGGATGAAAAGGAACCTGGAAAGAACAAATGGCCGTCCAGAGGCTTTGCCGGCGGCTAGCTCACCTGGAAAACCAATGCTGTTGGTTGACACACTCGTAAGCGCCCAACCGCGCATCAAACCCTCCATGAGGCCCCCACAACGCCTCCACAGATTTGGATGGAGAAAGAAACATGTCGTCGAGAAACTTGGGACCTCTTCAGCAGGAGGGTATTCCATCAGCTATATTGGTCCTTTTCAGCCGTCTCAAATCGGACAATGCTCGACATAACTCGCTATTCCTCTCAATATGTCAAGCGCCCCAGTTCCCAACCATAGCCTATTCACCAGCTTGGAAGGCAACAAATTTAGCGAAAATCGCACATTGGATGCCGTGCCTCTTCAACCCCCAAGTCGCCCCCACACTTGAGTCTCGCCTGGCCGCCTCTAAGTGGCCCAATCGCCAGCGCCAAGGAGGATGTGATGTGAAGTAAGCAACGTTAGCTGCATGCGTCGGGGTCTCGAGCGGCCTGGCTGCGACAGGATTGCGTAAAGGCACAGAATGCGGCACGGTCCTTGGAGGTCCCATCCACTCATAGATCTCTTCTTCTGCAGATTGTCAGCGCACAGGTGCCGCGTGACTCTTGACTGCATTTGAGGCGTAGGATGGACCGTGTCTTTTAACACTTGGTTGCTAATATGCCTTAAAAATCCTTACTTCTCTTCTCGGTGAGCATGACAACGTTGAAGATTTGTGCGATAGCCTGCTCTGTGCAGGACATCGAGGGACCTTGGTGATGGGCGACTTGTCAGCGGTGAGGCCCGGCACGATGCCAGATATTAGCCGTTGATGGTTAACGTGTCTTGTTGACAGCGAAAGCAAGGCGATAAAGCGGTACCTGATATCGAAGATCATCCTTCCACGGTCGTCTGCTCAACCGCCGGCCGCCAGCGAGAAGCTCGCGAGACCACGTCGGGCGACTTGACTCAATTGCCTCAAGGGGCAGCACCGAACAAAAACATATCAAACGTCCCGCTATCCAAATGCAAGCGTCCTCCATTTCTTCGAAGCCCTGTATATCGGCCAGCTGATTCTCTGCTGGAGGATTCCCCAAGATATGGCTCCCGGAGTTTCGGATCATTCATGAATAAACAGAGCAAGCGTAGTGGGAGAGTGAACAAAACTCATACTGCGACAAGAAGGCGTCCGAGCTCACTGAGAGACCCGGCAGCCAAGTTGGTCTTAGGGGACTTGACCGATCGAATGCTGAGCCTTGAGGTGGACTCTGGGAAAAGGCATGAGATCAACACGGGCGCTGCTGCTGAGACAAACGCGACAATTGAAAAAGCTCGGAGCGATAACTAAACACTCCGTCGTATTATTGACCATGCCGAGCTGGGCCACTTCGGAGTGGTTTCCGATTGGTGTGCAACAAGGGCGGCATGGCAGAAATATCAATAGCTCCAAACCCACCGCTACCGACGGGCTTGGGTAGTATGTTGAATGGAGGAAGAGGAATTGGCAATGATGGGAGTCAAAGCCACGAGCAATTTCTATAACTCCCACCCAAGTGATTCGGTACATTGGTATCTAACTGAATTGATTCACTCGGCCCAGTCATCGATGTAGCAGTGTCGACATTGTTCTGTGGCATTTGATCGCCCGATTACGACTCATTCGCAATCGGCTTCTGGCGACGATAGCCGAAACGGCTTTACGGAGCCATGTAACCCAAGCTCTGGTTTCCACATTACGCTTTGACTCCCCCGTCTCTCTCAACCTCATCCGCAATTTCAGTGACCTGCTCCACGAATTTGTCGACCTCGGTGATGAAGGCAGAGTGGCCACCGGGGTTGCGAAGCACCCTCTTGAGCGTCGGTATCGTAGCAATGATCTGCTCTTGTGTCGTGGGGGGGATGGTCTGGTCCTTTTCGCAAAAGATGTAGTACGCGGGAACTGCCAGCTCGTCCAAGCCAACGGAAGCGCCGCCGAACAGTGCCTCCTGAGACTGGGGCAACAAAGACGCCATGCACTTGTCCGCCAGCTCGTCGGACATATCAGGTCCGTAGAAAGCTGCCTTGGCCTTGGAGTTTGCCGTGACAAGGCCGTCGGCAACATCGACAATGTCCAGTCCGGGAGGCAAAACGCTAAGGGCGCTGGCTCCCTTCTTAGGGGGCATGTTGGCGGTCACGTAGACAACCGCGCGAATGCCACCCTTCTTCGATTGTGCGACTCTCTCGGCTACCGAGTAGCCCTTTGACGCGATGGTCAATGGTGTTCCGCCGTAAGAGTGTGCAAGGGCGAGGAACTCTTTGCCCTCGTCAAGGTAAGAGTCGAGATCGGTCTGGATCTTGCGTGCATCGTCGTCCAGTGTGACCTTGGGGTCACTGCCAACACTAGGGAGGTCAACTCCGATGATGGGAGAGAAACCAGCGGCCTCGAGCCGAGCCTTGGCTAAGTCAAAGCATGAGGACTTGTGGAAGCCACCGTGGACGAAGACAATGCCCAGTGACCTGGGAGCTCTAACGGCGGGCATGATTGACGGTTCTTTTGGCGTTGCTATGCGAAAGGTTGAGTTGGAGAACTGTAAATCTCGGTTGTTGTGAGCAGACCCTAGCGACCTCGTGAGTGAAGGTGCTGGGATTTTGTATTGAGGGCAGACGATCCTTTATCGAGTGCGAGTCTCTCGCGTTTGCGGGGCTTTGTAACGGTCGAGGATGCAACAAGTGGCCTGTTGTGGGAACTATTATGAAGCTCAATGTTACTCTACATCCCGATCTTCTTGCTGGGCTCCCCGGCATCCGGTTCTTCGGAAGGTGGAGGCGGATTCGAAATGGACGTCTTGTATTCGAGCGAACAGAACTCCAACCAACAGTTTTGTAGCTGAGCGAGTCATGGGCTCCCTACGTTGTCAGAAGGATCTTAGCGGGTGAAGTTTAGTGGCCGTACGGATTGATTGGGTGGAGTCTCTGTGGGTGTTCCTGAGGGTCAATCGTGGGGTCCTGCGGCCGAGATGAGCAGATATTCACTCTACTTCTGCTGTTAATGTTCTTGGGATGCACAACTTACTATGACAATGGAGGGATCACGTTTTCTGCGAGTGTGACGACTCATGCAAGGTACGGCGTCCAACTACGGTTCCCTGTCTGTCCGTATGAAGAACGGTTGCAGAAGATTCCACCTTCGACTGCCGGGTTCAAACCCATGTTTTCGCTTGAGTTATATGAAAGGGCTAGCTGCATCTCCCTAAGGAATCTAGCTTCGGAGCATTTTGTTCACTCCTTGTTTTTCCTTGACCGTCTAATGTCTTCAAGCAGCCGGACTTCACCATGGACGACGTGACGTACTCTTCGGAAAGCAGTGTTGCCTCTATTCTGATCGTTCCGCATGCGGTTTTCAGCGTAATTGCAACCCTTCTGGTCGGGTTGCGGATTTATTCTGCCCGAGTAGTTACCAAATCACCATGGACGTTCGACGAACACATTGCCATTGCGGCGTTGGTATGTCCTGATCTCTCCTGCACTAGACTGTCGCGACCTTAATTGACTCTTTTGCTTACCAAGATCGCGAATCACATCATGCTCATCTGCGAGGGCATTGGTACGTGAACTTGACTTTGTTATTACCACATGAACTTTAGAATCGATTACTGATTCTGCGATCCAGCGGTGAATTATGGGCTTGGAACAGAAATGACCCAGATCTTGACGGAATTCCCTGGCGGAGTCTCTGCCTTTCTCAAGGTATTTCATACGTCTACTGGCGCAACTCAATCATCTGACGTCACAGTGCATTCTCTCCATTGAGATAGCATACGGAATTGCATGCCCTTTGTCGAAACTAGCTGTGCTTACCATGTTCTACCGTATCTTCTCGGCTTCGAAGATCTTGCGGTACTGCGTGTGGGCAATTGCTTTCGGACTCATTGGGTGGGGAGTTGCTGTGGTCGTTGTCAGTAGTGAGTACTACGGAAACTGGTTGAGAACGACGTGATCTTCAGTTTACTGATCTAGTCCTGCTCCAGTCTTTTCCTGCACACCCATCGCACGATTCTGGGACCAAACGATCCCTGGCACGTGCATCGATTCGAGCAAATTTTACATCGGCATCACTGTACCAAACATCATCTTCGACATTCTCACGGTAGCTGTTCCGATCCACGAAGTCTGGAGACTACAAATGGGACGCGAAAAGAAGCTCGCTATCACAGGCGTCTTCCTACTTGGTGGCAGGTATGATCCCAGGCTATGCGTCATTTGTGGTGGATGCACGCTGACTCGATTACCCATAGCGTCGTCCTTGCCTCGATTGCCCGACTGGTCCTCTTTATCATCTATCGACCTGGAGAAGGAGCAACTGGAAACAACATCAGTCAGACCGTAATCATTCCTCATGCGGCCTCTGCAATCGAAACATGCCTTGCCATCATCGGCGCATGCCTCCCGCCATGTGCCCCTCTCTTCCGTCGCTTTCTCGGCGGCGTTGTCAGCGTCGTCAGTTCCGGAGACCGATACAACTCGAGGCCCAGCGGAGCGGCCAAGTCCGGTAACTCGAAAAACTTCAACACGCTCGTAACGATTGGAAAGATTTCCAATCGTGGCGCCGGACACCGCAAAGGCTCCAACGACGATGACCTCGATGGTTCCTTTGAACGGCTTGGAGACGGGAATAGTCTGCAAGGATCTACCGACGAGTTGTACGTGAATAACGAAAACTCGGGGTCTCGCGGGGATCTCGGCGCGGAATCTGGAATACATGTGAAAAGAGAAGTTCACGTGGAGAGGAGTGGAAAGGTAGCGTCTCAAGACGTCAGGGAATGGGTCACTGGCGACATTCCGCTAGAGAGAATAACGGATCGTGAAAAGAATTCTGGACCTACAGGGCTTGCTAGATAGATCATCGTAATGAGTGTCGTTTTGGCCAGCTTTGACATGTTGCGGATGGTCTTCGATGACTAGCGCCAGCTGTCGTGCCCTGCACGTTCAATGTATTGGTATGTTCCCGGCTTTCGACGAAAGTTATACGGCCCCTCTATCAGGCACATGAGAGGGTGTTCCGGGTGTATGGTAAGCTAAACACGTCCGGCCTGGCGATCAGTGGGATTTGCATGGGTGCCCTACAAGAATATCGTGCTATTATGTTGGGCTCATAACCAGCCAACTTGAGTCGGCCGTTAGTCCAATCATTGGCCATGTATTGCAGACGAAGGTTGGCCATGGTGCCAGGAAGCGTCACCACACCCCGGCTCGATCATACACGCAATGTTTGCTTGACCAAGCAATCGTTCGGCGGAGCCTTTCCTACTTGGGAAATTCAGCTTTCCGAGGGATTGTTTGTCAAAATTGGCTCACCAGAGTCCAGAACTCCCCAGTGCTTGCATCTCGGGCAAGCAGTGACGAGTGCTGTTGACGTGAAACTGGAGCACTTCCCTCACTTGGCAAAATGTGTCGAGGCTAGCCTCTGAAAATCCAAGCTTGGCCTCGCAACTGAAGCCGTTTCTGTTTTTGTTTTCAGAGACGTATCATTCGCCATGAGAAGCGAGCTCGTAGACCAAGATATGCTTTGCCGCCAGTACTGTCAAGCTGGTGTTGGCCCCAGCGTTTTGCCGAGTCTACAACTCCGTGTAGAGCTGAGAATACACACTTGTACATGGCGAATCAGGTTTGATTTTGGCACAACCATATATTCTTTTCTTCCTGTCAACTTCAAGAATTCGAATCTTTTGCCACAGTAGTGTTGGGATGGTACCCGTCCAAAGACCCCAAGTCATCTTGATCCGTACGTGTTGGGCCATGTGTCATCCAGCCGCACTGAAAGGCTGAAGCGGGCAAACTGAAAAAAAAAAAAAAAAAAAAAAAAAAAAAAGGGATCTTCTTTGCTCAAAATGTATGTAAAGGATGCCTGCAAGGTCTTTAGATGTCGGGATCTTCAGCTGAGTGGGGGTGGCTGATCTTGTGCCGCAATCCTTCATGCATCTGACAGAAAGTCGCATCTGCAGGGTAGATAATGACGATGCCACTGAAATGCACCATCTCAGAAGAGAAGCCGCTTAATGTGCGTCCCTTTTGAAGCAGCAAGGCATGCCTGCGGCTTGCGCCGCATATTCCTACTCCTCAGGTGAGACGAACATAGCAACTGCGCTGCTGCGGTTGATAGCGGGGTCTTAACCAACACAATTTTGACCCATAACCCCTGTCAACAACTACAAAACGGGAATATGCTCCAGATAAGGGCAGGCATCTCGCAGCGCGCGCGTCCAGCACTTATTTGTTGGTTTCGTTCGTTGGATTTGCTCAGCCCAGCAACAGCATACTGAGCTGATTATGGACCGGCGGCGTGTTGGCTAAGGTATTCTGCACGAAAACATGGTAACATTTAGTAAGCACACCATCTCGATTTCCCGTCACCGTCATGACAACACACCAGTTTGAATCACTTTAGCGGTGTAAAATGGAAGACATAGATGATTCATTCAAAACGGATAAATGTCGCACAACGGGAACTAGAATGGTCGGTAGAGGCGCTTTGCGGCCGTTGTTACGGCCGATAATCCGTTGGTTGTTTGCTGCAGAATGGGTGCCCGGCTTCTGGATATGATTGAGCGGGAGTCCAGTTGGACCTGTTGGTCGTGTTGGCGCAACCGCCCGTTGGAACCTCGACAACTGCCAAGTTCCAACCATGGCGCAGTCCACTGGCAAGGGGCCAGCACGGCATGCATCTGGTATACGTGTCCTATGCAGTAGGGGTCACCGGCAAGCCACCCGAAAAGCCAGTGGCCACGAAAGGACCCGAGAGCCCGCTGCTCGTGCCGTGATGGCTGCACGACTCTGAGATCCGGCTCGGCGTTGATTCCATATTACACGCGACGTTGGAATTCCATGTGACATACTGCAGCAGCTGCCCATGACTTCAGTCTCATGTCTATTGGAGGGACTGTGTGACCCATATGACTGGATGTGCTCGAAGGCTGCTGATTGACCTAAGCCTGCACCCGAAAGGGGCAAAAGGCGTACTCTGGGCAATTTCCAAGACTAACTCTGACATTCCATACGGCGCGTCGACAGAATGGCAGCCAATTACGGGCTACAGGTGCTGGCATTTAGCTAACCGCGCCACACAGCATGGTGCAGAGGAACTCCCAACGTCCGCGGAGCCTCACAGCACTCGTGAGGGTAGCATCGGGCGCCTACAACTTTTGCATGTGTATTTGCAAAGAGGGCAAGGTGGCGTGTGTGATTGCAGGGCAGAAGGAGCAACGCGATTATTCCCGAATAATGCATACGAAGCAGTCGGGAATAACCAAGGGAAGGGGGACGAGCCAAGCTAATGAGGTTATCCTTTACTCTCGGTTCCATGCTGTTGGACCCGATGGCCCTCACACAATCAGCACCACGGGTTGTTGTCATTGCCTCGATCCCAGCCGACGAGAATCTCATTTTTGGTGGGTTGAGGGATAAGCCACTAATTGTGGACGACATATATCCTAATTCGGAATGTAGCTCCGGTCGAGTCATGGGTACCGGTTGGCCTAATGCATCGTGATGTCTTTTGCAAGGTACCAAGAGACTTGGCAGCCCAATTACACGGACAGGCATGCCAGCGCCATCTGCAGCCGAGTGGCATGTGCGTTTGGCTTCGAGTTGCTTTCGGGCCCCCAATCACAGCAAACGCAAACGATGGTCGGATTATCAGGATGGGTAGGAAGATGCCGTGTTTGCCCTGTTGCTTCTTATTTTGGATGGGCTTGGCAGTCTGCCGTGTATTGCATATTTAAAAGGACTACAGAGACGCTGTGTTACAGCTGCTCCGTGTAAAATGCCTGGCAAGCTGGGTCTCCCTCGTCCTCAATCGAACAATTCAACCTTTCAACAAAAGTAACATGCTTTCTGAATACATTGCCTCGCAGATCAGAGTCGGCCCAGCTCTTGGTCATGTTGTTAGTCGATTACTGGGACGCTTCCTCGGTCACAGTCTGCTTCTTGCAATTTCTTTGGTCATCACATACCTCTTGTATTCCTCGTTCAGCCGGAAAGACCTACGGGCGAAGTACCGTGGCGAACGCAACATCATCAAGTTCCCCACGAGTCTTTCCTTCATTACAGATCCCCTCTCATTCGTCTTTGCTACGGAAAGCTTCCTCCGTCGGCTCCAGTATGTATATCTCTCAAATCTTTCCATCAAACCCACCTTTCTAATTTCCTCCGCAGAGACGGGTGTCGCCAAATTTTCCCTCTTTCTCTGCCTGGGAGAAGCCTGAGCATAGCTCTGCCTGGAGAGGGCACACGGGCATTATTCCGACAACCAAAGGAATATGTTCCAGTTCCCGGAACGTTTGACGCTTTGACCGTTTTCTTTGGCTTGACAGCCAAGGACCACGCCGTATTCGATCACGGTCATGTCACCAGGTTCGAGCTACGTGACAGCGAAGGCCACCGAACCAACCATGTAGACCCATCGCGGAGAATTATGGAACATCAGCGAAGGGACTTCGTTTCGTTCCTCAACGGTGATAGTCTGAAGGCCATCATGAACAGATTCGAGAACAACTTCCGTAACGAACTTCACGGACAACTACTCGATGCTCCAACTACCCATATCCCAGATCTCTACACCTTCATCAGGGACTCCATCTTCAAAGCCGAAGTTGAAGCTCTTTACGGAGAGATGATTTTCAGGATTTGTCCTTCATTCTGTCAAGATTTCTGGAACTTCTACGACGCGTTTCCCGTCATCTCCCGCCAACTCCCAAGGTGGCTGTTTCCGACAAAGTACCAGAAGAGAGACAGGATGATTCAGAATCTCCACGAATGGCGCATTCAATGCAAGGCGAAGCCTGATTCGTCAGACGAAAGTTCTCTAGGCTGTGGTGAATATGACCCAGTCTGGGGTACTCACTACATCCGAAGGATGGTACAGCGACACGAAAAGCTTGGGTTTTCGGATGACGGCATTGCTTCAGCTATTCTGGGTTATCTGTTTGTGTAAGTTTCATACGCTTGCTACTGGCTTCTTTCCACCTGCTCACGTGCCTCACAGGACAGTCGCAAACACAATACCAGCGTCAGCATGGATGATTCTGCACACGCTTTTGGACGATTCGCTCACGTATCGTATGCGTCAAGAACTTTCAGTGGATCACCCGGCTCATCTGGATCTTTCAATTCCGGGGGGTGCTCCCCTCTTCAACTCCGTCTATCGGGAGACACTTAGACTACACGTTGCTGGCACTGCAGGCCGTACCTCTCCTCAAACTAGGTTCGGTTCAAACCAAGCTGGGGCTGTTACGATGACAGCAAGCTGGCTTGGTGGACTTGACGCAACATTTTGGAACGAAGGAGCTGTCGTTGACGGCGTCCCGAGGCATCCTGTTGACACTTTCTGGGCTGAGCGATTTCTGATTTATCCCGATGACCCCAACAGTGGGCCTCTCCGCAAAGCAGAAAACTACCAGCCGGCTACTCAATTGCCAATTAGCTCCAGCACGAAGACAACAATAGATGACTCAAGAGCAACGCTAAGCACAAGTGGTCTCCAAGGACATTGGGCCCCTTTCGGGGGCGGAGCGTGGAGATGCCCTGGTGAGACCTTAGCTAAAAACACGATTTTGGCCTCGGTGTGGATATTACTGCGGGATTTTGATGTACATCTTACTGATCGTACAACCGCGTCAAAAGTAGTATTCGAGCCCCGGCATAGGACCCTGCCTTTCGGGACACACGCGTTTAGTCGACTTATTCCAGTTAACATTACAAGACGTGAATCCTACGTAGAATAATTAGTCGAATCTGCATATTGTCTTCTCATCACATTATCTATTAGTATGTGACACCCAGTTGTTGCCGTTTTGTCCTCCAATTATTCCTAGCGTGACAATTCGTGCAAAACGTTAAGAATTACCCCGTTTGTGCCTTTGTAAAAGCTTTTTGACCTCGCAACAATGAACCCCCAAAAGGCGTGATGGAATTGAAGCCTTCTCACTTTGATTTCGATTAACGTACGTCACTTCATCCTATTGACTGTAAGTAACCTCAGATAGGCGGCCATTTCAGTGAAGCTGTCCCAATTTCTCTTCTCTTCTCGACTACTGCAGGCATGCAGTTCAAGCTTCAAAGGTTTCAAGACTCAGCTGTAATCATAAGCGAAGCATGGAAAGTCCAATATCTGATTGCATGGAAGAAGTTGCAACGTCATTGCTCAGGTGGAAGTCGTGGAGCATCGACATCCACTCAAGCGGGTATCAACCTGGTCGGTTAGCTCAGTTGGTCAGAGCGTGGTACTAATATGTCATCCAACATGTTCAGTAATGCCAAGGTCATGAGTTCAAGCCTCATACTGATCATCGCTGTTATTTTTTGAAGATGTTGTAATGTTCCTGGTCCTCGAGATGTTGTGTTGCATGACGACACGTTCTGACGTAGCTCTGTTAGCCAAGAATTTCATGATGAGACTAGTGATAATGTTTCGAACTGTTTTGACTGCGCCGATGACGATTGCCGGGAGATCATTTTGTTTTCCGGCCCGAGGAAAGATTTTGGGCTGGGTTACGGGACGTGGTCGCCGCATCCGGAGTGAGATCAAAAATCGTCAGAGAACAAAGAACAGGGTCTAGACCAATTGCGCTCAGCGACCTTGAGGGGTAAGAGTTGTCTTGGTAAATCTTGCTCCACTGGCAGCTGAGTGGAGTGCAGTCTAGCCAGTTTAGATTGGATCTCAGTAGGCTTTGGCTTCTCAGCGGAATACTGCTTGCCTGTTGACCTCATCCTGCCAATGCATCCTGATATATCGACTGATATGGGTGCATGAAAGTCTTGCACCAGCGACTGGCAAAAATTTTAACCATATATGGCAATTAGCTTTACTCGCTGAAAGAACCCTACACTTCAACTGCAGGTGCTTCCTGGCGGTGGAAAACGGTCGATTCGCATTTCAGGGTTCTCTTGAACTAATGTGTCTCGGCTGGCGGCCCCCCACTTCCGGCGTCTGCGCCGGAACTGTATGACTTTTGCCCGGCAATGCCTCGAAGGGGCAAGCCTAGACTGACGCCCCAGTTTGCTGAATTCTATGCTTTGCTCGTAGTATGTGCCGCGGCGAAGCACCCGGTTGGACTCGCTGCCGGCAGCTGCTTCCTGTGACTCGGCATCCGCTGAGTTGAGACGAGGACCGGCGAGACCACCGGCCAGTACGGTCGAGTACTACTTCTCCTTCCGCCCGCCGATTCACAACTGAAGAGCCGCTGACAAAAGGGTTTGGTCAACGCGCAATGAGCAGTTGTCGCTGTCAAACTTGACGCACATCCGTGTCGATTCGCATCGAATGAGATCTGCATTTGGGTATTGGATCAGCTGTTGATGTCTGAAGCCGGAAGTGAAGAAGAGCCACTGACTAAAGAGTCCTATGTCGAACACGTTGACAACATGCACTTAATCGTCCTGCACATTGCCATATACATGAGCTGACGTGGCGAACGACGCAAGCTTTCTGAAGCCCTTGTCCAGCTCTTGATGTTCGGAGCAGGTCAAAAGAAGTTACACAATGAACATAAAGCTTTGATCTAAGGCCGCGGCCGCGTCAGCAGAGGCTTTTCCTAGCGTCTCCGTAGTACACTTCAACGAGGATTTCGCCTGTTAGCCACTGGGGCAATGAGGAGCTACGGGTGGTCCCGCGGCTTAGAACTCAATGTGAGGCTTGTATCGGTGCAACTTAGCTCGTCCATATTCCTGGAACAGCAGCTAGCTTCTGCCACTATTGGACCCTGAAAATTGACAGACTTGACGTCTCGTATCCCGATCAAGAAGTTTGTCGGTCAAGCTCGCAGCAGCTACTATGATTTGTAGTTGAGAGGCCAAGCATTCGCTCTCATGAGTGTCAAAATCGCTGCAGAAACATATCGATGACGTGTGTTACACGAGTTTGGATACGTATGTAACATGTTCCACAGCTGAGACGCGGAGCATTAGCGTAGACAGCACGTTGCACATGCATTGGTGCTGACTGGTTGGAGACTCGACAGATTGGGAAATACTGCTGTGCCGACGACCAAACTTCAGTCAATGCTATTCCATCATCTTGGGCGCCCGGGTTTGCGGTGTTGCCGGGCGCTTGGCTTGGCGCGGCTCCCGAAACGCACCATCATCCGTCTGGGAGACGCTCGTGGGATGGGGTTGGCATGTTCTGATCCTTCGAACCTCAGCGTGCATTCCTCCGCGCATCAGCTGTCAACAATTATTACATGTTAGCGTTATCACCAGTAGGAAGAATACACGTCGTTGAAGATCGCCGAGTGCAAATAAGGCCGCCAAATGTTTGACGCGTCGACATCGCACTAAAGCCGGAGAGCTTCCCTGGGCTAGTTAGGACCAGCAGATGCCGATCAAAACGAGATGCGGATCACGGTGGAGCTGACGTTGCACAAATTATCATCGCCGACTTCGTACTTGGCAAATAAGGTTATTGATGTTCAAGAGCTTATTGCCAAGAGAGGGGGAAATGACGGGGAAACAGAATTGCATTTCTACGCCCCTTACATGCCAATGAAATCAGAGACACCTTCCTTTTGAAACTGCGAATATGATACTGCGCTGGCTCTGCCGCCACTGACGGGCGATAAGAACGGCTGGAATGCATATGTCTGGGCGATCAGGGGTAATTGAACTCTTCCGACGGAGGCGCGCTGAAGTTCTCTGGGCTTGCAGCATCTTGATCATGAATTGCTGCAAACACTGTGGCTGCGTGGTTTACCGCGTAGTTCTGGGCCATGTCTGGGGGACAAAATCCCTCATGTCTTCCTAAAGCGACGAAAGGTGTTTCGCATATTCAACAAAGAGCTCGTGGGCTAGACGGGGTGAGGCTGAGGGGGCTTGACTGCCGTCCTGCCGCACCAAAGCGAGACACTCTGTCTTACTGTTTAATTACCTGATGTTGTGGCTTAAGCGTCAAAGAATGGTCAAAGGTCTCAAGTTAGATAGGGACGAAAACGGCAAAAATACCGGCCCTTCCTAGAGGATTGGGAGGGCACTGGGGAACATGAAATGATATATATGGCAGCTGGAACATCCAGGATCAGGGAATTCTCTTCAGTTCTCCAGCTCACCTTTGCTACTCTCCCTTGACACATCGTGTCTATTATCCCAGTTGTTTTACGGGTATTCTTCAACTTTGCATCTGGCAGGGACCATTTTCTTGTTCTTTCATTTCTCTTTGACATTTACCCGACTTTCGAATCCAGGAGATTAGATAATTCTATCCAACATGCGTTTCTCGACTAGAGCGACTCTCTCAGCGGCCCTGCTTGCTGCCAGCGTCACGGCCCAAATCCCTGGCGTTGATGTCCAGAGTCTGCTCCCGGCAGCCGGCACTCCCGCCATCTTTGACAAGACCACCATCATCCGGTCGACTTCTATCCTCACCACCACGGTCAGGCTGACCAGCTCAACGGGATTGGCCAACTCGACCATCAGCAGAACATCTAGCACTAGATCGTCTAGCAGTAGAACAGCTTCCGCTACCTCTATAACCTCGCCAACGACGATCCCAGGCATTACCGCCGACCAGCAGAAGGCCGTAGACCTTCACAATGAGGCCCGAAAGCTTGTTGGATGTTCACCTTTGACCTGGGACACCGGCCTTGCCAACGACGCTCAAGTATACGCCAAGACCCTCGCGAGCATCGACACACTAAAGCACGATGTTAACAGAGGAAATGAGGGAGAGAACCTCTACTACCAATATGGCAGCAGCAGCCCCCCCTATGCTGCCGCTACCACCTGGTGGCTCAACGAGAAGCAATACTACACTGGGCAGGCCATCCCCTTGGACAGCTCCAATGGAAAGCAGTTCTCAGACTATGGTCACTACAGTAAGTTACATTGTTCAAGAATGACTGTCATCTCAACGAAAAGCAAGTTGCTGACAGCATCCAGCTCAATGCGTCTGGTCGACTACAAAAAAGGTTGGAATGGCTATTGCGCAGTCTGCCTCGGGTAAGACCTTCGTGGTCGCTCGCTACTCACCTGCTGGTAACATGTAAGTCCCCGCCATCCATTTGCGTTGGGACTTTCCACTAACCTGATCCAGCGTCGGCCAAACACCATACTAAGGCTGAGGGTAAGATTGCGGGAATATGGGCGTCAGTGGAGGGAGTTTTTGACTTGAGCCTTTATATCGGCCGATTCTCAATATAAAATTTGGTGGCGTGTCCGGCTAGCAGATTTGCTTTCTAGACATAGATTTCTAGACAAATTTAGATACTCGATTTCACAAAGGCTGCATTCACATCGGTGATCGTTCACTTTTGTGAAGGCAAACGTCGTAGCCAGGATCACATGAACAATGTTCAAGCTGTGGTCAAGTCAATGTAGTGTGTGATGTATTCGTTTCTCAAAACAAGTGGAAACTACCTCGTGTCGATGCTGTTGGTTAAGAAAGTTCCATCTGCTCTGAACTTGGCGGCGACAGCGAAAATCGCATTCCGTTCCATGGTTTCCCCGCAATCTCCCATCTGAAAACATGCATCTGCGCAAAAAGACGACGTCGCGGTCTGACCCGTATCGGAACTCGTAAGAAATAAGAAGTCGGAATATAATCACCTCTCTGGCAACGACAAAGCTGTTAATCTTGGACATAGTGTGGCACTTTTGGCATCCAGTCGCTGTCCTCGTCTGCCTGTTGCTTTTCGATCCGGGAAGCCTGGCTGCCCAACTTGCCTCGCAGGAGCGACAGCCTTGCGTCACGCCTCATTCTTCTAGGTCGCTTTCCGGACTGTTCCTCCCGTCGAGCCCAGTATTCGTCGATCAGATGGTCCGGAAGCAGGCTCGCAGGCTCCCATGTGTGCTTCGGATGTCCCACCCACTCGACCAGATATCGATCATCACCAGCTCGCGATGCCCTGAAATCCATGATCTCGTGCACCAACCAAGTGACATCGTCATGCATGAAGAGGTGCCTGCCGCCCTGGGAAGCCCAGTAGTCAAAGACAGCAGATTTGGCATCTTGATGGAGGCACTCCTCAGACTCCCATGTTGTCGAGTTATCTTCCCATTGAACGAGCATCTCGAAGACGTCGGTGCCGTCGAGAGTGTCGACTTTTCGGTGGCTGGTTATGCTTTGGAACGCGTAGTAGGTTAGATTGTCTGGTGTGGCATCGCCATCGTCAGCATTCGCGGGAAGGAGTGGCGAGGAGGCGAGAACCAAGGCATACCTGCTTCAGAACCGCTGGTGTCACCGGTGGAAGGCTCTCTCAGTTGGGACTTGGGCGTTGACAAAGACTCTGGCGTGGGAAGCGACAAAGCGCCGTTCCCACGGACCTTTGATGGGGTATCCCACTTCATTTCCGCTGGTTACAGCTCGTGGTCGCGATCCCACGGTGTGTGGCATGGGTCGGGTTGCGGATGCGAGGTCTCGAAAGGGGGATGCGCAGTGCAAGCTGAGATCAATCACGTTGTCGAAGAAATTACAAGCCCGCATACCGTCATTAGGAACCTGATGGAAGGACCCCTTGGGGCAGGATCCAAGGCGGTTGCATCTTGCAGTAACTAGGTTGCTGCTGGCACTGGGACGGAAGGCTCTCGTCTTGTTCCTGCCGGTACAGTGCAGGAATTCTCAGCGACTGCCATGCCGTGGGAAGGAAGCACCCAAGCTGTTAAGGTGCCTGAACTTGCCTTCCACTGCAGAAGGAAGCTCCATCTTTGGGCAGGGCCAGTCTGGACATTCTGGGATCTCTCTCCTTTCCCAGAGGCCTTCCGTTGCTCGGTGTTCTGCCCTGGAGCTGCCATCTTCGTCCAATTCATCGTGGTATTGATATGAAAACAGTAGAAAAATTCTGCTCCAGATGCCAGACACAAGGAAACAGACATTGGCCATGTTCACACTGGACTCTCTTGGAAAGCGCAATCCCGTCCGATGATTCCGGGCATCGGCGCCGATGGACCCACAACGGCCTGGAATTGCTGGTCGCCTGAAAGGGACTAGCGCAGTGAGTCCTGGTGGGCGGGGCGCTTGCTTTGCCGATGATCCTCCGAGGGATTCTCGGGTTGTCCAGTGTCCAGCGCATGCCTCAAGCATCTGCATTCTCTCCCTCCCGCTGCCGCCCTGTCGATCTTGCATCCTTCGACTCCTCGGTCCTCGCACCTTCTCTCGGCTCCGGCCACTTTGCAAACAACGCAGAAACCGTCGACATGTCCGATGTACCCCGACCGCCACTACCCTTCGAAATGGCTTGACCGTCGTGCGATCATCGAATGCTCCCCAAATCCACCAAACCGACCAGCCCACGACCGAGTTCTTGACTGTTATATGCACGTCGAGCGGCTTTTCTGGAATACCGAGCGCAAATCGCTTTCCGACGAAACGACAGATACGCAATTGAAACTGAGGTTCTGCGTCGCGTTGGGGCCACATGCGATTTCGCTGGCTGAGAAACCGACAAACTGTCAACGAAACCATTCGACCCTCCTACCGCGGCATGCCAGAAGGGCTTCAATCTTCGATCACGACAAGAAGCCGAATGGAGCCCATGTCTAGCTCTCTCCGGTTCGACGATAATGCGCCGGGCAACGGATTCCTAGATTGTCATGTCGGCGGGGAGACAGCTTGTTGCACCCAATGCCGACGCCGACCTTTCGGCGCTTTCTATAGTTGACGTCGTGATCCGACTTGCCCGAGTGTCCTGAAATAGTGCGCTGACAGCGCCTTGCTTGAAGCCAGTGCTTCTTTACGTGCCAGCTTTGCACATTCGTCGTGTCCATCCGTGGCCTTCAGCTAAGGTAATCGGATAGCCTCTCAACCTACGCCAGTGATGTTGTCGCTGCAAGATATCTGACACAAGAATTCGGCTCTATGCTTGAAACGAATACTGCTGCCAACCCGATGCACAGAATGACTGGGAAGACTTGCGAGGGGAGATTTTTCATGTGCATCCTCGTGAAAACCTTCACCTACACATACTCATACAGAACAATCCTTGCCGTTTAGACCCCAAACTTGAACTCCCGGTACTTCTTCTGATAGTAGAACGTCGCCGCTGCACCAGCAAATGTGAGGGCTAGTGGTATGGGTGCTTTTCCTCCAGTCTTGATGGCTCTGGAGGCACCAGCGCCAAGCAGCACGATGCTATTTCCGAGAGCGAGTTCTGCGCCGTAGTCCTTGTTCTCCTTGAGGAGGTAACCTGGCGGAGCGTTAAATCTTGCTCATCAGCCGCGACGGGAAACACTCCACGACTTACCAGAGTACGCGTAGGCGGCTCCAAGTCCAAGACCCGCGATGAGCGACGGCTTGGACTGCGTCTTCAGGAAGCCGGCAGTGCCGCCGACGGCCACTGAACACCATGTTAGGCATATGCGCCGATGGCAATCAGGGAGAACATCACCTACAGAGGCCAGCAAGGGTGAACGACGGGTGGTGAGCCATTGCGACAATGTGATTGATAGACTCGATGGGATGAACGTGACAGGCGGCATCAAAGCCAAAAGCCGTTCATCCCGGCGGGAGCCGCTATGGATTAGTAATGGCCACAACGGCAAAGCTTCGGCGATTTCTCCTGACGTGATAGACACGCGGCAGGGAAGCCAGTTTGATGGAACAACTGGACGGGCCATTCTACGCATGTCTCTCTAGCGCCCTGGACATCTCAGGCAATCCTGCCTCTGGGATATTCGCTTCGCTTCGCGTCACTCACCTGATGTTCTTCCAGCGTGATGACATCGTCGCGTTGAGGAGCCCGTGGCCGGCCGACCGTCTCCCGCGCGGATCTTGGGTTGGACAACCAAAGGTTTTGGTATCCACATCCGATATGGTGTAGTGGCCAACATGATGCCCTCTCATCTGTGCTGGGAGATTAGGCATAGCCCCGAGTTCGATTCTCGGTTTCGGAACACATTTCCCTTTTTTGCATATCCCCAACGTTTCGCGGTCACCTTTTTTTTTTTTTTCCCTTTACTTTTTCTGCCTTCGAATCTATATTGCCACGACAAGTCCTCCACAATTCAAAGAGATTTATACGGTTGCCTGCTAGTAAACAAATTGGATAGGTGTGCGTATGGCCCATGCTATGTCTGCTGTTCCATTCACCAACGAATCATGCCCACTGAAGGCTGCTGACAATGTGAGCCATTGGCAGCCACGGTGTCCATCAACCAGGCAGCCGTCTGAACTGGCCATTCTGTGACAATCTTGGTAGCAAGCATCTATGAGAAGCCAGTCAAAGAGCTACGGTTACTGACTGCACCTTCGCTTCAACTCTTCCCAATTTACGATGGCGACCGCAAAGGCCTCCCACGTCCCTGATATCCAGCTTCTCTGCATGGAAAAGCAGTTTGCCGTCGCATTCGCCAAGGCACGCAGGATTTGGGAGCTGCATGAGTCGGTTTCCGTCCAAGTTCACGAGTGCCCTCTCATTTACCTATCAGAAGATGTGCAATTTGACACCATCGTGTCCCCAGCCAATTCGTACGGTCGCCTCGACGGCGCATTCGACGATGCCATCTCTCGCGCCTTGTCGCCTCGCGACGACTACCTCGCCCTCACGCATGTCGCCCAGCGACGGCTCTATGAACAATGGCGCGGCTTCGCGCCCCCTGGCACATGCACGCTGGTTCGCATCCCCGACGAGTTTCGCGCCCGCTCTCGCAACGTCTGGGGCACTCGTCGCGTCGCGCTCTGCCCAACGATGCGAACGCCCACGAACGTCAACTGGGACCGGGAAATCGTGTACGAATGTGTATGGAGCTTGCTTTGCGCCATTGACAACCACAATCGCGACGTCCGAGCGGGTAAGGCCACAGAGAGCGAGGAGATTCGCAGCGTGCTCATGACTCCGCTGGCGACGGGTGTAGGTCGTGTGAGCCCAGAGAAATGGGCTTCGCAGGCCGTCCTAGCAATCAATCACTTTGTCCAGGCCTCTGAGAACCCCGAGAAATGGAGCAAACTTGACTGGGCAGATTTTGATGGGCCTTGTGAAGAGGTGGCAGCTACTTGGCGAGACACACGAACTTGATGGGGCGAATCGTGTCGTGCGGACCCAGAGATGGTGTACACACTTCGACCTTCGGCCCTGCGGCAAGGCGCGAGACATGCAGGCGATCACTGACGAGATCAGTCTCTAATTTAACGATTTCCAATCTTACACTCATGCATACATGGCTTTGAGTCAACGCAGCCTGTCTTAACTACATGTTCTACTTGAGCACTAGGGCATGCATCGAACCAAATTCGTGAGACGCGAGCTGCGATCTCTACATTGTCGCAACGGGCTTCTGCTGCCATGCTTCACATACTAACTATCGTTTATGCGATAGAATGACTTTGCACGTCTTGGCCCGCGGCTCAATCAGGACCAAGTTATCCATCTCCATGCTCTCCGGCGTCGTCGCTGGCGAAAGCCTGGCGCCTTGGAACTTGCGGAAGAACATGGCGATTCCATAACGAAGCTCCATTTCTGCCAGGTGCTTACCAATGCACACTCGAGACCCTGCCCCAAACGGCGTAAAAGCGGCCCTGGCAGTTTCTGAGTTGGTGCTCTCACCGTCAGGCAACCATCGAGAGTAGTCGAAGCTGGCATAGTGTTAATGCTTAGAGCTATGCCGGGGGAACCAACACATACCTTTCTGGATCGCTGAAATTCTCCGAGTCTCGATGCAAAGTCCACGATTGGGTTGCAACATCGGTGCCGGCGGGGAGATGATAGCCGCCAAGCTGAATTCCTCCGGTAGGAACGATGCGTGGAAGCGGCGTAGGCGCGGCGCCATAAAGTCGCAGAGTCTCTTCTATCACAGCGTGAAGGACGGGAAGCCTCTCCAATTCCGCGTCGGTGAAATCGTCACTGAGCCCAAGGACTTCATTCTCCAAAGCAGTCTTGTCGCAAAAAGTGGGTACCACACTTAGTGCAGTGCAGTAAGCGCCTATACCCTCTACGACACACCCCCCCAGGTCCTGTCTGAGAGACAGCCGGGACCTGTTCCACGCTATTCCCTGTATCTAAAGACAGCTTATAGGATCGACTCCTCCCGGGCTCGAACGCCTAACCTCTAGGGTGTGGGGACGCGCTTAAAAACGTACACACTAACTCATAGAACTACTGGGCTCATAACTGTCGCAAAAAGTGGGTACCACACTTAGTGCAGTGCAGTAAGCGCCTATACCCTCTACGACAAGTCTGTAACCCCGGTCGTAACAAGACAGCCCAAATACCGTATGTTAACGTGTTGGAGGTGGTATCGGTACCGGCGATCATGAAGGCTGCAGCTTCGACGCAGATATCCATATCTGTGAGCGAGCCTTCATCCTTCTCTGCCTGGACGAGGACTTTGGCGAAGAGATTCGAGGCCTGCGACACCGTGGCTTGCTTGCTGTTCTTGACGGCGATACGACCCTTGTCGAGCAGCACCTTGTAGGAGTTGAACATTCTTAGACCTCGGATGACTGGAAGGCGTTTGGCGATTGCGCAAATCCATGGGAATGACAATGCGGTGAATGCCGCGGTGTTGGCGAAGTTGACCTCCTCGAACCATGGGTCTTCCTACACAAAGTCGTCAGGCTGAAACGCGTTTGAGAGGAGGGGCGATGTCCTACCTTGCCAGCCATCAAAGCGTCGAAAGACTCTCCAAACATGAGCTTCGAAACGACATCGCAGGCCATGAGAATCCACCACTTGCGCATGTCCACTTCGCCGCCGGCAATCTTTGCGTCGATGGCCATGCCCTCCAGGGCCATTGTGACCTTCTCACGCACCATGTGTTCCCAGTCGGCACGGAGTGAAGAGGATGTGAACCCTCTACCTAGGAGTTTGCGCCTCTGAGAGTGGGCATGCTGGTCGGTCATTTGGAACAAGCCGTAGGGAGGGCTGCCGGCCTCGGTTGGCCCGAAGTAGTGGTAGTATTCGGCCTTTGTAAATTGGCTTCCAACCTTGTGGATGGTCTTGAAGGCCTTGATATCTGACACAAAGACCTGCCCTGGAGACACGCGCACATAGGGGCCATATTGCTGGTGAAGGCGGTGATAGTATTGGACTTGCTGCCGCTTGAGGGTCGCGATAGTGCCAGGCAGGCCGGTAAATCTGGCGTACCAGGGCCCGGGGATTGTATTCAAGGGGTTGGTCAAAATCTGAGGAAGGTCAGAACAAAGATATTAAGTTTGGAACTGTCCGAGGCAAACCTTGTAGAGTTTGATCAGTATATAGACTGCCGATGTGGCGGCAAGCAGTGGAACGAAAGTCAAGGTCATTTCCGTGGTTTCTGGCGCGGTACTTACTATCAAGATAAAGTTACAGAATTTGGTAGCTTTCGTTCATCCTGAACTGACATCTTTAGACGAACGACTCTATATAAAATATTATTTTTCAGTCCACATCTCCCCCTACTGACGACGATGGACTTGTACGATGTCGACGTCAGCACTTGTCGGCGCTCGGTAGTATAAGCGGGCTCCACATTACGCCGGACTTTGAGAACCGTAAGAAGGCCGACATTGCACCGACCAAGTAGACCACCCACTACGAGCACATTGGTAATGCTGCCAGACGGCCTGGAGTTATTGCGGCCTCCGCAAACTTTCCTTCATTCAGAGTCCTGCTAAGATGTAGTGCGCCCTTTCGTGCTCATGGTCTTCGACCGACGTCGCGAGAAAGTGCAAGGTACACCGCTCCCTGGGTGCCATGACCCGAGCAGGATAAGTTGCTCCATAGAAGTCGAACTGAAGTGAAGCCTGATTTCTTTTGGCTGCGACGAGGGTGCCATCATACGCCAGACCTTCCCGCAGAACTTGAAAGTCGATGGCTGCTGCATCTGCAGGTGGCATCGAGCGACCTCAGAGCGAAAGAGTGGAATGGTCGAAGGGGCCTGTCTTCAGCTGCGTCTCCGCTCACCTGCACGCTTGGGCGACTGGTCATACGTCCATGGCTCTGACAGAGAGTGAGCGTGTCTGGCGCAGCATTGAGGTCGATGTGGTCGGAACTGTTTCGGCCGGAAGATACTTCCCGCGAAGCCCTCAAATCTGCTATGTTGCGTGGAGGGGCGGGAGTGAGACGTAAGAATCTCTCGGTGCCTCCAGTCGAGTCATGGGATTCCACGGAACGGGTGTGTGCTATGTGGGCCCTTCCGCTTCCCTCTGCGTAAAGGCCACCACGGAGCTCGGCAGGGTTGGCAAGATCTGTCATTACCGTCAGCAGGCGTCAGTCAGCAGTGTGTTCCTCGGGAGTGGTTGATGGAAGGACATGAAGGTGGTGATAGTTACCTCGAGACTCGGTGTCTTGGCCTGAAGCAGGCTGTGCTTGTAGGCCGGCCGTTGCCGAGTTGTCGGTCATCTCGTCTCCATGCGTTGTGGTTGTCCCGATCGTGGTCTGCTGGCAGCATTAGGCGAGACTGTCTAATGACGAGATTTCTGACCACCGATTCTCGCGTACCTTGCGGGGAACCGAAGCGCCGGTCTCGCAAGGGCTCATCGCGGCCGTCGTTCGAGAGGCGTGGGTTGTCATACGACGGAGTTGAAGCGGATGGGTGCACCAAGTGAGTTGTAGAGGAGGAAGTCTGAGAAGTGGAAAGAGACACCGAAGACTACCTATCCAAGGTAGTTAGGAAGGGAAGGTACGTAGGTTCCGCCTTCCATTGTTGTCGGACGAATGGCGGCAGGCGGCTTGGTTGGATGAAGCGAAACTGGGAATGGAAGGGAGGTGCACCCAAGTCCCGCCGGTTGCTTCCTCGCTGGGATGACCTTACGCTCACCAAGGCAATGGTCGTCAATGAGGCTCTACACGAAATCAAACAACATGCTGGTCGAAAAGAAGTTGATTATGTATCACTAAAAGTAGTACTAGCCTATCAAAAAAGGCATGCTTGACCGTGGGGGTTGCTCGGCGAGCCATCATCGCCCTTCGCGACCATCTGTCTGGTAGCGATGTCCCGGTGTCCTCCACAATCAATCATGAAGAGTATCAGCATCTATAAATGCGACCAGGCGCAGTTTCTTTCAGCCTCTTGGGCTACGCCTATGCGCTTCCACCTCTCCATCGGCCGCCCATTGGTGTGCGGCAAGATTCAAATCCCCCTAGCTGCTGGGCAGACCCTGTCTTCTCGGGATGGCACTAACATCGTCGCCCCATCTGCCTGCCTGTACAGGCTTTGTGCGTGACTGACAAGTACGGCTCGCACCCTTCTTCGTGGTAGCCAATCCTGACTGGTGGCCTCACCATCTGCGGCGTCCTCGTCCCATCACGGCACATGGGCTCCGCGGGCCGAATGCTTCGGGCCGGTGGCCTTGGTGTGTTCGTTCCAGAGATTCTGCTGTCTCCTTGACGATCACTCGTCAATTCAAGACATAGGCCCAAGGTAGGTTGCACCATAGAGATCGGGTCTGCTACGTGCCAGGTTTCGATGCAGCGCAGAGAGGAGAGGCCAGAGAGGAGCGAGCCCGACTCTTGGTGGGCTTGGCGTGCTTGGTGCCGAAGGAATCGTGATGAACTGCATGGACGGCAGGATGAATTGAGATTGAGCCTGAGCCTGAAGGACAGGGGTCATCATCGGAACTTGGTAATGGATCTGTTGCTGCCACAACTGCTGCTGTTGGAGTTGTTGAATCTGCTGGAGCTGCTGAAGCTGTTGGAGCTGTTGGATTTGGATGGGAGTAAGCATGGCCCCAGGCGCCATTGCCGCGGGCGCGACCTTTAAGGATGCTCCGGCCGGCGCGGGCATTGCGCTGAAACGCTCCGGGCTGTTGCCTTGCCCGAAGTAAACATCGTCGTCGTGAGCCCAGTCCTCACCCCATGCCGTCTCTGTCTCCGTCGCTGGGCTTGGAAGCTCGGCGGCGCACCATGTCTCCTTGTCGGAAAGCGAAGCCACTGACGAGAAAGGAGAGTTAACTTCAGAAGTCGAGCGGAAGGCCGAGGTCGGGCTCCAGATGTCACGGCTGGAGCTTGGAGTTGATGACGTGGTTTGCGGAGATGAAGGGAGCTGGGTGAAGTAGTCGTCGTCGTCGGCGTCAACGACTGGCGAATACGGAGAAGTCGGGGCCTCGAACACGGCCTTGAATAGCGACTCGCCGATGAGTGCGGAAGCTACTCTACCGGCCTCGGAAGATGGAGAGAGAGGCCCATCGAGTTCGGAGTCTAGGTCCAGATCGAGATCAAGGCCGAGGAAGTCAGGGTCGGGATCGGAGGCGGCACCGGATGTTGAGATGAAAGGGGAGGCGAGCTGGGGGATCGACACAGGAGGGCTGAAGGCCGGCGCTGTGGGGTTCAGAGTGGGCAACATTGCGCCTTGGTTTGTTTGGTTGGCAGCGAGGGAGAAGGGAAATTGTGAGAGTAACGACTGGCGTGGAATGAGAAACGGGTTCTAGAGACTAGAAGACAAAAACGAAGGGGAGTCTGGGCTAGATAAGTGAGGGTTCGTGGAGGACAGCCGCAGCGGGGACGGTTGGGAACATTAATGCAACTTTGGACGAGCTGGTGGCCCCTTTATGCCATGTTCGTCCGGCATGGCGACAGGATGAGGGCAAGGTAGGGCGAGACGAGTGTTTTCGCACGGGTAAATGTCAAGATAACAACCTCAGGTAGGGCAGTCCTGTTGGTCGGTCGCGCTGGACTCATGCATGATCCCTGGAGGGTGCATAAGGTTATTTTCTCATCATTCGCAGCCACTGGAAATTGGGATGGTCATTGATTGGATCCAGGAGGTGGTGGGCGAAGGCTTTAGCCGCCCGCGTAGCCAATAAATGACGGGCCTGATCACCCTACGGACCAACCTTGAAATCCTTTGCATTCTCGCCGTCTCGATTCAGTGGAATCGGTAGAAAAGTCCCCCTTTTGGGTTTGGGCGAGACGATGGGGATGGATTGGCCTTGTAAGAGAAAAATCACCGAGTTTTGATTCTGCCCAGCCCACGGACTCATAAACCCTGTCGCGTCGGATTCTGGGGAGGAGTTGTCTGCTCACCACTCGCCGGCCAGCGCCGCGCGATTTGTTGGCGGGGTCATTGCGATGCGGCCGGCCCAAGACGGTCTCTGTTTATCCCTCTTCGTGTCTGCACGGCCATTGGAGTCTGGATGCCAGTTGTCTTGCGTCTTGACTTGCAGATGGCTGGGCCATTGCATTGGGGGCATTGGGGGACGGGCGGCAGTCTCTGGTCAGTGGTTGCACGTCCAGACGCGCCCCCATTCCTCGTGGGATCATGTTTGCATTGCAGCGCGCGACGGCTGGTTCGAATTCACAGGTAGCTAGTGGGCTGGCCCTGGGGGGCGGCAGCGGCGACGGCGGCAGCGGCTGTCGACTGCTCAAAGAGTTCAGACGATGGGCCGTGTTGGTCTCATCTATTCTCATAAGGTTGGTCTCATCTATTTTTCCCCAACTTGTTCTTCGGGTCGGCCGTATTAAGCAATGATGGGCGCCGGGTTCTGGACTTGGGACGAAGCCCTGCGGTTTCGCGTTCGTGATGCACTGGGGTGATGCCAGCTGATTCGGGCTGATTCAAGTGAGGCATCCTCGAATTTGGCAGAGTGCCCCTGACGCTATTCCCAACACGGCCGCCCGAGGAAAATCTGCGGCATGGGCTGCCCGGTCGAATGTCGGAAGGACCGGACGGTGGGTCTCGATGCCCCGTCACGTGAGCGGACATTATCTAAGCCGTCCGTCTTCCTGCTGACATAACCACGAGTTTCTCTGTCGGACCCTTTGCTCCGTGGAGTTGCAGGCTCCCGTCTCTCTCTCTGTCGCGGCGTCAACACTCTCACCCAGCTCTCGACAACCATCAGCTCAAGGCAAAGCAACGCTTGAATTCCAACTTCGTCTCTCCCTCTCTACAGATGCGATCTATGAGCTACGCGCACATTGCCCGTGACCAAAGTTTTCGTCGTCAAGTAGTCCTCAATGCCGTATTTGCTCCCTTCTCGCCCAATCCCAGAGTGTTTAATACCCCCGAACCTAATCCCGAGTCAGCCAAAAAGTCAAAATAAAACGGCATCGGGGACGCCTACGGAGCGGCTGCATCGGAAATGACCCCTGTGTTTAAGGCCACCATTCCAAACTGCAGCAATTCGGACACCCGCGTCGCACGGTTGAGGTCGTTGGTGAAGATGTAAGATGCGAGGCCCACGTCACACCGGTTGGCAGCATCAACCGCCTCTTCCTCCGTCTCAAATGACAAGATGGGGGCCACCGGACCGAAGATTTCTTCCTCCAAAATCCTCATGTTCGGTTTAAGATTCGTTATGACGGTGGGCTCGAAGAAATTTGGTCCTGGTGAGCGAAGTGAGTATCCATTCTTGGTATTGGGATCGCTGCCGGGAAACCTACCAAGATCCGGCCGTGCTTTGCCTCCGATTTCGACACAGCCGCCTCCCTGAACAGCGTCGTGAACGAGACCCGCAACCCTCTGAGCAGCTCCAGCGCTGACAAGAGGTCCATGAGTGACTTCCTCGTCGAAGCCGTGTCCAACTTTGAACTTGCTCATTTCTTCTTTCAACTTGGAAACAAACGCCTTGTGTATACCCTTTTGCACAAATACTCGATTCGCGCAAACACATGTTTGTCCCGACAACTTGAACTTGCTTGCAATAACACCGGCTACTGCGAGGTCCAGGTCCGCATCGTCAAACACCAGAAAGGGGGCATTTCCACCTAGTTCCAGGCTCATCTTCTTCAACGTCTGACTGGACTGTTGCATGAGAAGCTTTCCGACACGTGTTGATCCCGTGAAGGAGATTTTACGGACGATCTCAGATTGGCACAATGTCGCCCCAATCTCCGGAGTGTTTGCGAGGGCCGAGATGATGTTGACTACGCCTTTTGGCACACCCGCCCGTTGACCAAGTTGCATGACAGCATTGGCAGTAAATGGTGTCTCGCCAGCAGTCTTCACCACGACAGTGCAGCCGGCAGCCAGTGCTGGCGCTAGCTTCCTCGTGACCATCGCAGCAGGAAAGTTCCAGCTATTTCATCAGTCAATCAGCCCATCCCTTCAATATGTCGTGCTAACGGAAGGCCATGCTTACGGAGTGATGAGACCACAAACACCGACCGGCTCTTTCAACACGGAAACTCTCATGTTTGGGTTACTGTGGGGTATCACGTCTCCATAGATCCGTGCTGCCTCCTCAGCAAACCATTCTAGGAAGCTGGCAGCAAAGACAACCTCGCCAGCCGCATCGGCTTTTGCTTTGCCATTTTCCCAGGTGATTAAGGTGGCTAAGTCAGTCTTGTTCTCCATGATCAGCTCATACCATCGACGAAGTACCCGTCCTCGATCTCGACCGGATCTCGACCTCCAAGCCGGCAGCGCCGTAGCTGCCGAGAGAATGGCGCGCTCGGCATCCTCAGATACGGACTCAGGGCATGAGCCGATCAGTTCGCCCGCAGCAGGATCTGATCTCCTGTCAGCCGCCGAAGGACACTGCGGATGTTGGGCTAGCCGGGACTCTCTGGAGGCCCGGAGGAGGAGGTGAGGAGAGCGCATGTATGAACACACCTGTGACATTGAAGGTTTTTTCGGAGACGGAATTCACCCAGTGGCCATCGATGAAGTTTAACCCAACGAGTAACGACTCGTCTTGGAGCTGGGGTTTGAAAGGCATAGTGTCTTCTCAACTCTACGTAGGAATACAATGCTACTTTCCTCGCGGCGTCAAAGGGAAAGGCTTGCGCAAAGTGGTCATCGCAGGCCGTCTCTTATTAAGGGATCCCATCCGGAGCGATACTGCCAAGGCGCCCCAACGTATGCGACGGCACCGAGATCGGCTGATTCGCTTATCGCCGGTACCGTCATATCGGGGACAAACCGGAGGACATCTCATGCTGCAGGCCCCACCCCGCCGGGAGCGCCGTGCAGATGCACCGCCCCACTTCCCCGGCGTCAGAAGTGACATCCCAGAGCCGGCCTCAGCCAGTGAGATTTCAGTTATTGGCTCTGCCAAATGCGGGGATGGCTGGTGTGAAGTCTTGCGCGGAACGGAGAAGAGATGATCTCACTCACTGAAGTGGGGTAAGAAGATAAGGTTGCCCGGCGGGAAGCCGAGCGACAAGGAGCCAAGACCGAAGCTGTGAGCCGACATTTGGACAGCCTTACAAAATCTATGATAGCAGAAAAAGTACATAAGTCGGGTCCGAACACGTTCTGAAATCAAACTAAGGGTTGTAAGCCTGAGCGTCTTCATTACTCACTCGACATTTGTGGTGATAACACACCCTGCGGTCCTTAATCCTAGTCATCATGGCTCCGTCTATTCGCACGCTGGATCTCAACAACACGTCGTCGGCATACTTTGCGCCAGCGACTGTGACTTCGTCATCGAAGCTTGTTCACGTGGCCGGTCAGCCCGGCTCGACCGTAGACGGTCAAGTCCCCGACGACTACGAGTCCCAGATCCACCTCGCTCTCCTCAACTTGCGCAAGATCATCCTCGTTGCTGGTGCATCTATCAAAGACATTGCCAAGCTCACACTGTACATCGTCGACTATGATAGCACCAAACGCAAACATGTTCGCCACATTCAACGTTTCCTCGCCGGCCATCGGCCAGCAATGACTCTTGTACCGGTGCCCAAGCTGGCAATGCCGACATGGAAGTTCGAGATTGACGCCGTAATTGCAATCTCCGAACCCTCAGTGCCTTTGAACCGAGCGTCTCTGCCGGAATCATCCGAGTCAGTTGACGTCGTTGTCATCGGTGCCGGGCTCGCTGGTCTAAGCGCTGCCCGCGATATCACACGCGCCGGCCTCTCTTGCATCGTCCTCGAAGCAAGAGACCGCGTTGGCGGAAAGACATGGAGTCAGCCTTTGAAGCAGAGCCAGCCCGGAGTTGTTGACCTTGGTGCTGCATGGATCAACGACACCAACCAACATAGGATGTATGCGTTAGCAAAAGAATATGGGGCCGAGTTGATTGAGCAGAACACCAACGGCAACGTGGTCATGCAGAACTTTGACGGAGTTTGCTCGCCGTTCCCATACGGAGAGCTTCCCATGGTGAGATATCTGCTCGCTTAGATGCCAATCATATGTTTGTGGCACGATACTGACCGCAAGCAGTTTGATGAAGCTACTCGTCAACACCTCGGGGCCGTTCGCGACATGGTCGAAGCCGACTGTCAAGCCGTAGATACTTGGAAGCCAACGAACGCCAGCTTGGATAGTCTTACCTTTGACGCATACTTGCGCTCTCGTGGCGCCAGCGAGACTGCAATTGCAACGGCCAATGTATGGACACGTGCGATGCTCGGTCAGGAGGCGACCGATATATCAGCTCTTTTCTTCCTCAACTACTGCAAATCTGGTGGCGGACTTTTGCAGATGCGCTCCGATCGCAAGGGTGGTGGCCAGCATCTCCGCGTACGCCAAGGCACGCAGCATTTTGCCAAGGGCCTGGCTTCCTCTCTCCCTGACGGAGTAGTGCGCCTCAATCAACCCGTCCGTGCCGTGATCTCTGATGGTCACCAAGGAGTGAAGGTTCAGACAGAGAAAGGGGTATTGACAGCCCGCAAGGTAATCACATCTATTCCAGGCCCAGCTTTCAAGAGCATCTCATTCAAACCACCCTTGCCGCTTTCCAAGCAGGCTTGGATCGATTCTCTGACCTATGGCTACTATACGAAAGCAATGATGGAGTTCAAAGTGCCGTTTTGGGTTGAAAAGGGTTTCTGTGGTCTCGCACAATCATTCGTGGGACCTGCAAGTGTCATTCGCGACACCAGCATTCCAATTGACGGCAAGCACGTGCTCACGTGTTTCCTTGCCGGTGATGCTGGCAGAACTTGGTCTGCACTTGAACAAAGTGACAGGGAAAAGACGTTGCTGAATCAGTTAGAGCAGCTCTTTGGTTACGAAGGTATCCACGCCCAGTTTGTTGGCGTGTCCGCTTATGAGTGGGTCAACGACGAGTGGTCCGGATGGGGCTGCCCGTGTACGTCTCTTGCGCCTGGCGTTCTTGACGCACTCGGGGGCGATTCTTTCAGAAAGCCAAGTGGAAACCTGCATTTTGCCGGCACTGAGACTGCGGGGGAATGGAAGGGGTACATGGAGGGTGCGGTAAGGAGCGGTGAGCGAGCAGCTTCTGAGGTTCTGGAGTCACTTTCGAGTGCTGCTACTGCGTCACGCCTGTGATCGGTTTACCACATACATATGTAATTATGCACTTCAATAGTTCGTTTCGGTCATACCTTATGAGGTCTTGCGGGAGTTTTCAGCTATATTATGCCAAACGTAAGGAGCCAAACGTACGATAATACAAAGTAGCACGCTTGATGCAACGCATTGCGCAGATATACACGCCAAATCACATCGTGGTTTCAAAAAAGGGCAAGTTTCCAGCCCCATGTCCTTGCGACATCCATCCAGTCCATCCTGAAGCTTTCAGTCCCTGCTTCGGTGTGCTTCCAAACCTCTTCCAGAACCGAAACGCACGCGTCCACGTTGCGAAACCGCCGGCGATGGTTAAGCGAAGCAAAGCCTTCTCGGACTGTGGCAATTTCCGCTTGTGAAGTCGCTTCACCACCGGCCATGAATAAAGGAAATATCATGGAGGTCTCTGCATAGCAACCCTTAGGTATCTCCCTGGAGATATTACAAATGGCGGTGACAGATTCTGATAACTTCGACTCGAACGACTCTGAGTGAGAGGTAACGTGCCTTCGAAGAACACGATACAAGTAAATGAGAGCAGCATGTCGATAAGCATCGGCTAAGATGATGAGGGATGCATCCTGCGACTGAGAAGGGCACTTCCAGTCCTGAAGCTTCGTCTCTAAGCGCCTTGCTTTATAGCATAGGTCTGCCACTAGAGCTATTGCTTCGGAAATCCCCGATAGTGTATTGCCTGACAGTGGGGCTTCTTGCGAAGCCATCGAGAAATCCTGGTTCAAGTGGCTGGTTTCTCCGATTAGATGGATGATTTCTGCGGCATGTCCAAAATACGGATCCGCCACATCATAGTCTTCTGGTGAGAGCCAATAATCTCCGGCAAGATGGGGCTTGCAATTGAGTGATACGCTCATGATGATGTCGTGATACGCAAAGTTTCGGAGAAGCCATCGACCCTCATAGGTTTGGGACAACGCTTTTATATCATCTCCAATCAAGACTTGGCCGTCTATTGACGAAACGGTATGCATGTCATTGCATTCATTGAGGCATGCAGCGGCGCCCGAGAGATGATGTATCCAGTCATCTATGCCAGAAGAGATGGACTCCATGGAGCAGAGGACCAAGGTCGTAGCCAGCCTCATTTCGCGCGTGAGTGAGCCTTTTGCCATAGATCTCTTCAGTTCAGCCATCGCATTTCCTCGATGCTGCAAGGCCCTTACTTGGAAGAGGTCATCTTGGAGCGCCAAGTGAGCTGATGAACTAGCAACCAAGGCGTACATCAACGAGGGGCATTCAAAGGCCATTGGTAGCAAGACTGTCAAACATTAACATCGAACTCACAATATGTACTATAAAACGTACCGGATAGAAAGCAGTTATTATGCAAATTGTTTGTCAACATGAAAACCAACGATGTTGTGTAATACCGGAGCATCATTCGTCGGCTGCTCATCAGATCTTCCTCTCCTGCCCCGCCACAGGGGCCTTGACGATATGTGGGCAACGCGTAAACTCCGAGTCGGTTGATATCGACAAAATGTGGACCACTGCTCAAGCTGGAGTTGGCACTGCTAACAGACAATGCCGATTTGAAGGATTCCGTGCCAACAGTTACCTCGCGAGGCCCCTCCCATCGACAGACCAGGTTTAAACGATGGCAATGACTACAGATTGGGTACTGCTCGTGGCATTTCTTCTTTCTTCAGAAGTTCAGCACCGTACCGAGGCGACGACGTGACCGCTTAGACTTACTTACCTTCGACGACAAGTTAAACAGCCCCTGCGCTGTCTCGTAATAGGACGTCCGCCGGCAAGACGACCAGTTGCCTCCGCGACATCGTCAGTGGCGGTCTTGTCCGACATCGCGGGAGGTATTTCCCGCTTAGTGGCTTCAAGATTGGAACGGAAGCCAGAAAGATGCGGATAATGGCAGAGACAGAAGGGGATAACTAATCTATGGGTCTGAGGGGCCTTGATGCTGTTATCTTGAAGCAGGGCGCTATCAGCGGCATGGGGCTGCTTGGATTGAAAGCCAATCATATCACGGAGATTGGCGGAGCCATGATAACAACACATGCGCGGCGCTTTCGGCGGGGTGGAGCTCACACTCCGGCCGATGTCGGTGCCGTCAAGACGCAGCAGTCTACGAACAGATCAGAAGATCGCAACCTCCTCAAATTCAAATGTCCAGCATATCTTACTGCGCATTCGTACAGTTTGCTTTACTGCAGAGGATCAGGAGCTTGTGAAAGAAGTATTTTACAAGCCTTGTTATACATCGCGCCGAGGCAGCTAAGCCTTGAAAGTTGACTATGAGTCTCTGTGTGCTTGGGCGCTGAGCAATTGATATTCAGAGATTGACCACAGCCGGCCAGTAATAACCATATCCAGCACATGTGATGGGATCAGGCAATCAAGGTAACTTCCGTGGCGCGTTACTCAATTGCGGGCAACATTGGCAACAATTACTTCTCGCGGCGAGGTTTCACAATCACTACAGCCAGGAGGCTTTTAGGCGTGCCTTAGAATCTTTTAAACCGTGAATAATGGTCTTGCTTGCAAAGTATTATTTACGAAATCTATAATGTACGCCATTTCGCATTCGATCTTAATCAACGAGGCCTTCGGGACTTGTAATGCTCATTTGCGTTGACGAACTTTCGTCTTTGCCCAAGAACAAATCTTCTATGCCGCATGAAATGTCTAAAGACGTGTCGATCTTAAGTCCTGTTCTTACTTCGGTTAACCAAGATTTCATCACACCCCTCTTTAATTCGCTGTCGCAACTACAGACGTAGTCTTCGGCGGTGAAACCCATGTTGTCTTCGTGCTCCACAGCTTGCTTCGTGAGCAGACCATTGCCAATCAGCCACTTCAAAAGTTCCATCTGACCATTCGAGGCAATCATCATCAAGCCTGTCACACCATGACAGCCGTCCGTAAATCCAGACCAGTTGGCACCGCAAAGGATCAATAATCTTGCCACATCGACATACCCATGCGCCAGGGCTAGATGAAGGGGCGTGGCGTCGGGGCAGTCTTCCGCATGAAGGAGCCCATGTTTCTGGCGTAGAATACTCAGGTGATGAGATGGGCACATGCAGGCATAAGTTGATGTGACCTCGAGGCCGAGCGTACTTCGCGAAAGATGGTCTTCTAAGAGCCAATACACGACTGCAAAATTTCCCACCGAGGCAGCGACGTGCAATGCTGTGATGCGACCAGCTGACAATGGCTCTTCTGTATTGGTCGTCCAGGGCCAATGCGGTTCGCAGGTGTGCCCAGGGAGGTGGAATGTCGCCCACAAGTGCAAAGGTCGAAGGGACAAAACCTTCTCAAGTACCGGCAGGCCAACCACGGGATCTGCAGCTGCTGCCCAGAGAACGATAGGATTTGCGTACGGTTCGAGCGTATAGTCGCGGGGAATTTCCTCAGTGTCGTAGTTTGTGTGGATATTGATGCTACTCTGGACTTCTGTGTCGTCTCTGGCGAGTCCATTTCGATACAGCAGCGGTGACGCCGCGTCGTGCAGATCCTGACAAGTCTGAGACACGGCACTAAGAGTAGAGGCATCCGTAATCACCCCAACTATGGCCAAAACAATTTCGAACGGCAAACCTGGGATAGGCGATGCGGCTTTCATTCTGGAAAAGATCTGGCAGATTGAGCTTGGAGCATTGGGCGTTTGTCTAGTGGCTCTTCGTATGACCTTTTGGATTGATGTCGGGTAAAGTATAAGGGGATGCGTCGTGAAGAAATCACGATAACGAAGATCAAATGGAAGTTTTGCAGGATTACCGTAGGACATATGTGACGGGGGATGTCGTGCTACATATACGTCAAGAGACGAACAGACGTAATACCCCCAACCACCACGCTCGGTCCCCTGTGGCGGTTTGTCATTACACAAAATTTCAACGGGGCGCTAAGTGTTTCATGTATTCGATGATGTATTAGAACCGTTGGCGACGGCGCAAATTCGATGTCTCAAGCGCAGAACTTCACGAGCTGATATAAGTTAGAGCACGCCAAGAATGCTTAGGTGAGCGGCAAAAAACTAAGAAAACCAGCCACGGAATTAGGAAATAACCGATTGAAAACTACACCCAACTCCGACGCTTCCTTTGTTTGGTAAGGTGTACCAGCAGATTTGCATATCGAGCCACTCACGTCAATACGAAATCGTGAAATGTCAGCTATATACCTGAGGAGACCAACATATACACGCACTCCAGGCGAATTGGAGATGATTACCTACCATATTAATGCCAGAATAGGATCTAATTGTACCTGAAGTAAATACTGCCACCCCTGAGAAGATCATAATTTTAACAGTAAAAAACATAGGTTATTAGCGGCAGAACAGAGAAATATAATTAAACTTAAAAAGAAAACATGTTGACGTCCACGGCCAGTTGTCAACAATTATCCAGGCCCCTAAGACTATCCGCATTTATTTAGGGGAAGATTGCAACGTCCCTTGAATATGATACGGCTATCTCAACATAGACTAAATCATTTGATATATGATAGAAGCAAATGATAGATCAATCTATCATTCGAGGCTAATCTCTCACGCGGCGGTTTAGACAGCTCCCTATTGCGCCTGTCTACTCACTGTAGAGCCCACATACGCTAGCGAGCAAATTCCGATCAGTCATAGTCAATATATATAATCAGCGTGTTTCAAGCTGCATGCCACTCGGCGACTCTGATAAGAAGAAATTTCCATGTCGTATCACTTTCAGTTTCAGTAAAACGGTTGATAAAAGATCTCCCTTCTCATTCAGCTCATTCCGGTCTTATGTAGGCAGTCAAAACCTACGTGCAGGGCATATAATATGGACTAAGGCTCGTTACTCCTAGACCTCGGAAAATGTAAATATAAATGATTATTGAAACGCTTAAAAGAGAGCACATCACGCTGGTCGAGTCACTAGGTTTCGCGATACATGCATTAGTGCAGGTCTCGTACAAGTAGGTGGGTATGTGAATTGATATGTTATCAATCATTGTGCCAACCAGTACGCTTCATCTTCTCCAAAACAAACCAAAAACAAGCAGAAGCGAAAACACTAAGTGTAACAGACAGATCTCGACTCAACGAATACGGGTGCATTCGACATTTGATAACTTGATGTCAAATGTCCAAGAGTATGAGTAATTAGTGTGAATGTTGGATACCGAGACCCCAGCCGGAGCATCCGAGCGTCCGAGGAAATCTTTATTCGTGCCTAGCATGGAATGCATCAATCGCCAGTTGAACGGACATGCTCTTGGGACTTTGGTTGTGTGGAGTTAAGTTTAGTACTTTTGTTTAATTCGTGCAGCTCCAAATGTCAGCTCAGGCTGTGTCGGGTGTTCGGCGGTCGGGTGTTCGGCGCAGGTCAATTCAGGGACTCCCGCACCACCGAGCCCCGCAACCGCCAATGACATGCTGCCGGGTGGACATGGTTTGAATGTGCCGGCCCGTAGGATCGCACTAGTGCATTTCAGCCCTGAAGGATCATGTCGTAAAAGCAACACGAGGTCGTACGTGTCTTATTCGCTTCTGCCTGCTGAAGTACAGGGTACACTGGCTTATGTTCGACGTGCCGATCACTGCCGGAATAGCTAAACGAGGTGCTCTTTAAGGACCCGCACTGTGTACGAAGGTCAGCGCCGGAATTGATGTAAGCTCTTGTGCTTTCATCATTCAAGTCACAGAAGGAGTTCGGGTCTCCAAACATGGGAGGTACACTAGGGAGTTGATGATTCAAAAACCGCAAAGGTGTGAAGCTCAAACTGAATACAACACCTCAGGGAATCACTAGATCTTGACGGATGAGAAAAGCGTTGCTTGAGTTAGAAGTATCCCGGTCACCCATCGTGTGCGGCAACGCTCGGCCTTGAATGGGCAGCGCTCGCAAGTATGCGGTGAGTGAAATGTGTACGTCGTACTCTGCCAGTGCTTTTGGTTCCAGGGGTCTCAGTGAACGATGACAACATGTGAGTGGGATCTAGTTTACTGCGGTGTCTGAATCCTTATTGGCTTACGGACATCCAGGCATCCTGAGTCCCACTAAGTTGTCCAAGGGGACTTTGTACTAGGTGGTTGATCGCTTCCACTTACAATTACATAGCCCACATGTTGCGGGGATTGTGTCGGCCACTATTGGGTTCCGCTTGAGGGACCGATGGTGATTCCTGGCAGTCATCGTAGCATCGTGCAATTCCTTCAGGTCCGGCATCTTACTCAAGTCCAGAGTCTAGAATTGCCCCTGCCGCAAAAGTCCCACGTACGCAGTACTTGGCGGGCTTAGCCCGCCATCTACGTCTGAGATCAGGCTTCTTCAATAAAGTTTGCGGAGGCTGTCGATTATACACTGATATTTTGAAGTATAAATAAGACCAGATGTTCCCGCAACGGAGCCTGATTATCTCCATAAGCCACACAATACAAACATACTACTTCTCAACCTCATTACCAAGTACACCGCAACCATGCAACTCCTCCAGATTGTTTCCGTCCTTGCTTCTTTTGTCGCCGTCAGCACTGCCACGGCGACTCTCGGGGGCTCTTGCAGTGGCGCAGCCTATGACTGCACCAACGACTTCAACCAGATCGCGGTCTGCAACGGCAACCGATGGGTTCTCTCCGCCCAGTGTGGAGCCGGGTGCTGCGTTTGGCCCGGCGGTGACCCTGCTCCTTGGTGCAGATGCTAAATGACGTTTTACACGACATCGTACGTGGATCTAAAGTCTTCAGTTGCATCGGATTTGAGTCTGACACCTTCAGCAGTCTTCAGTAGCGATGGCAATAGGTCGGCTTTCATAGCCTGCCGCCTAACGGGAAGAGGAAGGGAACGGACGGTTATTGACCACTTTCAATGATGGGACGAAGTATACTTTCCAAGGCAAATTGTGCCAGATTGGAAATCACGATCGCTACCTAGGATGACCCTATTAAATTGAATAAATTGCCTCTGCTCCCCATGACTTCTTTTTAGGGAGACCACCCAGCCAGCCGAAGGTTGAGGTTTCTGTATTCGGTATGCAGTGCAAATGGGGCAGCTTCTACAATATAAAAGTGTCATGCGCTCATGGTTTGGAGGGCAATGCCCAGCGCAGCATACCAATCAATCAAGTCAAAACTGAGGCTTAAGATTAGCTGATTGAATAACTTTTCACAATACTTTTGATTGTTTTGGCTGATTTGATTTAAATTAATTCAAATTACCTAAATAGAAAGTTAGTAAAGCTTTTATGATATTCTCAGAAGGTTAAAACTTATATTATATAATAATCTAAGGTTATACAGCTCTCTATTAACCTTTTTATTTGAAGTAGTAGCTGCTAATAGTAATACTGCTGCTTTAAATCTAGTTTTAGAAGTATTAAATCTTCTTAAGCTGTGAAAGTTTTATTAACAGCTTTTATAATATTAGAACTAACTTAATAAAGCTAAATGCTTTTTTATAGTTTATTATTATTACTAAAATAATAAAGATATTAAAAGTAAGTTTACTAAATATTAAGAAGATCTATTAATATAAAATCTACTATTAGATAGAATTATTAATAAATCTAGCAATTATAAAACTGAAGTATTGCTTTAGTTTATTAGTTTTATTAATAGTAGTATTATAAGCTTTATTATTTAACTATTAATAATATTTAGAGTTTTCAGCTTTTAAAGTAATAATAAGTAATAAAAAAGTAGCTTAATAGAGCTTTAGATAAAGTTAATAATTAATAAGATTAAATGTTTCAGTATATTATTATTCTTAATACTCTTAAAGTTCTTCTTAGGTATTATAAAGCTATCTATAAGTCTCTAATATATTCTAATATTTTTTAAGCTATTATAAGCCTTAACTAAAATGCAAAATCACTATAGCAATATAAAGAAGTGATTTTATAAGCTTAGTATAGTATTTATTAAGTATTTACTAGCTGTTAATAATTAATAAGTAGAGGTAGCTATAAGAGTTAAAAGTGCTATACTAAAGGTGTTATAAAGATATATAATCAGACTAAATATAAGTTAGAATGCTGTTAATTAATAAAGCTTATAAAGTTGCTGCTGAGGCTTTCAAAAAGTATTATAATACCTTTATAAGTTGAAATAGTTATTATAACTAACTCTAAATAAGTTAAGTAGCTATAAAGTTAATTTCTTTATCAGTAAGAGTATTATAAAGCTTATATTAGTTTTTAAGTTAATTTAAAAGGTACTTTATATTTGCTAAAACCTCTTAAAGTCAACTATACCTATCACTTTTGCTCTAGCCTTTATATCTCTTAGTCTGCTTATAAAGCAGCTTAAGCATATTATTTAACTCTATGAGGATTTACTAGTTTTTATTAGTGAAAGTATTCTCACTTAAAATATAATCTGCAATATGCTTAAGTCTTTAGATATAAAGAATATAACTGTTAATCTAGCTGTATTTAAGTAAGGCTTATTTAATTATTATATATATTAAGTTCTATTAAGTAGTATTACTTAATATTAAGTTTAGCTTTTATAATAACTTCTCTTATAAAATAAAAGTTTTATTATTATTATTAGCTTTATTACTAATAAATAAAAAGCTTTTAGATTATTATAGTAATAATCTGATATATTTAATAATATTCTAAAGCTTATTAATAAAGCTCTTCTGCCTTTAATAAGTTAGGTTATCTTAAGTTTTATTAAAACTAAAAAGAATATTAGACTTCTCTTTAAATACCTCATTATTAACACTATAAATAATAGCATAACTAATAAGGTTAAAAATATAACTATAGCATTAAATTTAGCATTATTTAGCATTAATTTCTATATATATAGGTGATAGAGAAGGAAAGAAAGCTTTAAGGCAAGAGTTATTATTTATAGTGTTATTAGAAACAGCTATGCTAACCTTATTAAGTAGGCTTTAGTTGCTGAGAACAGTATAAATAGTAACAGCAATATTCTCACTAAAGTAGGCGCTAGACTGGCAGCAAAAAGCTAAGAAGTATTATATCTGCTTGCCTGCTTTATTAATAAAGTAGCTGAAGATAGTAATAATTATATATTAATTAAGGGAGGTTTATAAATTAAATAATATATAAACCTTAGTAAGTTCCTTCTGCATCTCTGCTTAAATTTACACTTTTTTAGAAGTATAAAGTTAGTTAAATAGGTTTTTTTAACTTAATTTTAACTAATACACTTAGTTATAAATATTATAATTAAAGAGGCTGAATATATACTATATATATTAATTACTAAATGTTAAGAAGAGGTTGCTAGTATTAATAATAAACCTAAAGGCTAGCTTTTTGATCTATAAGACCTTACTTTAAGGTATAGCAATAAGAATAAAGCGTTAGCACTTAGGGAAAAGCCTATTAGCATCAGAATTATTACTAGATATACTTACAGCATAAAATCAATTTTAGAAGATGCAGTAAACTGCTTTAAAGTATACTTTAGTATTAGATATAATAGAAGCCTTCTGAAGCATATTAAGATGCCTAGTTTTATTACAGTATTAGCAAACCTAATAAGTATTGCTTAGATATATTATTAGTATAATTAAAAGTAGAGCAGAGAAAGGGCTTACCTTAAGCATTGCTTAAAAGGATCTTATAGATAAAGAAGCCCTCATTCTTAATCTAAGATATATAGCTTTAGCTACTCTTCTTTAAGATATACTTAATATTAATAAAGCGCTAGCCTTTCTATATAGCATAAAGTAAAGCTTTAAGACTGCTATAAATAGTAAAGTTAACAGTTAATATATTACTAGCAGTTAATAAAGCTTATATCTAAATAGCAATCTTATAAAGAGTTAATATATTACAGCTAATAAAGTGATTAAAATGTTAATTTTAAGCTAGTATAAGCATTATAACAGTAGGCAAGAGGTTGAAAAAGGCGTTAAGAGGTATATATAAGTAGAGCTTTAAGGTATAGAAGTAAGTATAGCAGCAGTATTAATAGTAATATTAAAAAAGGGTTAATTTTAAGGCTTAGTAAAGGGGTTAAAAAACAGGCTTAAAAAAGCTTATTTTTTAACTTCTAATAAAGAGGCTAAAAATGTATTAATCTAGTAGTATAGCAAAAAGCGTCTTTTTAGTACTTTTAGCACTTTTTAGTAATAAAGCTAATACTGCTAGAAAATATTAAGCTTTACTTTAGTATCTATCAGCCTAAAAATATTATTAAACTAATATTAATAACTACTTACCTTTTTTTTTTTTTTAGATATATATTATAAAACTTAATAAGCTAACAGTAAGTCTGCTATATAAGTAATTATAGAGATATTAGTTTAAAACTAACTTAAATTATTAATTATAATATAAAAGCTTAAAAAGTTATAACTTTAAGCTGCTAAAAAAGAATATCTAGTTAACTTTTTTATTTTTTTATTAAATCTTTCAAAAATTATAATTAATCTGAAAGCTAGATTTTTTTTTTTCTAGGCAATATCAGATTGATCAAAACATCTAAAATGAGGGTATTATAGTTTTAGCTGATTAACTGCGAAAAACGCCCTATTTTAATTGCTTGATTGGTTGAATTAATTGATTTAAATTGAATAAGGTGCTATGCTGGCAATGCTGTTAATATTGCAGCAAGGAGATCGTAAAATATTGATTATATATTTGTCTATAATTAATACAAGCGAAGTTCTTTAGTATTACAAATATATAAAGTTTTATTATAGCTATTTCTCAGTAGTTAGCAATCTATATCCTTTATATATAATGCAATATTAAATCAGAGTGGGTGATCTATAACTCTTAACTTCTCAACTAAGTGTTATTCCTTTAGAGGTGGAAAATAGCTCAGCTAGGGATTATTTGTACCTCTAGGGGTAGTTAACTAATTACATAATTCAATTAATAATTAACTCTGCGCGAGGTACATTGCTGACAGGGGTTACTATACCCTTCTACCACCTAAAAAATCCAGCCTGTAGTGTTGCTGTTTAGGCGTTTTCACTATGCCATTTTGCCTAGCAGTTGCCAGTATAGCAAAAAGGCATATCGCACTTAATGCAGCTTTAGTGCGTACAGCGCTGTTTCCAGCCACTATTTCTATCTATTTGCTCTAGCACAGTCCTTCTGAAACGCTTTATATAGGTGCAGCAGCGCTGTTCCTTCTGATGTCGTCTAAGTTTATAAAGGGGGGCTTCTATATCTTAGATAGATATAAAGTAATGCTCTCTAACAGCTATAAGCTTAAATTTTGCTATTAACTGTTTATAAAGCTTTTATTAGAAAGCTGCAGAAGGCTTATTATATATAAGGTTTGAAGCTTTATAGAGTAAGTATATATTAATAAGTATAACTTCTATAGTATAAAAAAGTTAGCAAATATAGTGCTAAAAGTACTTTGCAAACCTCTAATATATCTAGTAAGTAATTAAAAGCTATAAACTGCTAGCTGCTATAACAGCAGCATTATTTATTAATATTACTGCAGTTAGCTTTATATTAGTTGCTAATATTAACACTATTCATACTATAGTTATAGTTATTAATAATATTAAGCATAAGCAGGCGCTAATAAAGCATTATAGCTAGCTTATAACTCTTTTTAAAAGACTATAAACTCTAAAAATCTTCTATATTAATAGATATAAGAGGGATCTCAAAGGGGATATATACTGTTCTTACTGAAGTTAATATAGTGCTAAGTTATTTATATACCTATAAAGTAGCAATCTCCCTGCTGTTAAATATACTGCTAATTAGAAGCATAACTGCATTATCTTTAAATGCAAACTAGCAGGCAAGGCTATCTAGTGTTAGATAGGCAAAAAGCTAGCCTTATAGCATAAAGTTGCTCTTTTTATCGCTAGCTTATAACTGCTTAAGTGGCTTGATAATGCTAGAGTTCAACTAGGCAGTGCTAATAGCAGCTATAGGTAGCTGCAGTTAATATAAGTGTTAAATGAAGTTAACAGTAGTAAATAAGTTATTAGTGAAAATATAATAATAGGCAGTAGCCTTCTCTAGCTAAGGATAGGTAGAGATAGATAGGTGCTGTATAAAGGTAATAACAACAGCTTAAGTAGGTGCTAACTGCTTAAGCATATAAGGCTTCTTAAATACTAACTTATTAGCAAGGCATATAAAACTCTATATTGCTTCTACTGCAGCTTAAACTAGTAAGAGCTGTAGAAGTAGGATGTTAATGCTGAAAGGTCCTTTTTTAGCAGCAACAATCTTAGAGGTCGACAAGAGGTTAGTATGCATATAAGGGATCTAAGCTAGGAAGTAGCCCTGCTAAGCAGCTACTTACAGCTTAAACCTAACTTTGATAGGCTTTTTTAGCATTTTAACAACATTATAAGAGCATCCCTAAAAGCATACTATACACTTATCAACAGCAATAATAGAGCTAGGGTTTTAAAGTGAGAGAGACACCTCTTAAATCTAATCTAACTATAGCTGAATCTTATTTTAGATCCTTATAGGGGGCTTAAGTATATTAAGGTCCTATAGGTGAAAATTATAGTAAAAACTGATGAAATAGTCTCTTAAGATGTAGTTAATAAGATTATAGTGAGGCCTCTGCAGCATAGTAGACTAATAGTAATCTTATTAAGCAGTAAGGTGTATTAACAAGTAGATAAAGCAGGCAAGAAAGATATAAACCTTAATAGGGCTAGTAATAAACGCCTTATCAAAGCGTAACGCCTTCCTTTTAAAGCCTTAGCGAAGGCTGCTAGCGCTAATTTAATATAGAAGAAACTGCTGATTGGTCTACTTAGCTTAGTTAGCAATAAGGTTAGTAGATATAAAGCATAAGAAAATATTAAAGGCTGACTTACTATTGAGGCGTATAAAGGTTGCAGCATAGTTAATAGGGCGAAATTTGCAAAAAGAGGGGTAATAATACACTTCTAATATGCTGCTGTTAAGCTACACCTTTAGTAGCTACTGCAGTATCAGCTTAAGGTTAAAGTTATTCTTATACAATAGTACTAACCCTAAGAAGGGCTGTAAGGCTAGCTGTAAAGCTAGCTGCAATAGAAGCTATAATATAGAGATTAACTGCAAAAAATCCTATTTTAGGCAAAAATTAGCTATAGAAATAATAGAAATACTAAAAAAAAGCGCTCACTATCATCTTTATTATCTTCAGCCTCCTCTATAAGGTTTAGTTTATTATTAAAAGCTTTATTGTCATTGTTATAGATTAGTAGAAGAGGTAGGTTGAAGAGGGCGTCATTTAGAGTAAGTAGAAGAAGAAAGCTAAAGTGGCTGAGGTTAGGTTGCAAAAAAGAGCTTATTACAACCAATTAATACACTAGCCAGAATCTAATGCATCTAATTAGCTAGAAAGTTATTAAGTAGAGGTAATAAAGACTAGCATTATCAATTGAGAAGATTATAGCCTAAGCTGCAAAATGCTTCCTTTTTGCCTCTACAGTTAATTAAAAATTCAACTATAATCAGTAAACAAAGAAAAAGACTAGAAAAATAATCGCTATATTAATCTATATAAGAATATCGCTTTTTTTTTATTAGCTGATTTATGGCTGATTATTGCGAGAGTTTCAAAAAATTCCATAATCACTCTAACCCCCTGTAAGTGGTCAAAAGTCACGAAAAAGAGTACAGTTGAGCCATTTTCCGCCCCTAAAGGGATAGTCAGTGCCGTTTTCGGAAGGCAAGAGGTGTAGATGGTAGTTGCGCACGAGATGCGACACAATCATTCTGATCATCAGGTCAGCGGCATACCGTCCCAAACACTGTCTCGGGCCAAAGCCGAACCTCCAGAATAAGTATCGTCTTGCCCGAGTGTCCTTGTCTGTATTGTTCAAAAACCGATCCGGGCGAAAGTTCTCATTGTCAGGTGCCCACGCCTCATTGCGCACATTGAGGGAGTACGTATCCACAACAAAGCTGGTGCCAGCAGGTATCACATACGCTAGCCCGGGCGCAATGTCAATTCGACGCGAAGTTGGTGCTGCTTGCGGAACGGTAAATGCAGCTAAAGGTCGCAGACGACTTGACTCGAGGGTGCAGCAGGCTAGAAACGTAGAATGCCCCTCGCTGAGGTAACGGGTGAATTCTTTAGCATCCTTTTCATGACTGCACGCTGCGTCGATTTCAATCCTCAAGCGGTCCTGGTCATGTTGATGGGCCGCCAAGAAGACGGGCACCCACGATAGTCCCCCGATGGTTACATCCAAGTTGGCGAAAAGGGACTCGTCCAATGTCTGCAGTAACTGGTCCTCATTCACATTGCCCGTGGCTACAGCGTCGTACATGGCGACGATTGGCGGTGGCGGACCCATTTCCTGAAGCGCATATGCCAAAGCCATCTGGTTGAACTGTTTCCACGATGACTTGAATTTCGCGAGATCGGCATTCGCAGCAGTAGGTAAGAAGCGAGCCCAAGAGAATCTATGCAAGCCTCCTCGTATGACATGGTTGTTGAATATGTGAGTGCGAAGGGGCACGAGATCTTCCAGTGACTTGACAAGTTCAGGCGGGAGCCGACCATAAAACTAGGAGTAACTTCATGTCAGAAATTGCCCTCTTCTCTCCGGCTAACGTATTCAAAAAGCATTCGCTTAGTTAGAAGTACATCTAAGACACGGAGATCCGGCCGGAAGCAGATGAATATAAGGTATTGCTGGTAATGGTAAACAGAAGACAACATACCATTTCAGCAATGATCCGAAAGGGCAGCATCGCCAGATCGTTGACCGGATGTAACAACCCATTCGCCAGATTGCTCCCGTCTTGGGCATGTAAATCTGCGAAGTGCTGCTCGACAAGACGCTGGAAATTCTCAAATTGTGAGGCCACGCGGTTGCGCTGGAAAGGAGCTTCCATTGCGCCCCGCACGGCTCGCCAGTTTTGCCCGCTGATCAGTCCAAGACACTGGCCCAAAAGTTGGTTCATGTAGAAGCCAGAGTTGTTTGCCGGCGCCTTCAAGTGCTTGTCCGAATCTTTGAACACCTCCTGGAGCTGATGAGGTCTTGTCAACACACTGGTAGACTTAATCGTAAGCAGTGTCCAAAAAGGAGGAAAGCTGACGTACATTTCCGGCTGCATACCAGACCAGATGCGGTACACGCCTCCATACTGCTCCCTCCAATCTTTGGAATTTTCAATACCATGTAGGAATTTCGCAGCATCTCCTTGTCCGTTTGGCCACACGTAGGGACAAGAAGGTATTGATGTCCGTTTGCCGGCGATGTTCAACACGGGAAACCGCAACTCGAGAAATTGCTGTTTCGCGTCAATTAAATGGCCACTCCAAGTCAAACGCTACTTACATTGATTATCGTGGAGAGTAGGGTCTTTGGCCATTGCATAGAGCGTCTGGGGGAAAGAACATCCAAAATTCCCGCAATAAGTGCTAGGGTGCATACGATTGCGACGTTTTGTAGTGAAAGGCACATAATTACAGTGGACGCAATCATGTCAATTGAAATATCTTATTCGACTCCATCCAAAATTCTTCCTATAGACGTTGATGGGTAACTCGGAAACTCCTGAGCTATGCCTCCAAAAAACAGAACGTGACACGTCTAGGTGAGTCCGGCTCAACCTCACGAGCAGGCTTCCTGTTGGGGCAAGTCAAAATACTCACGGATTCCCCAAGACCGCTGAAGTCCGGAATTCCCCATGCTTGCCGCATTAAAGGGGTTTTGTGTGAGTGCCGCGTTTCTATTCAGACGAATTAAGATTTTCGCATGCGAATAAGGTTCTGTTGGAGACACTCTGAACAACCATTGTGGGACAATCACCGCTTCAAACATGGGCGTACTCTGGATGCCGAAATCAGAAATTGCATTCCACACAGCTTTCGGTGTCTGCTCAAGTTCCATTTCGTAGATATAACGACTTTAGACAAACAAGTCTTGTGACTTGTGCTGACAATGCAAATATGATAATTGTAGAATGTTGCTGCGGAATGAGGCTTCAAAGTCTCGCAGACACAGTTCTTTCATGGCCTTAGTTCAATCGCACTAACCCAGGCGTTTCTCAGGGTGTATATCCTCTGCAACTTCCAACCAGAAGCGTCGGCCAGTTGCCTCCACTCTTTCTCAGTCCGCTCACGTCCTTTGGCAGTCATCAGCATCTGTACGTCCGCATACTGCGCCAACCTCCCCATTGCCCCATCTTGCAACACCGCATCTAGCACCACCAATCTAGACTTTTCCTGAACTACTATGGCATCGCGTATGTTTCGGAGAATTCTCTTGACGTCTGGATCGAGCCAATTGTGTAGACACCACTTCATGACGTAGACCTCATGACGGGGGATTGGGCCGGTGAGAAAGTCTCCCGCAACAAGATCTTCTGCTAATACACGATGGCCGACATCGGAGAATTGGCCTTCGGCAGAGTGGAAAAAAGGTCGAGTGTGATCTATGACAGCAGGTAGGTCCAAGATGCCGCCTCGCACTAAGGTCATTGTCAGATGGAACTCATTTCCGTTGAGAGGTATACATGGCCGGGACTAGCCCCCAACCAACACGTGAAAAGCAAAGACGATCACCACTCACTGCTCGGATATTCTCGTAGTAAAGAAGCAAGAAGTGCGCCACCGCCGCCGCCGATGTCTAGTACCACTCGGTCGGCCACGTCACCCCAGGGGTAGTCGGCGAGAATACCAGCTGCCTGGGCAATTTGACTTGCGTTGAATGCTCGGTGCACCCGCGGTAACCAACCGCGCTTTTGAAAGTAGGTGAAAATATCGTCATCAGTGTCGTAGTTGATTTGAGCTGCGGTGCGGGTGGAATCTGTGCGTAATGAGTCTGGAATGCCGCGTGCCATGTCGTAAAACTCAGTAGCATACAACTCCACCCAGGTATGCCACTGAGTCCAGTGATCGGATTTCAGGAGATCGGACCGCGAATTGTTGGTATAAGTGTCACTTGCGGCATCGTAGACGAACAAGCCGTTGTTGTATAGCAATCTCATCACAGGTCGCAACCGGTCCTCACGAGTCCCAGCGGTCTCCGCTAGCTGGGAGACTGTCAAACCAGGGCGCTGGCCAAGAATGTCTGGAATCTTGAATGAGACTGCAGCGACGAGGGATTTACTGCTCAAGTAATAACCTGAGGCAAAACTGATCAGCAACGACATCGCGGACCCTACATGAATGAGAAACACAGCGGAACAAACCCATGAAGTGATCTGCAAGAACCAGTTGCGACGGTTGCAGCATCTGTTTGACTTCTTCTAGAATATCAACCACTTGTGCCGCTAACGATCCAATCTCCTTCTGCGGCAGAGCCTCCGGATTGTGGAGTGTAGCGTTGAGCTCTGCCTGCGTCGTTGACTCTCTCAATGTGCTGATTAGATCTGATAGAGTTTCTTTCAGAGACGCAAGCTTATCCACAGTATCAGTTCGATCACTGGTGCCGTTTGGCATACTGGAGTCGGATGTCGCCATGCTGAGTAGGTTGCGTTGGCGGAGAAGACTGCCAGAATCCAGTCGTGCGTGTTTAAGGCCGGAGAAGCAGCAATATTAAGAACGGCAGTTCGTGGTGTGACCATTATTAACCGTCGAATTACATCGAATTGCGCTTTGGATTGTATGGGTCTTGCGCGCACGTTTGAAGGCATCAGATGAACTCAAATGCTCAATTAAGGTTCGCTGCGCTGTCACCCGTGGGCCATCACACAATGCGGTATAAGTGAAATAGCAGACGATTACGGCGCTGTGAAGCCCAAGACGTTTATGCCAAGCCGATACAATGGCCGGTGCTAGGAAGGTTTTACAACGTCCGTCTACCCTAAAGTACATTTTGCGGATATCCATGGCGAAAAGAACAGATGGCAACTGTGCACATATGTATCATGCTCATTCCCGTGCGTATTACGTCTCAACTGCTGCGTTTATGGGATGACGAAAGCGATCTTGATTTCACAGCAAGGCAGGGGCAGCTCCACGGAGCTACACATAAGAATAGCAATATAACCTCAAAATTCGGACTTTGATGGAAGCAGAACCGAAAGCAGCAGATCGAGGGCATCGCTATCCGTCCAAATAGCTCCAATTCATCAAAAAGGACAGAATGCCTTTGAAAATACTCATCTCAGGAGCCGGGGTGGCCGGCCCATCCCTCTCACTCTTTCTCCTTCGCGCCAACCCCCTCCATCATGTTACGATTATCGAACGTTCGCCAACATTACGCAAGGGAGGACAACAGATAGATTTGCGTGGGCAGGGTATTCCTGTCATGCGGAAGATGGGCCTCTTGCATGCCATCAAGGCCCGCGCTGTGGCCGAGGACGGCATCGCATTCGTTGACGCCCGCTCCGGCAAGCAGTGGGCTGTGTTTGGAAAGAATGATTCAGGCAAGGGTCGACAGGCTTTTACTAGCGAGTATGAAATCATGCGAGGGGATCTTGTCGACGTGATATACCGAGCTAGTCTCCAGCAAGGACGCAATGCAAGGGCTCAGGGAGGTCTGACATACAAATTCGACACGTATGCGACAGATCTACAACAGTCCAGAGACGGCGTGAGCGTGACGTTCTCTGACGGGAAGATGGAGAGATTTGACTTGGTAGTCGGAGCGGACGGGCAGTCTTCCAAGACTCGACGACTTGCCTTCGACCAGGATATAAACAACGAGGCCTTCAAGTTCTCCGGGGTGAATTTTGCGTTTTTCAGCATGCCTGGAGACCGGAGCGACACTCCCACAGCACAGGCATGCTTGATACCGAACCAGCGATTTATGTCCATACGGACAGGAGGGAGGCCCTCCGCTCAAGGATACCTCGGCATTAAAGGAAATGCTTCATCTTGGCAAGGCTTGACTACTGGCACTATTGAGATGCAGAAGCAGCTCTGGGCAGAAACCTTCAAAAATACAGGATGGCAGTCGGAACGCCTGATCAGAGGACTCATGAGGACTGATAACTTTTATGCTCAACGACTAGGACAAATCAAGATGAAGAGTTGGTCCCGGGGCAGAGTCACCTTGCTTGGAGATGCTGCATACTGTCCAAGTCCGATGAGTGGCATGGGTACTGCATGTGGTGTTGTTGGCGCCTACGTCCTAGCCGGTGAGATCACCAGACACGAACATGGGGACAATCTCAGTGACGCTCTGCAATCCTATGAGAAGGTTTTGCGGCCCTTTATTGTTGAGGCCCAAAGGTTACCAGTGAGCGGGCCTGGAATGATCTATTTGGAAACTCGATGGGGCGTGTGGGCAGCTAATTGCCTGCTTGGAGCTTTATCATTGCTAAGGATAGATAAGATTGTGAACAGAATCATGCCGGAGGATAAAGGTGGATGGAAAGTACCTGACTATCCAGAACTAAACCTGGGAGAGTAGTCACTCCCACACGACCCGAGAAGAAATTTCACTTAAGTCGTGACGGACAGGTTCGTGTCGTGAAGCCTCAATTGAAGATGAATTTCACAGCCTGCATCAGTGGCTTAATATGTACAACAGTTGATATTAAGTTATGGTTGGTTGCCTGGGTCCCACATGTGTCAATATGTGATGCCTCTCTGCCCGTAGACTACGGTAAAACGTAGTCGAGCCCCGACTTCCTCGACTTCCTGCTGCAATTGGGAAGGTAATGTTACCTCATCAGACTTGATATAAGTGTTGGGCACAGCCACTATTATCGTTAGATGAATTCGATATGGTGTTCCGATATAAGAGAATGGTGTTCATACCCCTGGCTTGGGCCAAAACTGGTCCTACGACTTGCGACAGACTCCTGGTACTCTTCGCCTTGAGGTCCTCACCTCCTTGATTCTTCGCTCCATAAAAGACGTCTACCGAATGCTGCTTTATATTTTCAAGGCCGATGTCTTCCATGGCAGTCTTGAGGTGGACCGACAGATTTGGGCCGAGGCCGCCTGCTTCCGAATTCTGTTGGTGATACTCCAACAACCGCCGTAAAGCTGGCCCATTCTCAGGCGTGCAGTCATTGTCAAGCTCCACAAGTTGCAACCATCCCCCAGGACGGAGCAAGCCTCCTAGTTCGGCAATGACAGAGGCAATGGTTGTCGCTGGAGGCGCCACTGCGGCCATAACTAGACGCTGATGCACAATATCAAATGTTCCGTGCCACTTAGTTGGGAAAGGTTCAAGGATGGACTGGTTTAAAAATTCCATGTGTGGGGTTGGTGACTTGGGATAAAGACTAGGATTGATGTCGGTCCCGACATAGTGGTAAGTGCCAGCGTCGGCTGCATGTGCGTCCAAGTACTGGCGCAAGTCAAACAACCAGCGACCATCTCCAGCGCCGCAATCTAAGATCCGCAGGTAGCGCCGAGAGAAGTCGACGGGAGCAAGAATGGCTCGATCACCCATGGCGTGTAAAAGCACATCGTGCTGATCATGGAGACGAGCGGATTCCGACTTGTTGTCATCACGATCTTTGGTGTATTTGATGTAGCCTTCCATCTTGTATCGTCGAGCATTCGTGTCTGCGTCGGATAATTGTTGACCTTACCGGGGTCCTGACGGCGAGAAGGCTGCTCTTTACCAGTTTCCATGACTACATAGCGCTCCAAGAACGGCGAGAACCCCCCCGGGGGCGACCCGCTGGGGAAGTCCACTCAAACCGACATTCGACTCCCAAGGCGGCAAAAAGTATAGACACGTTTCGTGGTGTTGTTTGAGAGTTTCAGCTGAATCCGCCGCCGTGTCACCGACATGAAACGTTTCTGTCAAATTGTTGTCAAAGATAGGACGATGTGCAGACATCTAGACGTCAAGATGTTTATGTGGGTATTTGGTATATTTTGGACGGGATCAAGCACGCGAGCAAGTGCCAGTAGTATGTCTGAGCTGCCGACGAAGATGGAAAGTGATACCCACCCATGCAGGCGGAATCATGAATCGAGCGATCGCGATTACGAAGACGGCCATTTGATAAACCTTATGACTTGATCACCTAACATGGCTACCGCTTTGGGCAGTCGAAGAGTCTTCCGGTGGCACCATCGGACTGCCGAATATCGTCCCTTCATCCCTTTCTAGATTCAGTAAGCAAACACTGTTTCGTGGCAATTATGGCGGCATCCGGAAGTGGACGACTCAAATTGGGTAGAACTACTGCAAAAGTGTCAGAAAAGTCATTTCAAAGCATGCTGGTCTTTGAAGGCTCAATTGCTGATATCGCGAGGTTGCAACACGACTCTAAAGGAAGTTATTCTTATCAGCAACTTCTAGAATGGATTATACAACAACCCTACAGCTACTAGCAACGGTCTTGCGAGTAGGTGTGGAATCGATTCTACAGGACCAGAGTTTCGCTACCAATGGTGGAGACTCCATGGCGGCTCTCCGATTTTGTATGGAATGCAAGCGAAACGGTATCTTTGTCCCCGTCGATCGCGTTCTCTCGCGCGGTTCTGTCACGGATTTGCTCCAGCATTGCCAACCAATATCTGTCTACAATAACGGCAAGCACCCACAAATTCGGACCGGCCACGATGCAAGTATTCGCAACAACGAGCCCACGAGGCCAAGAGAACAATTTCGAAAGGTCGAAAGCAGAATCCGACCAGACGAAAAAGCTGTGTTATGGCGCGAAGACGCAAATGAGCCTAGTTCAGCCAACGCAAACGACTCCTCCTTGAATACCAACGTCAGCGGGCTACGCCCGATGCTGACTTTCACAGACGAGTTCTGCACCGGCGATCACACAGTATGCGACATGTCCGATATCCAAATCTCTCTTGTTCATGGGAGCCTGGAATCACCCGGAGCAAATATAATCTACTACAGCGAGATACACAATCCAAGTCATATTTTCCGCCTCAGAGAAGCCTGGATGCAAGTATGCAGAGCAGAGCCTATTTTTCAAACAGCGTACCGTATCCCAGACGATGGACAGGAGATTCGTCCTCGACTTTGCTGGCGAGAGTTTAAAACAAAGAGCCGAACATTCTACAGGAACGCGTTGCTTCAAGCAATTGGTCCAGGAATGCCTTGGCCCGACAGCAATGAAGTCGATTTCGGCCTGCGATTCACCGTTCTACACTACCGTGCGAGACGGCCAGCCGATAGTAAAGCCGCTATTGTCTGGGCAGTTCATCATGCTCTGATTGATGGCTGGTCTGCCGGCCTCTTGGTTCAGAAAGTGCACCGGATGGCTTCCGGGAAACCTGTATCAGCACAGCCTGGGCCGGCCTACGTAGATCTCTGCCGCTTTCAACAAGAGTTGAGATTGAGTCGAAAGTTCGAGGGAGATCTGTTTTGGGCCGAGCAAAAGATCAAGTTATCAACAGCCTGCGATGAGCTGCTTATTGCGAAGGCACCAAATGCTCCTTCATCCACCAACAATCTATGGGGCAAGAGGGACGAGATGCAGGTTCCTGTCGAACTTGCCCCCACCGATCATGCTGCTGTCAAAGTTGCAGCACAGTCCTGGGGTGTCACTCCCGCCGCCTTCTTCTATGCTGCCTGGGCAGTATGCCTCGGGGTCTATGCGAGTTCGGACAGTGTTGTCATCGGTGCTGTCGTGTCAGGTCGCAACATTGGGCTTCCCGGGATCTTCGACACAATAGGCCCCATGGTGAACACATTGCCACTCCAACTCGATCTTGACTGGCAATCTTCGTCTCGAAAGCTGGTAGAGGATGTTTTTGCTCGAATCCAGCGGTTATCTTATTTTTCATGGACCACGCCGGATAACGGATTCTCTAGAGTAAGGGGAAATTTGATGGCGTTCACACCCAATTCCGAATGCTGGGCCAAAGGTGCTGGCGCTGAACAGTCCTTTTACCAACACACGACGAACTTGCCTCTCAATGCGATTGTCAAAGAAGATGGAAGTGGCATGGTCATCCAATACTCTGCTGAGCGCTATACCACGAAGGCAATGGAAACACTTGCAAGCATCTTTAAGGCATCGCTCTTGTCACTTTCGCGCACCGAGACAAGTCTGGAGTTATTTCAACCTGTGCTGCAAACGTGCGGACGGGCTCTAAGCTTTATGGGTAACTGGAATTCATTCGAAACGACAATTCCATCCGTTAAAGATGATCTCGTAACGTTATTTGAGGACATTTCAAAACATTACCCTGGCGTGATCGCAGTCGAGTGCGGAGATCAAATGATCAGCTATTGCGAGTTGGACAGGCTTTCTGGCTACGTCGCTTCAAAACTTATCCAACTGATACAACCCCAAGAGGTAGTTGCCGTGCACGCAGACGGTTCCGTCAACTGGGTTGTGTCCATTTATGGCATACTACGAGCTGGAGGCATCTATTGCCCCTTGGACAGATCGCATCCTCAAAGATACCGCGAATCTCTTTTTGAGGCATCGACTGCACGAATCTTCCTATCTACAGACAATATTTCAATGGCCAGTATTCCGGCTGCAGCTGAAGTCGTGATGAACGTTGCCGCCGCCCTGGAAGATGTGGAGGCGACGTCGTGCTACGATTTTCAGTTTCCAACGAGAATGACGCCTCGACCAGCAGACAAGGCTTACCTTTGCTTCACTTCTGGCTCAACTGGCAAGCCTAAAGGCGTCATGTGCACACATCGAGGTCTTGTCGCTTTCCAGAGAAGCCTGGAAGTCCGCTTGGGTGCATCGGTTGGTGTCAGGATTGCACAGGTCATGTCCTTGGCTTTTGACGGTGCCATACATGAACTATTTTCGGCCCTTTCATACGGAGCTACACTCATTCTGCGGGAAAGGGACAATCCAGCGAGTATACACCACCTTTGTGCTGCTGATTGTGCTATCCTTACCCCGTCTTTGGCATCTGTGCTAGACCCGAACGACTTCCCACAGCTAAGGACTGTGTATCTGGTCGGCGAAATAGTACCGCAGACGGTGTGCGACACATGGGCTTCCAGCAAGACCGTGTACAACATGTATGGGCCAACAGAGGCAACTTGTGGCGCCACGATCAAGCAACTACAGCCCCGCCAGGCAGTCACGATTGGGAAGCCAAATCCAACGACCAGGATATATATCCTAGACAAATGCAAGCGACTGGCCCCTCCAGGTGTGGTCGGTGACATTTACCTCGCCGGTGTCCAGGTTGCCATCGGATACATCGGGCAACCAGAAATCACTGCCGAGCGCTTCCTTCCCGATCCATTCGTGAAGTCGGGAGAATCCATGTACCAGACTGGAGATCGGGGCTATTGGGACGAGTCCGGCGATATCGTCTTCCTGGGTCGCGGGGACCGCCAGACCAAGCTTCAGGGATTTAGAGTGGACCTTGAAGACCTGGAAGCGCGCATTCTACGCGCTTGTGGTTGGCAGTATGGAGCCAGCGCTGTGGCTGTGACAACTCAAGGCGACCAACTGATTTGCATGATCCAAACAACTTCCGGCGATCTCGCAGGAATGCGAGTGGCTATTCGTGACGCTCTTCCCCCATTTGCGATACCCAAACACACCTTAGTTACCCGTCAGCTTCCGATGACCTCAAACATGAAAGTGGACTATCATACTATTGCGCAAATGGCCAACGACTCAAGCGCCTGTCCTCGATATCGGACGGAAACAAACGGGATTTCTTCAACAACTCGAACGGAGGCTATTGTCGCTGCCATCTGGGCTCAAATTCTGGACGATGAGGCCCTGTCCCCTCGAATTGGCCCCGACTCGAATTTCATACAGCTAGGCGGGCACTCTCTACAGCAGTTGCGATTAGCAGCCAAGTTAAAATCCGTCTTCGGAGTTCTCATCACGCTTCGAATGATAATTGACATACCAATTCTGCGGGAGTTTGCAGCCGCAATTGATAACATGGACAAGATGTCCCTGCCCCCTACAGTGGGCGAGGACAGAAATGATGCCTGGCTTGGAGCCTTTGAGCCCCGCCCAATCGAAAGAGAATGGTGGAGAAAACATCAACTGAGATCTGGCACTTCGGCTTTCAACGTGAGCTGGGTCGCTCAATACTCCACAACTATCGACGGCGCGAAATTAGCAAAGGCATGGAACGCTGTGCTGGCACGGCATGTCATCTTCCGATCTCGGTATGTGCAACAGCATGGTTGCGGCTTGCAGAGAGTCTTGTCTTTGTCTCCTCCGCGTGTGAATAGACGGCGCCGCGTCAATATCCGGAGGGAATTAAACCGGAATTTCGACCTGAGCACCTCGCCCCCTGTCCGGGTAACAATGACGCACAATACAATCATTGCTGTCTGGTCTCACATTGTGTGTGACTACACCACTCTGGGTATCGTGCTGAAAGAGGTGGCCACTGAATATCATCGTGGATCATTGGTTCCTCCTTCCCCCCCAAAATCGCCGCCAGAAGTGTGCGGCAGGCAGCCGTTATCTGACGAATCATGCTTCGCGTTCTGGTCGGCCTACTTGGACGAAGTAAAGAACAAGCGCCATGCTTATCTGGGAAATAATATTGACCGGGTCAATTATCGGGGGAAATCACTTGTGGGACGCGTGTCTATCTCCCTGTGGCACCGCATGCAAGCCTGCGTGCGAGAGTCCGGGGTGACCCTACAGCAGTTGCTTGTTGCCGCAGTCGCTGCGGCCGTCACAATCGAGGATGACAAGATTGATCTGACACTGGGCACACCTTTTCTCAATCGACATTCCGAAGCGGACATGGAGGCTGTGGGGTTATTCCTAGAGCCGCTACCAGTCCGTGTACATCATGATGATACTACGTCGACTCTGAGGTCTTACCTTCATGCTGTTCAAGACTCGTCTCAAGGTGCTTTGGCCCACGCAGTTCCATGGGACCAACTGCTTGAATACTTAGGCATTGATTCCGAAAGCCAAGTTCCCAATCATCCACTCTTCGACTGTGTCACTTCATTCCACGATGCTCGCTGTAATGGATCCAATAACATGCAGCAGAGCAGATGTGGTCCTTGGGATAATGCAGTTTGGGGTGACGGTGTTGAACCGCAACTGGTATGGAGTGACGGTGCAAAGTTCAAGTTAATGGTGGAGTGCCTGGCATATGACGACGACACGCTCTTAATACGCCTCGAGTACGACACGGCCTGCTTTGAAGGCAGTCATCGTGCATACAATAAACAAATTGAGGCTGTGAGGAGGATGATACTGACAGCCATGACGATGATCGCCTCGCCAGACAACGGCACTATCAGTGGCTTGCGGCAAAGGCTTCGACGGTCATGGGAAATCGAGAAGATATCTGGGCTTAGGGGGGTTCCCGGCGTGGATTTGCTACACCCTTCGGAAGACCTGTTCTTGAGACGCTTTTCGGATTTAAAGGGTCGCTGAAAGATTGTTCTTCTGCTCGCTATGACCTATTTCACTGGGGGAGGGTATGGTTTGATTTCTTATTGCAATCGATACATCGCCTATCATTCAAAACCTCACTCGGGTCTGGAATTCTGGAACAAATTTTAAAAGTTGACAAGAAGGCCTCTGAATCCGAAGTTGGTGAAGAGAAAGTCGGGTGTTACGAAGTGCCACAACCATCATCAATACGCAGATTGACAGATTTGCTAATAATATGTGCCATCTTTGCCCCCATTATATGTGTATATCAAACACCCGACTTGGACGCTGCCGCCTACGCCGCCATTGTTGCCTAAAATCCAATATCAGCTGAGTTCCTCGGGTACATCGCACCTAAAACACTTACAATTCAAGTAATTTGCCCTCATGAGATTGTAGCATGTTGGGCTCTCGTCACCAAGCGGCCGCTGTATGTCTTGGCTAATTTCCCCCGTATCGCACCCCGGCTGCCACTCAACTTTGAAATCATGTTTGATTTTCCATCGATCGGAGTGACGAAATCGAATAGCTGGGTAGGGCTTAAAGCCGTGCATACTCCTTCTCAGAATAGTCCTGCCCTTCTCGGATCTGCAAAAGACGGTAACGCCGTCCTCCTGCTTTGGGGAACGAATATCAGCGTGCCCCGGGAAGTCGGCTTCGTTATGGCATCGTCTCTCTTGTTCGATTAGTGGCGTAGCAGATCCCGGAAAGTATGTTGGCGGAGTGATAGCTGTGCGGCGACCAAGGACAAGGCGGGAGACTGATGAGGCACGGGTGGGAGATCTGATGTTACCCGTGGTCCCAAGCGATGTGAAGTTGCGGAGTTGATGTCCATCTGCTCGAGTCTGAATTTGGGTAGCCATCGTCGCTGGCCCATCAGTTGAAGCCCCATAACCAGGATCTGTTCCTGTGACCCAAACGATGAAAAAAGAGATGACTGCGTACAATCCAATCATACGAAGCATGGTTGGAAACAAGTCAAAGTCTGGCCCACAATTTGAGTTGTCCACAAATCCACCGCAATGGGGATAATTCAACTAGCTTTAAATCTCCTCTTAACAGAATGGAGCAAGGATTTTAAAAAGGACATCATGTACATTTTCACGGAACGAAACCTTGCCCAGTCGAGCTTTGTTCACTTGCGCCGCAAACAGTCAGTGCCATGCGTCTCATGCGTTACGCAAGTCCTAAATGCTTTGGCCCAGAGTGGTACAGCACAATACCATGAGCCACCATCTACCCACCGAACATATCTTGCAGCAAGTCTAGCCATCAAAGGGGTGACACAGACCAGTGAAAGATGTCGTATTGTCATAAATGCCGCCGGCAGTGAATCAATACAGGCAGCATCCACTTGGCAAGGGTTCCAGAAACGCCGTCTGAAAAGACAATATATCCAGAATCTCAAGCCTGAATACCAGCATACAAATGAATAGCTGAGAACATTTAGCCTGACAATCATCCTACCCAAAACTGATCTTCATAGATTGGACTACATGCTCTCACGCGTGAGCCTGTCTGAAACAATCATCACCGCTTAAGCAATAAATAAGCAGTTCGAGAGCCTGGCTCCTTTCATTAATTGCATGGGTAAACAAACAAGGCGGCCGGCCTACCACTGAGCGCACCCATCCCCGAGCTGAGAAGGCAGGAACCGCCAGTGGCACGTGGCCTCCCAGTATGAGCAGTACAGCGGGTTCGTTGACGACGTCCAACAGCGGATGAGCTGTGAACTGCCCACGCGTCTTCATACCCGAGGAATATGGCCGTGGGCATAGAGAAATCGAGAATCTGTTACACCCTCAACTTTCACCCACTGCAACCCGTCAAACGAGTGGTACGGCCGTCCATCTTTTGCCATCCCCATCCAAATTCGAGATCCGTCGCCAAACTGGGTGATGCGCCTCCCCAAACAAAGGAAGCATCCAAGGGTCATGCTACACTGGGTCGCGCTTATCGTTCAAGCCCAGAAGGGATGCGGGTTGAAAGCACAAAGGCTGATGGTTGATAGCCACGAACTGCGATGATGGCACCAGCCATGGTTTCTTTACACCTTCCTTCTATACGCGCGTTGGACATAATTAACGCCACGGATTTCCGCTCCAGCCCCGGCCCGAGCCCCACCGTGCCCGACGGACCACTATCCCAACGGTATGCCTCTGGTTTTAGCCACAGACGCCCGGCCTGATGTTATCTAATAAGCGGGAAATCTGGGTGCATGTCCCTACAATCAGTGGAGCTTCGTCACGCAGTCACGCCCTGCGTTTTTCAGTGCTCTGCTTTAACGTTGAAGCCTCACGTACATGGTATGGTCTAAGCTCGTCTTCTCAGAGCAAAGGGAGGCGGTGCAATGTAAACATTCGCATGGAGTCCGACAGTAAGGCGGTGAAGGAAATATATTCCGGCACCAACCGCAAGACGTGTTACGTCCACGAGCCGCAGACACCCAGCAGCTACTTCGCTTAGCCCAACTGTCTCAGGGCACTAGGATCCAGTATTATATCGCTCATTGACGTCATTTCTCTGACGGTTTCCAACTCTCAATGTAATATTCCTTTAAACAGAAAGTGCCTAATGAACCCACTGGCACATTCCAAAATCGCTCGGGTCCCAGCATGCGTCCAGCTTAACTCCAATTTCATCCGCTTCCACTAGACACGTGAATTCAGGCGTCACAGACTACTCCTAACGTTCCCAGATCTTTTTTCGTGGCTGCCAGTAGAATCGGTTGAAATTGCGAAAGGAGCTGCTGAGGGCATCCCCCTCTAGGGCGACATACGAATCCTCGTCGGGTGCTCCCCCAAATAACCCAAGGCCTCCTACAATCGCTCCTCTAGGCGCTCGACTACGGTGATTCCACAGGCATATAATTTATCGTTGGTACGCCCCGGCAGAAACCACGACTTGGCATCCACCTGATCGGCGATGGCAATATGGCTGTACCTCTTGTGTTCAAAGCGGCGGATGCAGGCGTCAGCACGACCGCAGGGTATCACGAGTTCGGATTTGGTACCGTAGGCGTTGTGACCGGTTGAGCTACACGAGGGAGTTTCAACACGACGACCTCGATGCCGTCCGAGTCGTTCTCGGCTCTCCTGCGCTCACTCATGCATGGTCTGATCGAACATGACGCGCGCCACCCTCTCAGCGCGGGTCTTATTCGTACTGTAGGCGGTGTTGTAGATAACCAGGCCACACGTGGCCCGTTGGTCAGCGGCGTCGGGTTGTCGACTGACTTTTAGGACGGATTCTACCGCGAAGGTAGACGACCCGTAATGGCTGAGGGTAGGTTATGCGACTGTTACTTTCGAGGAGGTGTTCTGGCTATTTGCCTCCAGGGTAGCGTGGCTCGCTGCTTTGCCAGCTCCTCAACCTCTTCATGTTTCTTCATCTTCATGGTCCTCCAGCTTCTTAATGTCCGGGTCCTCTTCGAGAATGCCCAGGCATTGGCAATCGAAACACATCGTAATGCTCTTGCGAGGGTACGTTGACTTCGTGTGACGCGGTGGAGGATTCAATATTTGTAGTTAGGTTAAATTCGAGTGCGTCAGTGACTAGATCAGTCTTTCTTTTAGGCAGACATGTGAGTTCGCTGGGCGAAATTGAAATGCGCCAGGCCGACCTGCCATTCGTCATTTTGACAGGTACCTGTTTTAGCATTATTATTCTTTTGGTCTTATTCCCTCTCCGAGTACCGGCAGCGAATAGAAACCTCGGTGACTGTGATAGCACCCTGAATCTCCTTCATACCAAGCCTCGCCCTCTCCCCTATCTCTGTCTGGTAAAAGACTCGTTGCCCGTCAGCGCTGCACCACCCTACAACAGCTGCAAGAACCGCACCCATATCACCACTTTGACCTCGTATAGGGAAGTCGTTCTCTACGCTCCATCCCCAGCTGACGGCAGTGACGTCAACACACGTTTGGAAGTTATCGGCCAAAATTCGTTTCACACTGACGGTCGCCTCTGCCCTCACCTCTTCGGAGACATCTCCAGGAAAGTACACCAGAACGAGCTCAGTCACAGGGCATTGAAGCGCGACTGACGACGAAGACGTCAAGGACAAGTGCTTGACGAATTCCCCATGGGTAAGCAACGCAGGCAAGTCCTTAACAATTTCTGCGCCATGGCTAAGAATCGCCCGATTTTATCAGTCTCAAACATCATTTGGGAACCACGAAAGGCTTTTCTGTGGTGCAACTTACAGCTTCGCAAATGTTTGATGATGTTCAACCGAGTCAAAGTCGAAAAATCCCCACAATAGCAATGGATTTTCAGTCTCTGTGCCCCAGAATGCACGAGACGGCCCACCCTCTGCAACCGTTACAGCCCTGTATGCTCCTGAGAGAAACGATCCTTCTGGTGTAGAGTCGTCCATGGGGTTCAAACCGGGCTTGACACCCATGCATCCTACTTCCGTTACTGTCATTGTGGGGTCCTTCCGGGAGTTGTGGTCGTCTAATAATTCAATGGAATCTCTGGCACGCTGTGCAAACCTTTCTGTGGATAAGATGATGTCTTCTTTGAGCCTTTATAATGATTTCATCAGGCAACAGTGAAATAAGTCAGGAACTGATCACCAAATGCTGATGCCTAAAATACGTATCCGATGCCGTTGACGTCGACGCTGACGTCTCATGATATGCAGTGGTCAGATGACAGGCAACAACGTCCAGAAGCATCTACGCGTAAAGTTATTGTATCAATAACCAACCAGGAAGGCAACAAACGCCGAGTGTATGTTCAGTTGGCAATCCAACTTAGCCTGTGATAATGAGCACGGTTTCCTTACCCAACCTAAGTTGAGTTGAAGCCCTGCAACTGAATTGAGTGCTCAAGCCATTTGGTGCGGAAACGTTTCCGGCGAGACTTTTGAAAATAAGCGAATCTGGCCGCGTCAGGCCCTTTGCAGCGTAGTCATGGATGGCATTTGGCATGCACATGAACACCCGAATGGATACATAATGACCGAGAAGAACCCAGAAAGATGTGCCTGGGGTCGGGATCTTACCACCGAATACCGCATACCGAAGGTTCCCAGAGAATGAACTGGTTCTTGCTGACTTGCTGACTTGCCCGGCTGAGGTCGTCGTATCAGTCAGATCCGATTCGCTTGTGTACAGATCTGGCCCAGATTTGAGTAATTCATCAGCCTCGGAACTGAGTCGTATATCGACTCCGTCATGGTCTTTAAATTTTCGTTTGCTTAACACAGGTTAGGGATTTGGAACTGTTAGCCCACATGCTTGTAGGGGCATGTCTAGCCTTTGTGCATAAGTCAACGTCAACCCAGGTTGTACAGAAACGAGGATATTGTCCAAGGCGTACATTGTGATTTGGGGCAGCCCATATATTTGGCCACAACCAGGGTCGGATACCACAGAAACCGGCGTGTCAGCCGGGCGATCATTGACTTCACTTTTTGTCAGAACGACTAGCGTTGCTCCAAGTCTCAGCTGCATGGAAAAGGGGGCCAAGTCGGCGTGTCTATTTTGTGCAGGTATGCCGTACAGCCAATTGCTGAACACTCAATGCCGGCTGAAATTGCGGACTGACACACGCTTGGCGCTTATGAAATTTGCGTAAGCGAGAGACGAGAGAAAAATGAGCAGCAGGGCAGAAAGTAGAAAATGCAGGGATCCATTGCTTTTTTGCAGCTTATGCGCAAAGCAATGCCCGGTCTCGTATCCAGGCTCGCCGATTGAGATCTTCCATATCGTACCGTTCCGCCCTACATATTTGTTTCGGCGCAAAGTTGACCCTTGGGATGCACAGATTTGATCCATCAGTGAATTTGCAATGCCGCGTCCCCATGGCGATGTACCCCTAACGCTGACTTCCTCGTGAAGATGCATGCATGGACAGTGCAACTCGCAAGCGAGCACCACTTCTCCTCTCGATGCATGTACAAATGAGATAAGATGTGCCGAGATATCAGGCCGTAGGACGATACATGAGACGAAGGAGCTGCAGCCTGCAGTGATTCCGCAGTTTTCCCAAGCACTCACCCGAAAAAACGTGGAGGTCGATGCAACCAAAGCCCAATCAGGGGTGCCACGGTTTTCGACCGGTAAGCCACCAGGCTACGTGCAACCGCAACAGCTTAGTCAGTCAAGTCTCGCAGTCAGTGAGTGAGCGCATAATCACCTAAGATCAATTCCCTTCCGATTACTGGTGGCTGATATCCATTCACGTCTAGCAGAGAGGCAGACTTCCAAAATCCCTCGAACAAAATCATCCTCTTCAGGTTGTTCAACCAGACGTTTTGGTCACACCAAGAAACTCGCTCGACGAAAGCCACCTTGGCAGCGTCCGTTCTTGCTCAGAGCTAGACCCCGGCCCACTACCCCTCACCTACTCCGTCATTTTACCTGGTTCGCGATCCCCACGGGCAAGTGGGGACAGGCCGTTAATGGAGCACGGGAGGAATTGTCGACATCCGCCGCTCCCTTTGTCTTGGTCAGAAGAATCACAATGTCTACGCAATTTCGATGAAGAAATCTTGCCTCCGCTTGTCCTGCCGCCCAGCATCTATCCGTCCACTCAGAATTCATCACGAACCAATTCTAACCACCAAGACGAAGGAAGCTATGCAAAGACGACGAACCAGATTGGCATTTCCCCGCTACGTAGGGTCATGGAGGCCCAGATCGCTGGGCAGAGTCCAGCAGCACGTCGACCATTTTTCGATCCTGTCAGAGACGCCTTCTTCGTGAACGAAACAAAGGGAGTAGAGAATCATCAGCAAACACCAACAAACGGCGACGAAATTTGGGGCCCAAATTCAAGCAAAGATCCGCCAGCTACCGAGTATCAGAATCAAGCTCCCAGTAAGAAGAAAAAGAAGTCGACGAGCGAGTCTGGTCAGCAGGTCTTCCAGTTTCTATCCATTTCTCACCCGAAAGAGGCGCGACTATTCCGCACAAAGATTAGGTCTCACGCTGCACAGAATCCTAATGCACGTGAGAAACGGGTCGCCGGCTTGAAGCCAAACCCGCCGAAGCGTCTCGCCCCTGATTTCAAAGCCGAAGGAAGCCTCTGCAGCTGCGCCAGATCCGACGAAGACACGTTGCAATCCAAGGAAACTACTTGGAGAATACTGCGTCCTCAAACTGTCGCATCCGTTCAAAGCTTGCCTCACGAGATACGAAACGAAAATCAATACGAGGAACATACTTCCAGAATAGGCGCGTTTCACGACTGTTTTCAAGACCCAGCTCCGCGCCTCGTCGATCTACCATTCAACGAAGAACTCATACTCAACGGAAGCCTATCATCAAAGTTACCGCGGCAATTCCCGCTGGAAAGGTTCAACGCGCCGCCAAATCGGGAGCGTGAGAATTGTGCTCCACAAGTCTCAACGAGTCGAATCGACGCTGTAAGCCCGAAAAGATTGAGCAGTTGGCAGCAGAGCAACATTCTTAGGACTCGGCAACCTGTGGAAATGGGACTTCGGGAGTTTGACAAGTATGAGCCGGACTGCGAAATCACCGAAGAGGACCATGAGGAACGTATGGCTGGAAGGTTCAGTAAATGTGCGTGATCTGTGAAAAGGGGTTGGAAGCCGCCATGGGCTCTTCCACACTGTCCCTAGGTCTCCATCAGCTCCAGATCGCGTTTTGACGCCGCGCAAAACGGCCGAGGGTAGTATGCGGCGCAATTATGCACTGTAGTCGAAAAGACACACCCTCGTGTCTGGAAGCAAACCGAAGCATGGAAAAATGAGCAAACATCTTCTCTGCCGTTTCCCATTCTCCTGATGCATCCCCTAGGGCCAGACACGTCATAATCACTTGGAAAGTGTAGATGAACTAAAAGGGCACGTCCCAAATTGAATATCTGATTATGTACCGACAGCAGGCAGTCCTTCAACATGGTGTTGGTAATCTAATGAATGTGACATCTCATTGCGGCGATAGGTTGATGTCCTACGCAAATCTCGTCTCAATCCAAAATGGATATCCACTCAGTTGAGCGTCGAGTGAACATTTCAAACCTCACTTTCAGTCCACCTTCTTCTAGTTATCGTCTATCTCTGCGGTCGACCGGCGTTAATCACGACGGACATGAGATCCAGACAACATTGGGGTTAGATCCCATGACTCAGTAAGCGGCACTGTTCGGAGAAAGACAATGTTTCAGCCTTCCACATACTTCAACTTGCCTGATTAACGTCATTTATGTAATTGTCTACCATGTTCACTTGCTTTTTTGACGGGTTGGCTTTTGCAGGACTAGAGGCCTCCCGTAACACTACTTTGAGTAGGCCTTAGTGTTGCGTCTTCTGCTGTCAGCGACTCATGGGCCAAATCCACGGGAGGCACAGCAGACCTCCAGCTGCGTATTCAAGTTGGGGCAAATTGGACTCCAATTTTGCGTCACGAGCAGTCCAGGCCAGGTTTTCTTTAGAAACGGTCTTCGATGACATGTCTCAATGTACAGCATGATAACTATCGCCCATAGCAGGCCTTGACAAGTTCAAACATTTGAAGTTCCATAGGTTGTACTGCCATGACCACTGAACACAAAGCGTCTTGTCGAACCATATCGAGAGACCTAGCGAACACCATTTCAATTTACAAGCACCTGGGAAGCTTTAGGGACTACTCTAGCAGTTGTTGGTCATGCCCCACGGCATGCATTGGTTGACTTAATTTGTCAGTCCACCGTTCCACCTACAGTACTTTCCTTCTTTATCTCTTTTTACCGACTACAGCCAACATACAGGATACAGCTCTGCATTGCCTACGGAGTGGTTAGGATGGACTGAAGCTCTTCCCGCACAGAAAACACGGCCGAAACTTCGATTGCTGGCAAAGCGGACCAGGGAATTCATTTTGGTTGAGTCAGTATGAACTTGCGGCCAAGATGTCCCAACCTCTGCGTTCACTACAGGATATTCATGAGAATCCAGAAAACTGGACATTGCCTTGGGGTTCCGGTCTCCGCGAGAATGCCAAGGCCGTGAGCTCGAGACGCAATGGTAACCTTCCAGAGGCAAGATCTGCAGTTTCACCAAACGCGTTTGTTGATAATCACCCCCGTGCGTTTTGCGAAAGTCCCCTGCATGAAGCATTGACCTCGAGCAGCTCAATTCCCTAATCCCTGCAGTTGGTTGTTGCGAAAAGCGAGAAGCATTTTCCACTTTAGGATGGTCGTCCCTGAGATCCATTTCACCTGCGACCTGCAGCGCAGAAATCATCCAAGGTTGCTGACCAACAACCCCATTCAAAAATCGCACCCGCCAGCAAGTTGACATAATGCTTCCACACATCTGTCGATGATGTCCTGTATATCGACATAATACCAGTTTTCACTGGGCAGAGAAACGACCTTCGGGACGGTTGGACTTCTTCTCAGATCATGTGTCAGGTCTAGCAGTATGTGGTTCAGGGTTGCAATGATCTACGCTGATAATGGAGCGTCTTTTCGCTCAGAAGGCTTTGATTTTGACTTCATATGAATGATGACGCCAGGCAGTCATACGTAGAAGGGCTTACTCTCTAGTCATTGAACAACAAGGACGGAATTGCATGTGATGTTAGGCTACCGAGGAGCTTCACTGCCATATACTCGTTTCCAGTACTTTGCAGAGAATCCGATCGATTGTATTCGAAACTAACGAAGAATTGCGAACGTGATGATGGCAAGTGGCTGACAAATAAAGAACTGCACGTACCAAAGCCTTTAATCCCAGGGACATCGAATTGGTACGTCAGGCCGAACAGACTGAGGTGCACGACTTAGATCAAGTTAATGAAACCTTGCCTTTGATTGAGACTCCTTCATCCCGAGTCAAAAAGATATAATATGCATGAATTCATTTGGGTACCTAAACTGGTACAGAAATAGAACCACCAGGCTGCACTTCAATGGGACTTTACATACAGATTACTGAGCTTCAATCCACGTCACCTTTCTTAAGTTTCTGATCATTGCTGTACCAAGGCAATAACAGCAGGAAGTGCAGGCGGAGATCAAGTGGTAGCCAGCAAGTTAGGTAGGCAACTTCGACAGAGAGCCATCTTGGAAAGGAATCCACTGACCGAAATGCCAGTCAATCATTAGGTATTCCATTTGACCTGATTGGAATGGTTGATACGAAGATGGACGAATCAGTCACTGGTACAGATGCAAACATCTCGAATACGGTAATCCAGCCATCCATCGAAGGCCCCATGAATGAAAATGATTCCATCCCATCTCCCAAAGGATGGGACAAATCTTCAGCTCCGTGCCCATTCATAGAGGCACGGGGCACTCCTTGCGACATCCCAGTGACCGAACGCTACTACAAAGGCATATCATTGGACTGGGCCAAGATGCAGGTCGAACTTTGGAAATGCCGAAAACGGAGAGGCCTGCGCTACAAAAAAGACAGGCTGCTATTTTACCAGCGGATCCTGAAGGAAGACCGACGACATAGACGGAGGATGGCACAAGCGACAAGTATGGAGGGAAAAAGTGGCATTGAAGAGGAGACCTTCTGTATGAGCGAGGATGCGAGAGATTGAAGCCAAGCGCCGACCACCTCGGAAGAAGTGACTAGAAATTTACTTCGGAGTGCTGCTTTGGCTATCCGTAGCCTGTGAACAGGGAATTGACATTGCTAGCAGAATGATAATGGTCTGTCGGTCAAAGAACAGCCACCTCCTAAGCCGCCAAAGAGTTTCATAGCGGTGAATTTCCAGCAATGGTGTCGAGGGGACACGAAAGGCATAGAAGCGACTGCTCATACATCTAGAAATTCAGGCTTATGTGTTCTCTAAACGTGGAATAAGGAGACGAAGGTGGATCATCATATTGTGCAGTGCAGTTTGCTAAGCTAACTGATGTTGCCGTCAACATCGTGATGACATAGATGTGTCTTTATGAGATGAATGCCCCAGATGCTAGAGAGGCGCTGATGAGGAAAGATTCGCCGTTGCAAACTGACATTTGTGGGTAGATTCCAACTCAACAAAGAAATTTATCAGCCACAGCACGCCTAGACTTCCCATCACCCACGAAGAGAAGGTGCGAAGGCGCGACATTGGAACCAGTGTCGGATGTATCGATGTGTTAGGACTTCGATACACACTCTCTTATGATGAAATGAGGCAAGCGCTAGCTAGATAATGCGACATTGGCCAAAAAGAACCGCTCAACTGGCCATGGCCCGCCAGTAGGCTGGAAGACAATTACCAGCACGCAGGAGGATTGCGCGAAACAGATAGCGAAAACATAATTGCGAATGAAATCAATAACTTTTGCTTGATACCAATTGCCGCGAAAGCCTGCAACTCCTAACCTAGCTGAGAAACGAAAAAGAAAAACATCCTGATTGGCAAGAAACGATCGCCGGCATGAAATTCGTAAGGTGTAAATACCTTGTCAACCTTTCCCCAGTCATCGTCGCAACAATCAATCCAGATTTCTGCTTGATGCCCAAGATGGTTTGAAACACCATTGACAAAAGGAAATGCAAAAGGTACCCTCATACGAAGCGGCCAGATCGCTCATGAATGCCTCGCATGCCAACGCTGGAATGAGTAAGTTATAGATAGCGGCAAAAAGCATCCGTAAAGTATGAAATGTGGTTGATTTTGGTATGAGTCCACACACTCGTGCGAAAAGCCAGCAATTTCGAGGAGAAAATAAAACCATGTGTTTGGGTCGACGCGTGGCTCAGTGGGCCGCATCAGCATCGGCAGCGACGATGTATCCAACTTGGAAGCTCTTGCGGCAAATCGGGCAGCTCCGAAGTTTTGGATCGGCGGATATGTTTCCGAAGCATTGCTTGCAGGATCGGTGACCTATACACAGGACTTGTCAGAACTTGGCAGTCACGATCGTGAGATATGAACGTACCGCAGATCAGCACGCACCAGACATGCTTGTCATCCTCGCGACAAATAACGCAGCTTGACTCGCCAGCCTGGTAGTTCAGCTGGACGTTCTGCACCTTGCCACAGCAGGTACCACGGTTGTCCAAGCAGGATTGGCAGGCAGCCTATGTGTGTTAGCGGCTGGATGTTACGAGCTTGGTAGCAGACCTACATGACCACACTTGGTGAAGAGGTAAGGCTTCTCAGCACTCGGCTTCCGGCAGGCACAGTTGGTGGTGGTGAGATCTTTGGCTAGGGCGTCCTGATACTCGGTTTTGGTGAATGCAGACTTCAAAGGACTCTGTGAATCTTCCTTCTTGACCAAAGGCGTGTCTTTGGCAGCCTTCGGGGGGGATCGGGAGTAGTTCGTCTTGCTGAAAAGTTTGCCGATGTTGTACTCTGGCTTGGAGACGCGATGACGGGGACTGCAGCGAGGGCTGGAAGCTGCGGCGGCAGAGGCATCCTTTCGTCGACGATACTCTGATACTTTGACGTCTGAGGTTCTTGGTTAGAAGCGATTCGGATGAAGGAAAGGTGGGAGCAGTACATGGCGACATGGCAGGCGATATTGGAGATCGTGATATTTTGTCGGAGACGCGGTCGTGCTGTGATGCCGTTCGTGAGCAAACGATTGTGCCGCGGTTTGCCAGCACGAATTTGGGAGTGACTCGAATGAGATAGAGAGCGAAAGGTCGTAAGGTGGCGGCGGCGTTTGACAACGAGGGTGAGATCAAGGGTCTGGGCGAGCGACACCCGACAGTCGACGAATTGCTGGGTATGAATATTGGGGCAGGCGGCGTGGCTGGAGGAAAACTGATAAACAGGCTTTGTGGGAGGGGTTGCAGAGATTTTCGAGTTGGGCGAGGTGAAATGGTCAAGAGGAAAACGGAAGGAACGAAGGTGGTCGAACCAAAAATGAGCATTAGGAAGGCGCGACTTGAAAATTTCGCAGCCAGCCAAATTGTCTGGAGCATCAAACAAAGCCAGCTTGTACTTGGGATTTTATTTGCGGCAGGTTCAAGTGACGGTCCAAGGTGATCGGGTTGCATTCGACAATAACGGGTCGACGGAACGACTACACCTTTGTGGTGATGATGTCTGGTTATCCCTACAATGCATCTCAAGTTAACTTGCGCTACTCTGGCAAAGAAAACTCAGATGCACGCTAATAAACCTGCAGCCTTTCGTATACCCTGTGTGGTAGTGGACATCTCGGAACAAAAGTAGAGATCAACTATTCTTCCGATGCCTGAGTTCGTGCTGTTTGTGAGAAACCAATGCTTGTCTCAGTAAGAGAAACCTTCCGGGGTTTTGAAAGCGGTTGTCCCGTTTTGCCAGTCCACGAACTCGACAACTGTGTGTTGAAACATCCCTCAAATCGCAACTCAAAATTGCGACATATGGGATTTACTTAAATGCCATGTCACATGTTGGGTGTAAGTAGTCTGTTTTGTAATGCAATATCCCAACCTGGAGTATCAAAGTGAGGCCAGATAGATCGTCTACGTGCAAGTCAGAACACCTGTCATGTTTTGGAACACCCACGCTAACCAGTTTCCTAGCTTTGATCGCCATGATCATTCGAGGAACTTTCATTACAAGATATATATTATTGACTGATGTTTAGGACCGCAGTGCTCTGTCATCACTTCGTCCACAAGATAATAACAGCACACCAAAACATCAGGTCGGCAAGTTCATTCCTGTAATGCGCACGGCTCACTGAATCTACCCGTTGAAAATCATCTACACATATAACGAGCCTGCGCAGACCGATCCAAAATCAGACCTCTGGTGACTTCACTGCAGGTCGCAACGCAAATGTGAGGCATACTGGGACGCTCCACGAGTTCAAGCGCCTGTCACATGCTATCATCATCAGAGAAAAGAAGCCTAAGCCTTATTTGAACGGCATTAGATGAGCCATAGTTAGCGGTTGAGTGGCGTCAGAATAGTGATAAGCTTGAATGAAGTCTTGACCAGCCAAGTTTCCAACTGTTCGGTGTCGGCGCTTGCCATGCTTCTCCGCTAGTCGGTTTTCATATTCGTCATAGCTTGGCTAGCCGCGTGTTAGATGCCATGTTCACTTGATGCAATGACCTGGGGTTCGTCGGCTCACACGGCCATTCTCGGAAGGTCACATCATGCCGCGGGGGTTTGACAAATCTCACGTCGTATCTCCGAACTAGCATGCCATGGTCGGTGCATTCTGGCGGGCTTAGCTTCCCGATTGATTCCTACAAGACCAGATGCATCCTAGCATGTCAAAGGTGCCACCTGCTTTCCGCATTCGTCGCCATATCCGTGTGCAGGATTTCCGAGTCACCCAAACCGCTCAGGTCATGTTCGCAAGTCTTCGGCCCCGCAGTTGGGGGCGGATGTGGCCCAAACGCTGTTGGTGAGGGGTCAATCAATCACAATCACTTTCTTGGCTGCGTTTTTGGTCGGAACGTTTGCTGCTACGTTACGGCATGGGAACGTTAGCTCCATGGCTTGATAAAGTCCAACTTCGCAGACATGTTACAAAAGATTTAAAGGGAGCGTTGGAACCTGGAGACTCAGCCGATTGCCCTTCGTATATGTTTTGTGCGAAACAAAAGCATCCACCCTGAACAACATGAGCGATTCTGCGAAAGCGACTGTTTTGGCACGAACATATGTATTGTTGGCGTTGATTCTTGCACCTCTTCTCGTATCATGCCAAGCTGATGGCAATGTCAAGAGCATCTATTTGTTCAAAGATGTCCTTCAATCTAATACATCAGCTTTGAAGACCGCTGGATTCGACACGCTGCTCATATTCAGGATTGGCGTTCTTGAAAATGGCGATTTAGTATATTACTCTACGGGAGATGCTGGAGAAGCCGTCGATGCTCCGGTAGTGACAGCCGGATCATACGTGGGAGGAGAAGCGCTATCCGAAAAGATCCGGTCCTTTAAAACAGGAACTACCCGCATCAGCCGAGTCGAGATATCATTGGTATCCCACGACACTACCTTCCAGAATATTCGGAGCCTCATTAACAGCAACGGAACCGGACCTGACTCTGTCTTGTACCAGGCTTTCCAAGCTTTGAAGACAGAGTGGAACCTTGATGCGTTCAACAACGACGATGAAAGCGTCTACGATGTTGCAAGTACTGTTAGCTTCGCTCAGCTTCTGGGCACAATCGGCTACCAGTACTCTATCGCGCCCTACACAAACAGTGGCTTTTGGGCCACCATTAAGAGTCAGATTGACGCTGCCAAGGCTGGATTGTTCGATCGGATCTACCTTCAAGTATATGATGGAGGAGCGGGCAACAACCCGGGAAGTTGGCAAACAACACTTGGTGCTAAGGTTATCCCCTTGGTGTGGGTTATAAACGATGCGAAGCCATCACAAGGAGTAACCCCAGACCAAGCTCAAGGAAGGTTTTCAACATGGAAACAACAGTACGACGTCGCAGGAGGGGGCTACTGGAACGACTATGACATTGAGAAGATGAATTCATCTTACGAGGATTACGGTGATGCCTTGTTGAGTGTTTTCGGCTAGGTCCACCTGTTTCTGTCTCGTTTTTGGACCTCACTGCTCCAAGGCCTTAGCTTTTGTATACTTAGAAATTTCAATTATCTCCAGTCTATGCTTTGAGTGTTGGCGTAGCATTGCTCAAGCCCATCCAAAGCGACGACCCGACTGTTGGCGTCACTTCACAGCTGCTGGAAATTGTCACCTTCGAAAGGGGTTGACTTCAATTGCTTTTTCGCATGAAAATAGCGTCTGAATTCTCGCCAGCTTGAGAAATGTCTTTAGGATACCGGATCAACGATTGGAACCACGAAGCCCTAACAGCACCAGCAGGTGAAACATGAGAAGATAGCAGCCACAAAACAACATGATATCTGGTGAGGGTGTTGTCACTGACCGTCATTCTACATTCACGGAAGGGGATCAACATGTGTCCATTCCCTGATCTCGGTTGTCGGCAAGATGACCACAGTCGAAGACACCTCGGGGGATTCCGCCTCGGATTGGGACCATCTTCGGTAGAACTGAGTGAAGGATTAACATTGCTGCGTTTGTGATCACAACAAAAGACTTCCTCTACTTTTGGCTGGGCTGGTTATTTTTCACTGGCGTTCGTAGAGTTGGTGAACTCCGACTGAACGCAATGGCAAATGACACTGGTAATCGCCTTAAGCCAGCATAGAAGCCTGGGCTCACTTAGGCAGAAACGAGAGAGGCCCCGATATTCGCAGCCAAATTGCAACGTCACAGGTTTAGGAACAACATTCAGGAATCGTAGGGTGATTGATACGCAAGGGCCGGAAAGCTATGCAGCCAGTGATCTAGATAGAAACGTTCAGAACTCAAGAGAATCATTCGGAAGAGGATGCAGTAACAGCTTTATCAACAATCTCCCATGTGTGTTCCTCGACTTGCTGGATTTGATCAGCAGTCCAAGTGGGCTTGTTTTCAATCAATGATCCCTTGCTGTCAATATAACTCCAGAACTTGCCCTCCTTCTCATTGATAGCCGAAGCCTCTGCCACACCGGTGAGTAGATTTTCGGCACATTCCTCAGCCGTGATGCCGAGAATTTGACTGAAGCCCTGGTAGGCGCTCTCAAGTACCAAGGCAATGATCCAAAGAGCTCCGTCTTAACGATGCCAGGATATGCGTGTATGAAATGGCGTTTCTTCATGTTCTCCTTTGTCTGCTGTTTCGCGTATGCCTGAATCATACCATCCGTCATCGAGATGCAGTGAGCCGCTGCATTGGCTATGCTGAAGTTCGCAGATAAATCCAGATCGGCCATGTTCAATTGTGTCGGATCCCCGCGGGATCCATCGAGGACAATGAGAACCTTCGCGTCATCCTTCAATACAGGCAAGAACTCGCGAATAAGGAGTTGCCGGCCGTAATAGTGCAGCGCCATCTTGCGGTCGATACCCTCAGACGTCTCCGTACGTCCAGCAGTGGTGAGAACGCCCTGCGTGAGAACAAGGAGGTCGATTTTCGGTTCATGAGAGGACTTGTAGGCATCCGTGTATTGCTTGATCAATCTCATGGACGATGCATCGAGCTGACGAAACTCGATATTGGCGTGGGGAATGTTTTGAGGTCGGGTACGACCACTGATGATGACAGTGGAGGAGGCGTGCGTCGCGAGGTGGCGTGCGATGGCATAACCGATCCCGCCTGTGCCTCCTACTACTAGAGCCCGGGTTTGCATTGTGGCGCGCGTGTCTCCTATGCCGAAGTTTGTGTTAAGGCACAGCAGGAATCTTGCAGTGTGTGTTGTCTTGAAGTTCTTGATTGCAGGGGTGCAATGCGACGACATGAAGGATCTGCGGCTTGCGACGGAACAACATTTAAGCGCGTTTGCATATCAGACTTTAGTTTACCTAAGGTAAAACGATGTACCTTAATGTAGGTATTTAATATTGAATCTACTCTCCAGCTTGATCGTATCTAACCTAATCTAGCTGAGTTGAGCAATCTTGCCCCCAACTAGAGTTTCATCATCTCTTTTCCCTAGCGATAAGCGTTATGAGCAATACTGGATATTTAAATAATTATCTCAAATTACCTAAGTCTGTAACATCTATGAAAAGGATAATTATTGCAAGTGGATATTCTCTTGTGATACCTGAGCCCTGGTTGAATCTTACCATCTCGCTGCTCTCATGCTTTACCACTCGTCCCGCACAACCCACCTAAGAATACGCTGCCCTGCGCCAGTAGAGTTCAACATCAGTAAGGTTGTCAAGATCCAGGTCCTTAGGATTAAGGATCTGGATCGTCCACTGCGTAAACGCGGTAGGGTTGATGTGCTCTCTGTTCTCCTGGATAGAGTCGATCTCAAATTTGCTATCAACTTTGCCAGCAATGTTCCCATCCTTGTCGATGCCATATTGAAACGTACGATACATAGGCTGAGTTGAGAAAGTGAGGATGTTGCCTTCAGCATCGATGTCGCTATAAATTCCAGATGTAATGATTCTTAACTTCACGACCGTTGGGGATTTGCTTGTCAGAGAAGCTTTAGAAGGAACCACGCCGGTGAGAAAAGCGCGCATGCCGTAGACTCAAATATAGTAGCCTTATGTGAAGGGCCCGCTAATTGTCGGCAACAATGCCTCCAATATTGTGGGCGTTGACGTGACTCCCGAGTCGGCGACGGTCGCAACAGGTTGTCCAAGCGACACAACGGTTCGTGGCGCGATTGTGAAGGTGACACTGTATGGCTTCGGCTTAGGGCCATCTGAGACCTCAACAAGCTCGGGCCCAGTCTTCAACGAGTCAACAACAAAGTTGTGGAATTGTGTATCGCTTCCTGGCACCAGCTATGCGATTTGTCAGCAGCAGAACTCGTCTCAAGTATAGACACTGCTTACATTCGATGCTTTCCGCGTGAATGCGATCGCTAGAATACGTCAGGTCACGTCGTCTTTTGAGATGTTACCACTCACGTCCAGGGTCATCTGATCTCAACGACTGATACTTCTCAAGCTTGTCGACGATATCATTTGCGTCGTCTTTATATGCCAGCATGCTGTCCTTCAGTGGATCCAAGATGACATGACTGGTGGAGAGAGTCTCGTAGCGATGTGCAAGTTGGACTGTTCTCATTCGAATGAGGATGTTGGTACGGGCTTCCTCTAGGCGGTCGAAGTACGTCGTCTTTGCCTCAAGCACGGCAGCTTTCTGGTCTCCTAACGATTGCTGAAGGCTGGTCATATGTGTGACGGCATCTCTGGCAGCTATTAATCCTAAGACAGCCTGAACATACTCACCACTTGTCTTAATTGCCATAGCCTGGGCCTGGGCAGCTAATTTGCCATCAACCGCATGCTCACGGAGTTGTGTTCTGTATGGACTAGCACTAGCGATGCCAGCGCTGACTGCCGACTCCATTTGTGCGTCAGATTCAATCATCTATTAATCCCAGGCTGCGACTGTGGCTAAAGCGCTAGCATTATCACTCTCTGCAGCACTAATCTGTAGTGTTAAGTATTTCTCGTTAAGTTTGAGCTTTGCTTTTAGATCCTTCTCAACAGCCTAACATACTAGTAATAACAGCTTCTACTTGAAGCTGTTGAAATCTTCACCTAAAAATTAAGTAGGTCTGTGCAGACAGGGAGTTAAAGCTATTATTTTCTAACTATAAAGAAGCTATTAAGATTTCTTATAGTAAAATATATAAAAATAGAATATAATTAAAGCTTAAATAAAGGTAATTATAATAATATAGTTTTTAGTTTTATACTTAGTAATATAAGTTTAGAAATTAGTAAATAGTATAGCTAATATTTTTATAATATAGTTTTAAACTTTATATTAACTAGCTAATTATATAATAGAGATCTCAGCTAAGCTAAAAAGCTTAATTAATTAATAGAATATAAATAGAGAGAAAAATAGATTAAAGAGGAAATATATAGAATTAAAGAATAAGAAAATAAAGTTATAAAATAAAGATGAAAGGAATTATTTAATAGTAGTAGACTAAAGAAAACTATTTATATAGCTAAATATAAAGCTATTTATCTATAATATATAGTATTTTATTCTAATATATTATATTAGTATATAGTAGTAATAAATAAGGTTATAGTATATTTATAGAACTATTATTAGTTAATTATTATTAAAGCTAAAAAGAAAACTAACTAAATTAATTAGTAATATTTTAAATATTATTTATAGTTAAGCTAATTTATAGTTATTTAAATATTTAGATTTTATAGTTAAGCTAGTTATTTATATTATATTATTTTAAATAGATAGTTTATATTACTATATATCTTATTATATTTATTATTATATATAAAATATATAGAAGTATTATTAAGTAAAATATAGATAGAATAATAATCAATTAAGATCCTAAAGGTTAGGTTTTATAAAATTATTTAAAATATAAACTAAAATATTTTTAAAATATAAACTTATAATACAAATTTAAATTTAAATATTATTTTATTGAAAATTTAAATATGTAAAGGTATAATTAATATTATTATATTTATAATTAATTTTATTTAAATTAAAATATTTATTATTTAATAATAATACTTATAATAAATATTATAATTAAACTTTTTTATATAAATTATTAATTAAATTATATAGATTATATAAAGATGTTTTATTTTATATTTTTATATAAACTTAAAAATAATTAAAATAATCTTCTTTATACTTAAGCTTTATTTTTTAATTGCTAAAAGCAATTAAAATAATCCTCTCTATACTTAAGCTCTATCTTTTAATTGCTAAAAGCAATTAAAACAATCTTTCCTATACTTAAATTCTATTTTTTAAATACTAAAAGTAATTAAAATAATTTTCTTTATACTTAAGCTTTATCTTTTAATTATTAAAAGCAATTAGAACTATTCTTTTTATATTTATATTTTATCTTTTAATTACTAAAAGTAATTAAAATAATTCTCTCTATATTTATGCTTTATCTTTTAATTACTAAAAGTAATTAAAATAATTCTCTCTATATTTATATTTTATTTTTTAATTACTAAAAGCAATTAAAATAATTCTCTCTATATTTATACTTTATTTTTTAATCACTTTTAGTAATTAAATTAATTGCTTATATATTTATATCTATATTTAAATAAATTTCCTCTATTTCTATTACTTTAGTTACTCTTATTACTTTTCTTCTTTAACTTTTATAATATCTCTTTTTTTAATACTTCTTATAAATGCTAATAATAGTAAAGCTAATACTTCTTTTTTCTCTTTTTGTTTTTAGATCTATTATAAAGCTTTTATTACTTTAAGGTTCTTTTTAATTTTAATTCTATTTATAATACTTTTTTTTGCTATATTATAAAAGTTCTATAAAAATAATAATCTTTCTATTAAAGTACTATATACTAACTGTATCTTCTTCCTCTTTAAAGACCTAAAAATCCTACAATCGTTTTCTCTTTTTAACTGTTTATACTATAAGTTAATGTTTTTAAGTAAAAACACTAAGATATTTAAACTGAAAACTTTTATAAGAATTTTAAGCATAATAAATTTATAAATTAAGTTTATAAACTTCTTATTTCTTCTTAAACTAAACTTCTTTATAAAATAAACTGCTAAGCAGCTATTAATTCTTTTTTTTTATTAGATATTAAAACCTTTACTTTTTAAGAAGTTTTATAACTTTAATAATTTAAGTTTTTTTTCTTAGAAAACACTTTTTAACTCTATCTACTTCTTCTATAACTTATATTGCTATATATAGATCTATATTTAAGTAGTAGTTATTTTTAATCTTATTAATATATTAATAATACTTTTCTATTACTATATAAAAGAAGCTAGTTATAAGTGTTTAGCTCTATTAAGCTTTTCTATTAATCTTTTAATTTTTTATATTATATTTTTAAGCAAAAAGATAGCATTAATATTATATTTAATTAGTAAGTAATATAATTAATCTTTAGAAGTAGTTTTAAATATTTAATAAAATATAAGCTTTTTAATATAATAATAATTATCTTCTAAGACTTTAATTTTATCTTCTTCTCTTAGTTTTTTTATAATATTTTAGAATACAGCTTAAGATTTAAATATTTTTCTTATTATATCTTTCTCTTTTATTTAAATCTTAAGAACTTTAAGCGTTCTAAATATCTATAAAGTTAGCTTTAATTAATTAAGTAGTTTCTTCTTTAGAGAAGTTTAGCTACTAATTTCTCTCTCTTTTTCTATTTTAATTATTTTATTTTTAAACTTTCTTTCTATTTCTTAAATCTTATTAAGCATAATATCTATATTATCTAAATATATATTATTATATTGCTATTTAAAGTTTGCAAACTTATCTACTACAGATAAATTATTAATAGAGTTTACTATATTATTATATTACTAAAGCTTTAGAATGCTCTTTTAATATCTATTAATAATTCTTTATACTGCAATAAAGCAAGAGAGAAAACTTATCAGATGTGCTAAGCACTCCACTTCAGGCGAAAATCCCCTAAAAAATTCCCAAACACTTATGCATTAATTCCTTCACAACTAAAAGAGATATATAGATAAATATATAAATGCAAGCCTAACTAAGTTATGCTTTATTTATAACTTCTATCCTTTTTATCTCTTTAGTTATGCAATCCCTTAAGAGAAAATAAGCTGCTGAAAAGAAGTTTAATAGTATTATCTTTATAGTATTGCTAGAAGAGCTTAAAAACACCTATTTTTATTTAATTGCTGAAAGGTGGGATTTAGTAGACTTTTGCTATAGGTTAAGTTAAAAAATCCTATAGGCTGTCTTAAAGAATTAATTACTAAAGTTATTAAGAGGAATAAAAAAATTATAAAAATAAGTATGTTTCTTATTTATCTGTTTAGTTTTTTTTTATTATAAGCTGACTAAACTTCTATCTACTTATATAAGCTATTTCTTTTTATAATAACGCCTAATGCTTATAAAAACGCCTATTTAATTTCTTACCTTTAAGTTAAAAGTGTTAAAAGTATTAAAAATTCTAAAAACTTTACTTCTTTTTATATATCTTTTAAGTCTTTTGCATATTAAAAAGAGAAAGACTTAATTAGCTTTATTTTATATACTTAATGTTGCGTTTAGCTTTTAAGGCTCTTAAGCTAGTGTTTTTGCTTCGCTTTAAGTTTGCAGCTATCTTTTGTTCTATATAGATAGCATTATTATCTTCTTCTTATAGCTTTTTAATATGCTGCATACTAAGTAGAAAGTATTTTTCTAGTATAGTTAGAGGTAAATAAAGATCTTAAAGCTTTATATGCTAAGCAATATCTTTAATTAGGTTATTTTATATAAGAAGAAATTAGTTTAAAATATAGTCACTTAGTCTATTAACTTTCTTAAGTAAGTTAAGCTTTTCTTTTTATTTCTCAGCTTTAGCTTAGTATATTACTTTTTAAAGGTTTTCTATTTTAACCTGCTAATTAAGCTCTTTCTTTATCTCTTTAAAAGGATAATCTGCTCTTTCAGCATTATCTGTATAAATTAAAAGATTAAAGTCTCTATATCTTATAAGGTTGTTTAGATTATAAGTTTTAAAGAGGGCAATTAGGTCTTCTTTAGTAATTATTATTAAATCTTAAAAAACTAAAGACTAATTAAAATAAGCTAAGTATAATCTTTTAACTCTTTCTATTAGGTTAGTATTAATAGATCTTCAGCTTCTGCTGTTTCTAGCTATAGTTTCTACAGCATTAACCTATTTATTAAAGGTCTAATTAAGCTTAGCTTAAAATCTCTTAATATTATTACCTCTCTTAAAGCTAAACTTATTAATAATAAGCTAAACTTAATAGTTAAAAAGAAGCTTATAATAGTTATTTATTATAATTTTATTATCTAATATATATTTTAACTAAGTTATCTTTAAGCTGTAGTTTCTTAACAGTTAGAACTCTAATTTCTAAACTATATTTGGTTTGATAAATAGTTATAATTAGCTCAAAAAATCTGTGCACAGTCTAAATTTCATTCTCAAAAAGGTATAACACTACAGAAAAGGTTTTTGTACTGAAAAAACAGTTCAGAACCTGCAATCTATATAAAGAAGTGACTTTATATATAATAGTTTATTTATTTCACATTTAAAATTATAGAACTTATTATAAATACTAAATTATTGCCTTAAAAAACAGTTATAATATATTTGCAGCTAAGTGTTTACTTAGTTGCTTCTAAACAACATAATCAGGCCAGCTTTTTGTTATAATATCTATAATACTTCTGTACGCATTATGTTTAGGAGTTTATATATTTATCTTAATAATATATATATTTTCAAAGCTTCAGCTTATTTAAACTAACTTAGCAAATCTTTAATTTTTTTTTTCTCTTATTTATTATCCTCCTCATAATTAATACTATATTAAACAAAACCTTACAGTAAGTTTAGTATACTTATTTGCAGCTTATTTATATAAAATTGTTAACAGATAGAGTACTAATTAAATTAGTTTATAGTATAATTATCTAATAATCACTATAATAGTAGCGTTTGTAGTCCTCAACTAATAGTTTTAGTAATATATAATCTATAATTATATTAGCATAATTATTCCTACTGTGCTCTATTATATATTATAGTATGCAATAAACCGTTTTTATTAGTTTTTATTAGCCTTCCTCTTTTATGTATAATATTAATCTTTATATTAATTTAGATATTAGTTTCCTGCTTAAAAACTATATTATTATAAGCATGCTTTATACTAAATACACTATTTTACTTTTTAACATTTTTATTCTTTCTATATAAAGCATTATAATTTTATTATCTAGCTATAATTTTAATCCTATAGTACTCTTCACTTTATCTATTAATAGTATTAAGTAATCCTTTTATAAATCCTTACCTCTATATTATAATAAGAGATAACTTAGAGGTGCAGCTGAAGTGTAGTTAAAGTTATCTGCAAAAATACTTATTAATATCTTAAGATGAAGCTTAGCTTAAGCATAGATGTAGACAGCTTAGAAAGCATCTACTATTAGATCAAATAGACCTTAATCTTAAATATTAATAAAGTTGTTTACAGAAGTCTCAGCTTAATCTTTCCTCTATTATCTTATTATCTAGTTAAAAACTACTGCTTAAAGTTTCACTAAACCTATTATTCTCTCCTTTTTATTATATTTACTACTTATTACTTAAATATATCTATTTAAAATATTCTTCTTTCTCTTTATTTAAGCTTTAAATATCTATTAACACTATGCAATCTAACTTTGCTATAGATTTTAAGCTTGCTTTATTATTAACAAAAGATATCTTTAAACTAAGTTATATAAACTTTATATCTTCAGTTACCAGCTTAAGTTATATATCTTTATTTATCTTTTTATTTTATCTTCTAAATAAACCTATTTTATATTTAATACCTTCAGATAGCTTTATATTTTATAATAAGAAACATGCTCTAATAATAATAATACACTTAAATAGTATATATAATGCAACCTAGCTTGCACTCTTATCACTTATTTTAAGTTTATATTAGAAGAAAATATACTAATATATTAATAAACGCTTTTAATACTGCAAACTACTTATCTTTTTCTGTTTAATAATACCTTAAGAGATCTCTTAAAATATTTCCTAATACTACTTCTACAGTATAATGCAGTTATTATTCTTTTAGTGTTATATCTTTTTAATTATCTATTTTATTTATATTATAGATTCCTATAACACTTATATTATACTTACTAAAGTCTTTATATATAAACACTTCTATAGAGGATAAGTTTATTTCAGTATAGCTAGCTTTATCTATATTCAGTTTATATAATATTATACTGTTAGTTTATAGATCTTATTTATAGTGTATATTATAACTTAGCGTTCTCAATATAAAACCTAATATAAGCGTTTATCTAACTGGTTAGACTTATTTTTTCTTTATTACTCTATATTTAAAAAGTAACACTTTTAAATTTAAATAAATAATTAGATAATAACTAATAATTACTAATAGCATTTTAGATCTAATAATATTCTTAGAACTATTATAATAATTAAAAGCTATATTATATTATAGACTGCTATATATATTAAGCAGAAGCATATAAGATATATTAAACTAAGCCTATTTATTGCTTAACTTATAAACCTCACCTAACTATTAAGTTATTATTACTGTTTTTTATCACTTTATAAATAGGTTAGTTATATAGATATAGTAGCTTTCAGCCTTCTTCTGTTAAGCTAGTGCCTATAGTAATAAGAATATTGCTCCTGCAGTATGCATAGCTATTAACAACATCAGAATACTTAATAGAGTTAGCATAATAATATATAATAACCTTAGTAATAACAATATTTATCTGAAGGCTCTCTATCTATCTATTTAATATTGCTTTATTAGAAAAGATGCAGATTAATACTATATTTAATCTTATTATTATATCTCCAATCTAATAGGTTAAAATATCCTCTATAGTATTAAATAATTAAAGCCTTTATAAGTACTAAAAGCAATAGTATACTGATATATCTAATTATATTATATTACTAACACCTCTAGAGGACTTTTTTATATCTATCTCTATTTTAATAAGAATTAATAGCTCTAAATATTGCTAATAATTAAATAGTAAAACTTAGATTGCTTTTATAATATAGGGAAACAGCTACTGAGGGTATAGGGTTAGGGTCAGCTGGCTAAGAAAAAAAATGGCTTTACGTTGCAATAAGTGAAAATTGCTATTCTAACAAAATCCTAAACCTAGGTTTAAAGATTAAGCCTAGCAAAAAGCTAAAACTAGAATCCTAAACCTAGGTTTAGAAATTAAGTCTAGCAAAAAGCTACTACTAGAATTTTAAACTTAGATTTAGAAATCCAGCTTAGCAAAAAGCAGCTATTAGAATCCTAAACCTAGGTTTAGAAATCCAACCTACTAAAAACCTGCTACTAAAATCCTAAACCTAGGTTTAGAAATCCAGCCTAGCAGCTAGTAGCTACTAAAATCCTAAACCTAGGTTTAGAAATCTAGCTTAGCAGCTAGTAGCTACTAAAATCCTAAACCTAGGTTTAGAAATCCAGCCTAGCAAAAAGCTGCTATTAAAATCCTAAACCTAGGTTTAGAAATCTAGCTTAGCAGCTAGTAGCTGCTAAAATCCTAAACCTAGGTTTAGAAATCTAGCCTATTAAAAACCTGCTACTAGAATCCTAAACCTAGGTTTAGAAATCTAGCTTAGCGAAAAGCAGCTACTAGAATCTTAAACCTAGGTTTAGAAATCTAACCTACTAAAAACCTGCTATTAGAATCCTAAACCTAGGTTTAGAAATCCAGCCTAGCAGCTAGTAGCTACTAAAATCCTAAACCTAAGTTTAGAAATCTAGTTTAGCAGCTAGTAGCTACTAAAATCCTAAACTTAGGTTTAGAAATCCAGCTTAATAAAAAGCTGCTACTAAAATCTTAAACCTAGGTTTAGAAATCTAGCTTAACAGCTAGTAGCTACTAAAATCCTAAACCTAAGTTTAAAAATCCAGCCTACTAAAAACCTACTATTAGAATCTTAAACCTAGGTTTAGAAATCCAGCCTAGCAAAAAGCAGCTATTAGAATTTTAAACCTAGGTTTAGAAATCTAACTTACTAAAAACCTACTATTAGAATCCTAAACCTAGGTTTAGAAATCCAGCCTAGCAGCTAGTAGCTATTAAAATCCTAAACCTAGGTTTAGAAATCTAGTTTAGCAGCTAGTAGCTGCTAAAATCTTAAACCTAGGTTTAGAAATCCAGCTTACTAAAAACCTGCTACTAAAATCTTAAACCTAGGTTTAGAAATCTAGCTTAACAGCTAGTAGCTACTAAAATCCTAAACCTAAGTTTAGAAATCTAACCTACTAAAAACCTACTACTAGAATCTTAAACCTAGGTTTAGAAATCCAGCCTAACAGCTAGTAGCTACTAAAATCCTAAACCTAGGTTTAGAAATCCAGCTTAGCAGCTAGTAGCTGCTAAAATCCTAAACCTAGGTTTAGAAATCTAGCTTAGCAAAAAGCTGCTACTAAAATCTTAAACCTAGGTTTAGAAATCTAGCCTAGCAGCTAGTAGCTACTAAAATCTTAAATTTAGATTTAGAAATCCAGCTTAGCAAAAAGCTGCTACTAAAATTCTAAACCTAGGTTTAGAAATCTAGCTTAGCATAAAGCTGCTACTAAAATCCTAAACCTAGGTTTAGAAATCTAGCCTAGCAGCTAGTAGCTGCTAAAATCTTAAACCTAGGTTTAGAAATCTAGCTTAATAAAAAGCTGCTACTAAAATCTTAAACCTAAGTTTAGAAATCTAGCTTAACAGCTAGTAGCTACTAAAATTCTAAACCTAAGTTTAGAAATCTAGCTTAGCAAAAGGCTGCTATTAAAATCTTAAACCTAGGTTTAGAAATTTAGCTTAACAGCTAGTAGCTGCTAAAATCCTAAACCTAGGTTTAAAAATCTAGCTTAGTGAAAACCAGCTACTAAAATTTTAAACCTAGATTTATAAAGCAATATAAAGAGCTATATTAACAGAAGTTAATTAAAGTAAGTCTTAGTAAGCTTAAGAAGTACTATATATAAATAACTAGCTATAAAAGTCTTAAGTATATAGATATAAAGAACTAAAGAAGGGAGGAAGCATTAATAAAAAGCAGAAAATAAAGTGTTTAAAGATATAGAAAGAATAGTTTGATATATTCTAAACATGTGAACAAATATTATATATAGTAGTAGAGCTAGCCTTAAGTAATACTTTTATAGGGCCTTACCAGCAGGCTTAAGTAATATGTACTATTATTATATATCTTATATAATAAGGGATTTAAATAGAATTATCTTTAACTTAGGTTTAGAAATTTATACTAGCAGCTAGTAGTATTTACAATCTTAAACCTAGGTTTAGAAATTCCCTTTAGGAACTTTATTCTATCTACTAGGTTTATTCTTCTATATTATTTAGCATTTATTTAGGCTAATATATATTCAAACCTCTCTACACTATAATATAAAACCTAAGCTTATAAACTTACTTTAGTAGTTATTAGCTATAAGAAATATAAATATACTATAGCAATAAATATATTCTTATAGTTTCTAACTAAATATAATTATAATATATATTATATATGCTGTACTATATTTATTTTATTAATACTCCTTCTAATATTATATATCTACAGCTTTAAGAGCTTCTTTATACTGTAAGTTCTAAAATATCTCTATTATTTAGCGTTATTTAATGTTTATTCTGCTTTTAGAGTTAGTGAGAAATATATTACACCTTAAGCAGCCTATATAAATATATAAATATTGCAGTATCTAAAGTTATTATAGTGTATCTAAAAATGCTTTTAGCTTTCTAGTTATCTAAGGTGCTGCTTAGTAGGCATTAAGTCTAGCATACCTTATTTTAACTGCAGATAACTTAAAGGACAGGTGATGCAATTCTATAGTGTTATCTATTATTTCTATAGTTATATTATTCCTACTAATATACTTTAAGAAGGCTATATCAGCTAGCAATTAAAAACTAAAGTGCTCTTTATATTATATCTATTATAGATTTCTGAATATCTAAGTGTATTTATAGAGCAAATCTTCATATTAGAACAAATATTATCTAAGGTTCTCAGTAGCTAACAAAATATCTATCTATTTATATCTAATATTAATATAGATACTATAAAGATATACTTACTACTTTATAGGCTTCTCATATAAATACAGATAAGGTCTTAATAGCCTTAGAAACTATTATCTAGCTTTATCTTCTATTATTATTATTTATTAATTATTCCCCCTATTACCTCTATATTACTTAATTAACCTATGTCTAAATCAGAACTTAATCCTATTTGAAGTTATATAGGCTTAGCATATAGCATCATCTATTATCTCTATTATTATATTATTCATATCAGTATACTTTAAGAAGACTATATCAGCTAGTAATTAATAACTAAAGTGCTCTTTACATTATATCTATTATAGATTTCTAAATAGCTAAATATATTTATAAAGTGAATCTTCACATTAGAATAAATATTATAAATATTATCTGAGGTTCTCAGTAGCTAATAAGATATCTATCTATTTATATCTGATATTAATATAGATACTATAAAAGTATACTTACTACCTTATAAGCTTCTTATATAAATGCAGATAAAGTCTTAATAGCTTTAGAAACTATTATCTAGCTTTATCCCCTGCTATTATTATCTATTAATTATTCCCTTTATTACCTCTATATTATTTAATTAACTTATATCTAAATTAGAACTTAATTCTATTTAAAGTTATATAGGCTTAGCATGCACTAAAGTCTATACTGCTATAATATTGCTCAACTTTGCCTAAGTAGCAATAATTGCTTTAGGTTTAGTTAATATTCTATCAAGTAGTGTTTATATACTAAGGCTTCTATAGGGGTTCTTCCCTCATATTATTATCTAAACCTCTCTATCTATTATAGTTTATTATAGGCTGCAGTATCTTAAAGCTATACAGTAGTTCTATCTTCTAAGGTTTTATAGCGTTTATTTATATCCTCTTACTATAAATCACTAATTTTAAATCTTATATCCTTAAATAGAACTAGCAGCTTCTTTATTTAGTATTACTAACTATTTATTTAAACCTTTCTGTTACAAATAGTTAATATAGCTTCTAAGAGTTTTAATCTTATTCAGCATTATCTCCTATTATTATTATCTGCTGTTTATTGCTTTTATTACTCTTATATCTTTCTATTGCTCTATATCTTAAGTGAAAACTTAATCTTTCTCAAATAAATAAGGGCTTAGCATGCATTTTATTGCATACTGTTCTAAGATTATTAAACTTTACCTTAGTAGCAATAATTGCCTGAGGAGTAGATAATACTCTATAAACTGATCTTTAAATAGTAAACCTTTTAAAGTACTATCTAGTAGCTATTTAGTCTAGTATACTCTATCTGAAATATAAAAAGCATATATAATAGATGCTGCAATTATCTAGCATTATCTATTATCTCTATTATTATATTATTCTAATTAGTATACTATAGAAAGGCTAAAATAGCGAGGAATCTATAGATAAAGTGCTTCTTAAGGTGTAGCTTAATATATATAACTGAATATGTCAGTATATTTGTTAAAGGTTGCTTCTTTATATAGCAAACCTTTTGAAATATTAGGTTGGTTTTTATTTTTAAAGCTACTGGGGAGCAGAGATATTTATATTTACTGTAGATATAAATACTTAATATATTTACTGTAGAATATATAGTAAGTACCTTTTATCTCTTCAGTTATATAATACTAGCTATATTATGTCTATTGTTCTGCATAAGTTAGCAATTATTTAGAAGGTTTTATTTAGAAAAAATATTTTTAACTTACAGAAGGCTAAGTCTGTAGAGTTCTTCTATTATCTAATGTTATCTTATATTTATTTAGATATTATTAGTTATAATAGTGGGATATTAGTCTTAAGACTAAAAAGATATTCTTAATAAGCATTTATATTATCTAGCATCACTTTATATTTATTTATTACTACACTTAATACATACTTAATAATATACTAAAGTATATCTTAAACCTAAGTTTAGAAATCTAGTCTAGCGAAAAGCAGCTATTAGAATTTTAAACTTAGGTTTAGAAATTAAGTCTAGCAAAAGGCTGCTACTAGAATCTTAAACTTAAGTTTAGAAATCCAGCCTAGCAAAAAGCAGCTACTAGAATCCTAAACCTAGGTTTAGAAATCTAACCTGCTAAAAACCTACTACTAAAATCCTAAACCTAGGTTTAGAAATCTAACTTACTAACAACTTAATATTAAATCTTAAACCTAAGTTTAGAAATTAAGCTTAGTAAAAAGCTGCTATTAGAATCTTAAACCTAGGTTTAAAAATTAAGTTTAGCAAAAAGCTGCTATTAAAATCCTAAACCTAGGTTTAGAAATCCAGCTTAGCAGCTAGTAGCTGCTAAAATCCTAAACCTAAGTTTAGAAATCCAGCCTAGTAAAAAGCTGCTACTAAAATCTTAAACCTAGGTTTAGAAATCTAACTTAACAGTTAGTAGCTGCTAAAATCCTAAACCTAGGTTTAGAAATCCAGCCTAGCAATAACCTGCTACTAAAATCCTAAACTTAAGTTTAAAAATCTAACTTATTAACAACTTAATGCTAAATTTTAAATCTAGGTTTAAAAATTAAGCCTAGCAAAAAGCTGCTATTAAAATCCTAAACTTAAGTTTAGAAATTAAGTTTAGCAAAAAGCTGCTATTAGAATTTTAAACCTAGGTTTAGAAATTAAGTTTAGCAAAAAGCTGCTATTAGAATCTTAAACCTAGATTTAGAAATTTAGCTTAGCAAAAAGCTGCTACTAAAATCTTAAACTTAAGCTAACCTTAAGTAACTTTAAACTAAATGCTCTAGTGAGAAAAGAGCAGCAGTAATACTTATTATGAAAATATAGATTTAAGTAGTTTTTAATAACCTCTTTATTATTCTTATTAATAAGCTATAAAAGAAGATTTTCTTTTTTAAAAAAATAGAAGGTAGTAACACTAGATTTAATATAATAATTTAAGTTAGCAATAGGGAACTAAGCTTAAATATAGTAGAAGTTAGTATAGAAAATGCAGTTTAAGAGGTTATTAACAGCCTTTATTTCTACTGCTAAGCTAAACTTTCTTTTAAAGTTTTGCAGTTTATAGAAGTTACTAAATATAAATCTCTAAATAGATTATTTCACTAAGTTAAACATCTGTTTAATTTAAACCTCTTTTAATATTATGCTTTTAAGTTATATAAAAGAAGCAATAATAACACCTATTTTAAAGATACTAAGTTATAAAGAAGAAGCAGCAATAGCGCCTGCCTTTAGGTTGTTAAGTTATAAAGAAGGTGCAGCAGTAACACCTGCCTTAAAAGTGTTAAGTTATAAAAAAAGAGGAGCAATAGCACCTACCTTAGAGATGTTAAGCTATAAAGAAGGAGCAGTAGTAACACCTGCTTTAAAGGTGTTAAGTTATAAAAAAGGAGCAGTAGTAGCGCCTGCTTTAAAGGTGTTAAGTTATAAAGAAAGAGCAGCAGTAGCATCTACCTTAAAGGTGTTAAGTTATAAGAAAAGAGCAGCAATAGCACCTGCTTTATAAATGTTAAGTTATAAAGAAAAAGCAGCAGTAGCACCTACCTTAAAAGTGTTAAGTTATAATAGAAGGAAATAACACTAGGTTTAATATAATAATCTAAGTGAGAAGATTTAAATAAAAAGAGAGGCAGTAGTAGTTATTATAAATACCTTAAAAAAGTAAGTTATGAAGAAGAAGCAGCAGTAGCGCCTGCTTTATAGGTATTAAGTTATAAAGAAGAAGCAGCAGCAGCACCTGCCTTATAGGTATTAAGTTATAAAGAAAGAGCAGCAGTAGTGCCTACTTTAAAGGTGTTAAGTTATAAAGAAAAAGCAGCAATAGCGCCTGCCTTAAAGGTGTTAAGTTATAAAGAAAGAGCAGCAGTAGCACCTGCTTTATAGGTGTTAAGTTATAAAGAAAGAACAGCAATAACACCTGCTTTAAAGATATTAAGTTATAATAAAAAGAAATAATACTAGGTTTAATATAATAATCTAAATAGAAAGATTTAAATAGAAGGAGAGGCAGTAGTAGTTATTATAAATACCTTAAGAAAGTAAGTTATAAAGAAGAAGCAGCAGTAGCACCTACTTTATAAATATTAAGTTATAAAGAAGGAGCAGCAGCAGCGCCTGCTTTATAAGTGTTAAGTTATAAGAAAAGAGCAGCAGTAGCACCTACCTTAAAGGTGTTAACTTATGAGGAAGGAGCAGCAGTAGCGCCTGCTTTAAAGGTATTAAGTTATGAAGAAGGAGCAGCAGTAGCACCTACTTTAAAAGTGTTAAGTTATAAAAAAGGAGCAGTAGTAACACCTGCTTTAAAGGTGTTAAGTTATGAGGAAGGAGCAGTAGTAGCGCCTGCTGTAAAGATATAGATTTAAGTAGTTTTTAATAACCTCCTTATTATTCTTATTAATAAGCTATAAGAGAAGATCTTCTTTTTTAAAAAAATAGAAGGTAGTAATATTAGATTTAATAGGCTGCTATATTTAGTAGAAATTAAATCATTTTATACAGCTTTATAATTATTTATTATATATCTATAGCATTTATCTCTATAGTGATTTATTGCTTAACTTAATACTAAGCTTCAGCAGTATTAATCTAACTAATATTATTATTACTAATAGCAGTATAACTTTCTTTGCTATCAGACTTAGTATGTTTATATAGTCTTTTAATTACAAGCTTTACATTTTTATCCTCTAACTTAATCTTAATAACCTTAATATAACCTTTAAGTATAGCAGCTGATTTATCTTTCTATAAGTATTTTTTGTTATGCTTTACACTTTATATAATGAATAATTATCTTCTTAATAGTATAAAACTGCTAAAATCAGCAGATAAAGAGAATATCTCTAGCGCCTTTCTCCTTTAAGAGTTATTATAGACAGCCTGCCTTATCTTAGTTATTATTCTAAGACTTAGCTTAAGATTTATTTACTTAATACTATCCCTACTTTTAGATTTAGCATTATATTAAGATATAGCAAAATAAACACTATCTATTGCTCTCTGCAGCTTAGCTTTTAAGTAGATATTTATGCTAGTGATGCAATTTATAAAGTAACTCACCTTATTATAGCACTGCTTAAACGTTAGATAGTCTAGCTAGGTTTTAAGAAGATTTATTTAGAACTTTAAGATAGCAGAGCATACTTACTATTTTATAATAAAAAAGGAGCAGCAGTAGCGCCTGCTTTAATAATATATATTTATTAGAAAGGAGTAGCATCTGCTTTAAAGATATTAAGTTATAAAGAAGAAGCAGCAGTAGCGCCTGCTTTAAATATATTAAGCTATAAAGAAGGAGCAGCAGTAATATTTAATAATAATAACTCTATTATTATAGCTATATTCAGCTGAATATACTTACTGCCTCTTTAAGATTACACTAGTCTATAGGAGTTACAGAATATATATCTCTAGAGAGATTATTTTACTAAGTTAAATACTTATTTAGTTTAAAGACTTATGTTTTTCTAGCTAATCAAAATATATATAGCAATCTTTAGGTGCTGAAGCTAGCGCTAGCTAGCAATATATTCAACCTAGCTTAGCTTAAAGATTATAACTTTATTATTTATTATTTAAAGTAGACTAAGTATATTAAATATCTTATAAAGCTATTAAGCCTTAAAATAAGTTCTCTATAGAATAGCGCTAGTAAGATGCCTATAGAGGATAATATTAGAAACTAAGCTGCAGGTTATATTAAGAAGAAGCTGTCTGCTTATACTATCTATATAATGCTTCAGTTATATATCTTTAGCAATCATAAGATTAAGCAGGTTAGCATAACAGACCTAAAGAACCTCAAAAGCTGTCTTTAAAAGATCAGTCTAGCGCCTCGCTTTGAGATTTACTTTATATATAAGCTATATAGAGTTTTTTATAAACTTAGAAAATATATCCTTTTTGTCTAAAGACTGGTATATCTCATTAGGATCAACTTTATAATATATCACTAAGAAGAAAATATAATTTTTAATAGTATAGTATTTATATATATAAAGAAGAAAGATATATTTAAGAAGACTTATGCAGATAATATAAATAGAGATAGAGATATAAATATAGGCAACTATAATTTTAAAAGAGAAGATCTAAACTTTATGCTTGCTGAGAAATACTTAGATAATTAGGAGGCTATCGTCTGCAATAAAGTTAAAGAGGTTAATCTTACTAAGCATATCTACTTAGCATATAAGATAGCAGATATACTTCCTAATAAAGCTAACTTTAACTATATCTCTCCTCTTTATATCTCTAATAAGACTATCTGCAAATTCAGAGACTATATTCTATAGTTTAAGCAGCCTTATGAGGAAGTTCTAAAGCTGTTGCTAGCTACACCTATTACAAAAGAAGAAATATAGCTTTTATATAACTTATATGCAGCCTTAAGTTAAGACTTAAGGAGCTATTTCTTTAAAGGTATAGGCGCTATATTAAAGTCTAAAGAGCATAAGTAATGCTATTCTAAAGAAAGTTATTAGAGGAAGGAGATATATAAGCAAAAGAAGTATGCAAAAAGTGTTGCTACTGCTGCTACTTCTAAGTTAAATAGCATATCTACTTTAGTTTCTTATTTATTTGCTTTAAGAAAGCATTAGTAATGCTACTAATCAGAAAGATATAGGTTTCTAAATGCTTTAGTGAGAAAGGAGTAGCAGCAGCACCTGCTGTGAAGATATAGATTTAAGTAGTTTTTAATAACTTCTTTATTATTCCTATTAATAAGCTATAAGAGAAGATCTTCTTTTTTAAAAGGATAGAAAGCAGTAACACTAGATTTAATATGATAATCTAAGTCAGCAATAGGGAACTTTATGCAGATATAGTAGAGGCTAGTATAGAAAATGCAGTTTGAGAGGTTATTAACAGCCTTTATCTCTACTGTTAGGTTAGACTTTCTTTTAAGGTTTTGCAATTTATAGAAGTTATAGAATATATATCTCTATAAAGATTGTTTTACTAAGTTAAACACTTAGTTAGTTTAAACCTCTTTTAAGATTATACTTTTAAGTTCCACTTTAGCAGTTATTTATATTATAGCTGAAATCTTCAACTTAGGTTTAAAAATCCAGCCTAAAAAAAAGCAGGTACTAAAATCCTAAACTTAAATTTAGAAATTAATTCTAAAAAAAAGCAGCTGCTAAAATCCTAAACCTAAGTTTAGAAATCCAACCTATTAAAAACCTGCTGCTAGAATCTTAAACTTAGATTTAGAAATCTAGCTTAGAAAAAGCAGCTACTAAAATCCTAAACCTAGGTTTAGAAATCCAGCCTAGAAAAAGCAGCTACTAAAATCCTAAACTTAGGTTTAGAAATCCAGCCTAGAAAAAGGCAGCTACTAAAATTATAAACCTAGATTTAGAAATCAATCTTAAAAAAAAGCAACTGCTAAAATCCTAAACTTAGATTTAGAAATCTAACCTATTAAAAACCTACTGCTAGAATCTTAAACCTAAGTTTAAAAATCTAGCCTAAAAAAAAGCAGCTGCTAAAATCCTAAACCTAGGTTTAGAAATCTAACCTACTAAAAACCTGCTGCTAAAATCCTAAACCTAGGTTTAAAAATCCAGCCTAAAAAAAGCAGCTATTAAAATCTTAAACCTAGGTTTAGAAATCTAGCCTAAAAAAAGGCAGCTACTAGAATTATAAACTTAGATTTAGAAATTAATTCTAAAAAAAAGCAGCTGCTAAAATCTTAAACCTAGGTTTAGAAATCTAACCTACTAAAAACCTACTGCTAGAATCTTAAACTTAGGTTTAAAAATCCAGCCTAAAAAAAAGCAGCTGCTAAAATCTTAAACCTAGGTTTAGAAATTAAGCCTAAAAAAAACCTGCTACTAAATCCTAAACTTAGGTTTAGAAATCTATCTTATTATAAAGCTGCTGCTGAAATCTTAAACCTAGGTTTAAAAATCCAACCTACTATAAAGCTGCTACTGAAATCCTAAACCTAGGTTTAGAAATCTAACTTAGAAAAAGCAGCTGCTAAAATCCTAAACCTAGGTTTAAAAATCTAGCCTAAAAAAAGCAGCTACTAAAATCCTAAACCTAGGTTTAGAAATCTAGCCTAAAAAAAGGCAGCTGCTAAAATCCTAAACCTAGGTTTAGAAATGCAGCTTAAAAAAAGCAGCTACTAAAATCCTAAACTTAGGTTTAAAAATCTAACTTACTAAAAACCTGCTGCTAGAATCCTAAACCTAGGTTTAAAAATCCAGCCTAAAAAAAGCAGCTGCTAAAATCCTAAACCTAGGTTTAGAAATCCAGCCTAGAAAAAGCAGCTACTAAAATCCTAAACCTAGGTTTAGAAATCTAGCTTAGAAAAAGGCAGCTATTAGAATTATAAATTTAGATTTAGAAATTAATCCTAAAAAAAAGCAGCTGCTAAAATCCTAAACCTAGGTTTAGAAATTTAACCTACTAAAAACCTACTGCTAGAATCTTAAACCTAAGTTTAAAAATCTAGCCTAAAAAAAAGCAGCTGCTAAAATCTTAAACCTAGGTTTAGAAATCTAACCTACTAAAAACCTACTGCTAGAATCCTAAACCTAGGTTTAGAAATTAAGCTTAGAAAAAACCTGCTACTAAATCCTAAACCTAGGTTTAGAAATCTATCCTACTATAAAGCTGCTGCTAAAATCTTAAACCTAGGTTTAAAAATCTAACCTACTAAAAACCTGCTACTAAAATCCTAAACCTAGGTTTAGAAATCTAATAAGCATACATAATTAATATTGCAATTATCTAATATTATCTGTTATTTCTATTATTAAATTATTTTTAGTTATATACTATAGAAAGGCTGTAATAGCGAGAAATTTATAAATGAAATGCTGCTTAAGGTGTAGCTTAATATATATAACTGAATATATTAGTATATTTGTTAAAAGTTACTTCTTTATATAGCAGACCTTTCTAAGTATTAAATTGGTTTTTATTTTTAAAGCTACTAAGGAGTAGAGATATTTATATCTACTATAGATATAAATACTTTATTTATTTACTATAGAATATATAAAGTTGCAATATATATTCCTTATTATACTTACTAAAAAGCTTTACTCTTCAGCCTTCTTACTTTCTTCTTATCTACTATCTTTATGCTATTATCTAGCATCTTCTTTATCTAGTATTTATTCAATATTTATTCACTATAATAAAGAAATAAATATACTAATAATAATGCTTTTACTATATTACACCTTTTTTCTCTTAGATAAGGTGTGCTATAGAGTAGGCTTAAAGTTGATAATATACTCTTCAGTTAAGATGTTGAAATAAAAAAATGCAATAAATCAGAAGAATAAATTAATTACCTATAAATAGAGTTAGAAAACCTATAAAACTAATTAAAATAGATAGAACTATAGCTATAAGCCTTATATATAGTAGTATATCTTTTAGATAATATCTAAAGTTATTTATATATAAGATCTTCTGCTAATATCTCTCAAAATAAGCATTATCTACTGCTTTATTTCTATTTTATCTCAGCTCTAGCAAAACGTTATACCAGTAGAGCTAACTATAACTAAATAAATAAGCCTTATAACAGAAGTTAAATAGCTAAATAATCTTACACTAAGACTTTAGTAGCTTAACTCCTGCTGCCTCTTAGATCAGATATATACTTCTATCTCTCTTCTTAGATTATAATGCATAATAATTTATAAATAAGCCTAGCTATATAATATGCCCTTAGGCTAGCTTTTCTGCAGCTTAATTTATAGTTATTCTTCTTCTTATTTAATTAAAATTATCTTAAGTTATAAAAATCCTTATAAAGGCTACTTCCCTCCTCTTATTTTCTGCTTCTTCTGCATTATCTTCTTTTTACTCTCTAGCAAACCTTATATTCTACCTAGCAAACATAACCTGATATATATCTTATAATAGCATAAACAAAGCATATAGATGCATTAAGGAAGTATAAAGCTTATATTAGCAACCTTACAGTTATAACTAATAAACAAACTAAGTCTGAAATTAATAAAATATTAAATAAGTTTGCAAAAAACCTACCTTTTTAAGATAGTAAGTTAATATTAAAACTTATTAAGGAGTACTATATAGCGTCAGCTTATATATCTATCTATGCTCTCTTATCAACTTAGTCCTTAAGGCATAACCAGCTAATTAACTATATATAGGTTAATAAGCTTTAAAAGATCTTCTATACTAGCATATTTAACTGCATAGCAATTAAAAATTAGATCCTGCTTTTAAGTTTAAAGGCAAAAGTTAAAAAGATATAACAGTATACTAGCAGCTAAATATTTAGTTTAGCAAATAACTAGGAGAAGCAGCTTATAGAGGATTTCAGAGCGTAAGATGAAATTAATAATAGCTGCAAACTGAAGATTTTAGCTGGGCAGCATAGGGTTAAGGCTTTTAAGGCCTATATAGAGGAAACAGAAAGTAGCAATAAAGAGCTATAGTAGGCTTGCAATATCTATAATAAAGGTATATTACGCCTTATACCTACCTTCTTCTTAATAAGACCTAGCTAATATTTCTATCAATCTATAGACTATACCTCTAATTATATTATTATTAACCTCTGCGCAAACTGCTTAAGTATAACTCTTCTTAATAGCTATAGCTAAGTCTAAGACTAGCTGGTTATAGCAGCTAAAGAGGATAAGAATTGCTTTAACAGTAAGATATCTAAGATTGCAAACTAGATATTTATAGCTTTAAACCTTACTATAGATAAAAAGTTCTCTATCTTCTAACTTATTATAATCTAAAAGAATGAGAAATAGAAGGAGATAGTTATAATATAGTGCGATATATATATTAAGAAGAATACCTTTTTAATCTCTGCTTAAAAGCAAATAATCAGCTGTAGAACCTATAAGATATAAAAGCTAGTAAAAAGCATAGATCAATAGTACTAACTATATAGTAGTTTTTCTTTTTTATTTTCTATAAGCTTTTATAAACCCTTATAAAGCTTCCTCCTCTAGCGATAATATATATTATAAATGCAAATTAAAAAACAATATCAGAAGAACTCCTACTAAAATATTATAAGAAGTATATCTAAGCATTATTCTACTTACACCTACCTATATCTAAAAGCTTTAGCA